>JAGFZM010000271.1:127680-393882 GCA_017657215.1 Limnothrissa miodon | reverse complement strand
GAAATTATATCGATATTGATTAAATATCGATATACCGCCCAGCCCTAAGTTGGATCAGTAGTCGCGTTTACTTGGACACTTTTTGTCAATTAAATTTAATCAGATTAAAAGAATCCAACCGAACTGTTTACATGAGCGCTAAATAAAGAGATCCGCGTCTGTTCCACGTTTACATATTCCAATTATTTAACTCGATTGTCCATTGTTAAGACAAGCGCTACAGCGTAGGCCTATTCTTGTACGGAAAATAAAAACGCAGTTTGAACCACTGAGCTACCTGCATGCCACAGAAGGCACTATCTGCATTCTACTTGTTTATCCCGCCCTCGTCGCGTGACGTCTCTAGGCTACCTTGAAACGTCCCGCCTCTGTTGCCTCCCACTTGTTTACATTTTGAAACAGTTTAGGTAACAGTTCACTTAATGAGCAAACATGGATTTTACATTAATGTCTATTATTTCTATAGTGCTACATGTACTGTTGATAGTTCGCTATCAGCGGTTGATGGTAGTCAGTAGTATTTAAGAGAGCGAGCAGAAATTAACGTTATACCACCGTGGATACCACCACCACCACCCAAGAATAGGAGCCAATGGGTGAAAATACGTAGTAAACAGTTTTGCTCACTGAATTTACTGACCAGGAATGGAAGGCAAATTTTCGAATGACTCGAAGGTCATTCATGAAGTTGATAATAATAATGTCACATGGCCCCTGAAGAATCCACTGTAAGAGCACCTATATCTTTGATGATGAGAATGGCAGTTGTTTTATATAAATTGGGAAGCTGTGGCCACAACACGGTACTCATTTACATTACATTTACATTTATGCATTTAGCAGACGCTTTTATCCAAAGCGACTTACAAAACGAGGATAACAATCAAGCTACATAGCAGAAACCTTAAGGAGCATAGTGCTAGGGGATAGTGCTTCAGTTCATTTTAGTGCTAGGATAGAAGATGTTCTCGAATAGCTGGGTCTTTAAGAGCTTTTTGAAAGCCCCCAGAGATGGCCCTGTTCTGATTGTTTTTGGTAGGTCATTCCACCAGCGTGGGACGACACAAGAGAAGTGTCTGGATTGCCTTGGGCGAGGTGCCGGGACTGCCAGTCGACAGTCATTGGAGGACCGGAGTTGTCGGGGGGTAGCCTGAGCTTTTATGAGAGCGCTTAGATAAAAAGGGGCAGATCCTCTAAGCACTTTGTAAGTCAGCATCAGTGATTTGAATTTGATACGAGCCGCCAGAGGTAACCAGTGGAGTTCGATTAGCAGAGGGGTGACATGCGTCCTCTTCGGCTGATTGAAGATGAGACGCGCGGCAGCATTTTGGATCATCTGAAGTGGCTTGACGGCACAGGCAGGAAGTCCTGCCAGAAGGGCATTGCAGTAGTCAAGGCGTGAGAGGACCATAGTTTGAACCAGCAGTTGGGAGGCTTGTTGAGTTAGGTATGGTCTGATCTTTTTGATATTGAATAGTGCGAAGCGGCAGGCCCGGGCAACAGAAGCAACATGGTCATTGAAGGTTAGCTGGTCATCAATCATAACACCTAGGTTCCTGGCTACCCGTGAGGGAGCAAGAGACAAGGAGCCAGAGTTGATGCAAATGTTGTGGTGAAAAGTTGGTTTAGCTGGGAGGACCAGCAGCTCGGTTTTTGAGAGGTTCAGCTGGAGATGATGGTCTTGCATCCATGCAGAGATGTCAGAGAGGCAATCCGAGATTCGCGTTTGGATGGTTGGGTCATCGGGTGAGAATGACAGATAGAGCTGGGTATCATCGGCATAGCAGTGGTAGGAGAAGCCGTGCTGGCGGATGATTTGGCCCAAGGAAGTGGTATAGATGGAGAAAAGAAGGGGACCCAACACAGATCCTTGGGGTACTCCAGTAGCAAGGTGGTAAGGCGCAGAGGTGTGGCCTAGCCAGGACACTTTGAACAGTCGCCCAGTGAGGTAGGATTCGAACCAGCAGTATGCATCACCCTTGATGCCCATGTTTGACAGTATAGACAATAGAATACTGTGGTTTACCGTATCAAACGCAGCTGACAGGTCAAGCAGGATGAGTACAGATGACTTTGATTCCGCTCTGGCTTCTTTTAAGGCTTCAACCACAGATAGTAGAGCTGTTTCAGTGGAGTGGCCGCTCTTAAAGCCAGATTGGTTGTGGTCGAGTAGATTCTGTTGGTTCAAGAATTCAGCAATTCAGCAAGGTACTCGGCAATCAGTTTGGAGTTCACAAATGCACGGTGAAAAACTTTGTTTATCAGTTTTGCTTAAACATGCTGAATGGACCAATAAGACAACTGATTTGTGTGCCAACTGATGTTGAAGCCCTGGAGATTGCCAGAACGTAATGTTAGGCGCACACAGCCCAGTTCACACATGTACTTGCTTGTTTGCTTGGTATCCACTCGCAGACACACTGATCTACCGGTTTTGTTACACTACTCACAGCACTTGCACAGTGTACGAAATCACAGGCGTCAACACGTTAGACACATGATAACGTCATATGCAGTGCATAGTAGTTTGTTATAGGCTACGGGTATAAGCCTACTACTAGCCTAACTGCTAATAATAATGATAATAATAATAACAATAGTGACAACTTTAATAATAGTAAACTATCTATCTTTCTATATCTAAATATAAGGGCGCCCATAGGCCTAGAGGTGGGCGGGTGTTCAGAGGGCGGGACATCACAGAGGCCTAGGCCAAGGCCTAACATTACAGAGCCCCAGAGCAAGAAAGTTTGAGAAACCCTGTGTAAGACAACTAGGGCATCCCAGAGGAAAGAAAAGTTAAAAAGAGATCTCATTTCTTTCCCAATTAATTCTCCTAGACAATAGTGACATCATAGTGATACAAAAATAAGATTATTGCCTTTTTCTCCCGCTTCTCAGGATTGTCTCAGGAGCAAAAGAGTTAGGTTTTCTCTACAAATGAGATCTCAACAAAGTTTTAAATAATGCTCAGTGTTGTCCCATTTACACATCTCACTTCTTACTCAGGCAGATCCACCAGAGAGATCTCAGTGTAAACTCACACAAGTCTCATATTAGATCAATTTGGAACTTCTCTGACTAGACTCTGTCTGTTCAGTAAATGATATCTCAGCAACGTTTTAAATAATGCTCAATGTTGTCACATTTATACATCTCATCTTTTACTCAGGCTGATCCATCACATAGCTCTCTCTGTAAACTCACACAAGTCTCATATTAGATCAATTTAGTACTTCTCAGAGTAGGCTCTGTCTGTTCTGTAAATGAGATCTCAACAACGTTTTGGTAATGCTCAGAACGGGCTCCGAACGGTCAGATGTATCAAGTTTGCGTGCGTGAGTAACGTAACTTGTTGGTTTCGCCACTGCCCAGTGAAACTTCAACGACTGTGTTAAGAGATTGTAGGCTACACCTTTCGTACAGCAATGGAAACACAGAGAAGGTAGGTCAATAAACATTTTGTAATTTGCTATTTTATATTTTAAGACTTAACGTGAAATCCTCTGTGACATTAAATTACTTGACAAAGCAGCAGCACCTGTTGTCCACTTAATGAGGCGTCACCATAACCAAAACGGCTAAAAATGTCAGGTTTTACTTGTCTCTCATAAATTGGCCAATAATACGATAGGCTAATTCCTCTGTTGTGCTAAGTGGCTAGCACTTGCTGCTTTATCATATTTTAAATGAACAGAATTTAAAAAAGATTTTGTGTCAGACAGTCAGTCATTTAATGTTGTCATCACTGGTTTACAGCAAAAAGAAGCAGAAGATTATCAAATTTCTGAACCAACTGCAGAGCAAAATTGTAAGTATTATTGCCCACAATAATACTGTGGTTAATAAGGCACACCCCTATTTTTCCTTTTTTTTTAAAAAAAAAAAACGGCATACCCAAATTGAGAGCTGACAGTTCCTACATAGTTTTAGACTCAGGGATGTCTCATACCATTGTAAAGGTGACACCCTCAAGTTTTTTCTAGAAGAATATGTATGTTTCTGTGACATATGGACACAGAGTTATAGAGGTTGGAACTCAGTTTTTTTTTCCGCTCATTTCAAATGTCTATGAACTAACTAAGATATGAAGGTACCATCCACATGATACCCCCAAATAAAAAAATCTAAGTCCTAACTCCATCTCTCAGCTTGTTACACAAAAAAATTGAAGTCAAAAGACCAAAAATATGATTTTTGAATACATTTTTGAAAAATATGTTTATGCGTTTTTATTGGGACCCCTATGTAAATTCCCATAGAGACTTTTTGTGAACAAGAGGGCTTACTGACATTCAAAAGTTTATAACTTGAAAACCCCTTTACCTAGAAACATAAAATTCATGTCTGTTTGCTTGATTTGAAGTGACTCCTTCTGGCATTGAATGACACAAGCATAACATAATGTGTGTGTGTGTGTGAAGGGTACTTTACTTTCTTCTCTGATATGACGGATTAATGGGAATTTCCACAGTGATGAAAGCTGACAGTCAAACCAACATTTTACTTTGCATCTCTGAGTGGCTCACACACTAACAGTGTTCTTTTTTCCTCCTTCCCTTCTAACCTCTCACCCCCTTGGCTGGTTCCACTACCAGAATGCCGAAGGATGCAGATTGACCAGCGCACAGATTGACAGCGCTGTGACTCAAGTTCAGTTTGGGAGGGGGTGGTGGTGATGGAGGTTGGAAATCATGGAGGTATATTTGTTTCAAAAAGATTTGCAAATATTGAAAAGATATTCACAAATATATGCATACATTTACAAATATAAAAATGAAACTTACAAATAAATTATCTTATTTGTATAAATAGATGTGGATTTGTAAATATATTTTCGACATTTCAAAATAAATATTCTTGATTTGCATGTGGATTCTGCATTTGTGAATTGCTTTACAGCATTTGTGGATTGCTTTTTTGCGCTCTCTCGATGACTTAATTTTGAAACCTTCCTATCGCTTATAGAGAGGGAAAGTGGAACACAGCGATCCTAGCGGTAGCGTTCCTAACCTGAGAGCAATAGTATTGAAAATCCCATAGACCGATTTAATAAAAAAAATCCTATGAAGACATGACACCGAACTTGTACAGCAGACATATTTTTCAGCCCATACATTGGAATGATTTACTAACTGTGAAGGTCTTAAAAAAATCTAAATTGTGCCTAACTTGTTAGAAACGGACTACAACTTCGCTTCCCTTTACGTCAGAATTCCACAACTTCACCATGCTGTGTTTTTCGCCTGATTGCAACCACTGGTCAGAAACTATGGATGCCAATTTTTATACTTTCCCCAAAGATCCTGTAAAACTACAGATGTGGATTCGTATAATAAAGTGAGTTTCATGAACACAGATGTTTGGTTTGGTCTTGCAGTCTAGCCAGTAATGTTAACGCGCTTCTGACGTTAGCTGATGTTAGCTGCATGGAGTAAAATAGCAGAGGTTTATCACACGATTTGAATGTTGGTGAGTGATAAGATATTCTAGTGAGGCAGGTTAAGTATATTCCCTTATGATACATGTGTACACCATATGACATTTTAATGGTAATGTTACTGTTAACAGTGTCCCGTACTGTAAATGCCCTTGCTGACTAAACAAAATAGCCTAACTTTTTTGTTGACAGTTCAAGAGATTTGAAAGCAGTTTGCACTTACATCGCTTTCAATAGAAATGTTGCTGGCTTCCACCGAGGTTAATTATTGTGGGCAGGCCAGTACCTGCATCTATGTAGCCTAACATTTTACCCTGTTGAGTGAATTCATTGGTGTATCGCGGGCACGGTTAAAGTAAGATGCTAAGATTTTACGGAAACGTCATACACGCGACGATCGTGCAGTGTAGTCCTTTATCAGCTTTTTTAAAAACATTAAAAACAATTCAAATCCGTTGAAAAAATAAAGAATGACCACCCGAATCGATAGGACTACCCAACATGCATATCATATGAAAGGCACAATTGTAACTTTTCAGTGTGAACCGAAATATAATTTTCTGAAGAGAAAATCCCATTCATTTTGATATAGAGGTTGGAACGCAAACAGCAGGGGGTGATGAGATTACTCCCCCCCCCCCCCTATAATGATTCGCAAACAAATTCAAGATCTGCAAACGCCCATGCCACTAACGCCCTTAACAGCCAGTTGATGGCTAAATTCTGGGTTCTCTTGTGTTGTAGTGCATATTTTTTATGCAATTGACAGTATACATGAGTTACAAATTTTAATCAGTTTAGAGGTGGCCATTGCATCTGTAAACATTAGCCAGCTTGCAGTTAAATCCAATGTCCCTATAAAAAAACTGATTGAACCACACCGTTTAAGCCATGGTAAAGAAACAAGGCTGCCTAGTGTATGTAAAATCAACGCTGACCATAAAGAGGTCTTGTTACTTGATGAAAGATAGCCAGCCTACATTTCTGCTAGAATAGTTCCTCATGGTTAGCCTAGTCACTAAATGTTGTTTGATAGTGATTAGACTCTCACAGGCCATGTTTCTGACAGGTTATGGCTCTGATTAGACTGTGAAATGTTAGTTCATGACAAACTGTTCTGACCATATTGAGTTTCTTTACCACGGCTTAAATGGTCTGTTTTGTGGAATTTAGCTTCTAGATTGCAGCATGGGATTTAGCTGCTAGATTCTTAGATAGATCTTGCCGTTGTCTTAACATCAACGTCTGTATTAATACATGATGGCTATACAACACTGCCACCTACTGGCTTGGCGTATTCCATATTTGTAGATCTTGAATTTGTTTGCGAATCGTGGTAAGCGGTAGGAATGTTTCAAAATTACGTCATCGAGAGAGCACAAAACAGTAATCCACAAAATGCTGTAAAGCAATTCACAAATGCAGAACCCACATGCAAATAAAGCATATTTATTTTCAAATGTTGAAAATTAATCCACATCTATTTATATGAATAAGATCATTTAATTGTAAGTTTCGTTTTTATATTTGTAAATGTATGCATATATTTGTAAGTTTCGTTTTTATATTTGTAAATGTATGCATATATTTCTGAATATCATTTCAATATTTGCAAATCTTTTTAAAACAAATATACCTCCATAGGAAATCACTGATGGGGTCAGGTGATGGCAGGGTGAGGTGGCTGGGTGTAGGATATCAGGGAGGCCTAGGTGGAGAATGGGGGTATTGGAATGATGTATGTGGCTAGTTAATGTCTGTGTGATATGCTATGCGTAATGAATGTGTTTTTACTTTTTTTTTATTTGATTCATGAAATAAAAATAGTTGAAATACTACTGAGTTGCTTATTTTGTTTAATACTCAAATTGATATTTCAAATGTATCTCCTCTGTCTCAGTAGTTTCTCATTGTAAAGTCTCATCATTTGCCATATTATTTCTCCTATTGAGAAACAAGTTGTAAATGAGGTTACCATGAAACATAAAAGAGATTTGTCTCATTATGAGGTATCATCTTTGGCTTGTTGTATTTCTCCTAAGGCCAAATTAGGAGAAACAAATGTGACAAAATAAATACTTAAATGAGCCTTAAAAGAGAATCACCGTATTGTCTCCTGAGCAATACAAGATAGAGAAATGAGAAGCAAAATTTCCCTCTGGGATGGCTCGGCGGCCAATTAATAAGTGAAATCCACACGATACTTACCTATGATGTATAAAAGGTTTGGGGTATTGTTAGCTGGCTGGCGATATTTCCTGCTTCGTGGCTTTGATTTAATCCATCGGTCCGAGCTAATGCTGCAGCTTCAGCATCCCTCGAAATATCCCTTTATTAGCCATGGGAATCTTCCATACCACAAAAAGTTTCTTGAACTGTGTCTTGGCTGGATGGCAGGCTCATCAGGCCGCTGACAGTTCTGATGAAGCATTGATTTCCAGTGCTGCTGCTGGCCACAGATTGAAATTATAAACTAAAATATAGCTACTGTAGTAACAACTTATTTTTGATCAAATTGGCGTTTTCTTTAACTTTTATGATCAGGCTAAGTAAGGGTACTTTGGCATGGAGGGGTAACATTAGCATGTTGCTGCTGTGGTTTCATAAAGTCTTTCGATATTAGTCTGCTGTTTCTTTGGAAGGGTTTTATATATCTCTTTCTCCTGTTCACTTTGACCACATCCACATAACATAAAATAGTAGCCTGAACTACTTTGCTGCTTCAACATACTTGTAGTGACCAAAGAAGGCAGGCAAGGCAAGCAATTGAAAAAATGTCGCAGAAATTGTTGTAAAGAGGGAGGGACACATACAAGTAATCGCAATCTGATTGGGAGGCTATTTCAAATCAGGGCTCCAGAGTGCGACCAATTTGGTCGCATATGCGACCGAAATTTTTAAAAGTGCGACTGAAAAAAATTTGCGGTCGCACTGGTGCACCTGACGTTGCTCAGGCAAAAACATGAATTTATTTAGCAAGTGCAGCATCTCTCTGTGTTATCCTCTGGTTATCCTGATTGTATCGTGGTCTAAACCAATAAGAGACAGAGTTCGGGCGGGTCCTTGCCTCTGATTGGCTGTGGTGCTTTTCACTGCTCCAAGTTGTTGTCAGCTCAAAAAATGTGCGTGACCTGAGCAGTGAACAGGGAACTGAAACAATTAAAGAAAATAAACGCAACAAATACGTGAAAATAAAGAGAGGTAGAGATATTGAAACTTTCTTCGTTAAGAAAACAAAGCCGATTCCATGCAGCCAAGACTCGACCTCAGCCTTCCACAGTAGGCCTAGACTCGGAACCAAAGGAGACTGAGGTAGAGTCCGGTAACGGTAATGAGATGGAAAAGCCCAAAACATATTCTTTCCGGAAAGAATGGTTAAATCAATTTCCCTGGCTAAGGTTTTTCAACCACTGTGCCGTGGAACACTGTCTGGTGTGCCGTGGAAAATTATCTAATTTCACCTAATTGCATACTTACTGTACCAACCTGTACGCATTTGCTACGATTTGTCACTTAATACGTGAAAAGCCTTTGACTGACTTAGGGGTCAAGTCGCGCACTACGCAACTTGTGCGCATTGGGCAGCCACATGCTGGAAACATGCTGGGTAGTGCTATTTTTAAACTTAAAATACGGTTCAAGAAAATAATTGAAGATGCATTAAAACAAAAGTAACAAACCTTATTTCCATCTTCATAACGTTGCTGGTGTTACAAGGAAGGACGTGCTAAACATTGTTTCAAAGGTAATTGGGCAATGCTCACGCAAGTGCATGCGGTAGCCTAGTAAGAAAAACGTGCAGGATGATGTGTGTTTGTGTGTCTGTCAGTTAAAATAGGGCCTACACATGATGTTAGCACCTCAGATGTTCCTGATGAATTAGCCGATCAAGATCAATGGCCATGCCTCCCTCCCTTTAAAAGCCTTTTGCACAGTGTGCAATTATGATTTTAATGTTTGCCATTATGGAGAAACAGGAATGCTTTCATTTTTATACATAGGCCATTATTTTTTCTAAATTAGACCATCATGTGCGCCAATAAGCTGCAGCAATTATTCATAAATGACAGTGTTTCCAGCACACTACTGCAAAATAGCCTCTTTCATTGATATAATATTAAGGCTATAGGCTATTTTAGGTTAGGCCCAAGTATATATATTTTTTTGTCAAATGGAAAACTTCAGTGATTCCCTTCTCAGAAAGGACAAGTCAGCAGGCTATTATGCAAAGCTATTGTCAAGTGTCTGTGCTGTCTCGGGTATAAAATACAACTTTGTGTTTCTTTGATTCCTATTCATGACACTTGAGTCACTTGGTGAGAATTACTTCATACTTTATATATAGATTGCAGAGTTTTTTTTTTTTTTTTTTTTTTTTCATTTTCATTTCATCTGCTGGTGGTGTGCCTCGTGATTTTTTTTTTTCAATGAAAAAGTGTGCCTTGGCTCAAAAAAGGTTGAAAAACACTGCAGTAAAGAACATAAGTCAGTGCACTGTATATACTGTCGGGAGTGCGGGCAGACAATGGGCGGGAAAAGTGCATTCGTTGAAGGGTCAACAACGTTTCGTTATATGAAAGAAGGGATAAAAAGGTGACCTTTTGGTGTTAAAGGCGACATAATAAAAAATGTGGGTGCACCAAAATTTTGTGCTGGTGCACCTAAAAAAAAAAAGTTAGGCGCACCACTGCAACCAACACAAAAAGTGCAAATGTAAGAGGCCACGGCTCTACTAAGAAAGTGATGCTCCAAAATTGAGTCAATTATATATATATATATATGCACACATGCTATATGCAGGGCTCGAAACTAACGATTTCCCGATGTCCCGGGGACTATAAAAAATGTCACTGGGACACAAAGTTATCAAATCTGGGACAATTCCGGGACAATGAAAAAAATCTAAACGGGAACGTATTTCAAGACATTTCTCTGCTGATCCCCAAGTCTTTGCGTCTGGAGCGCAGTTCCACTTGCATACTCACTAGCGTTTCCCCCAGCCCACTCTCAGGTCTGGTTGTGGGTTCTGATTGGACTACGCTCCGCCTCGCCTGCTTGTTGTGTTGGTCAGCTGATGAGCAACATTTATTACAAGTAGGCTACCGGTAGACCGCAGACGTTATGTTACTTTGTCCAGTGTTACTTAAAATTATGTTACGTTACATTATTAACACGTCTATTAGGATCCCGGTCATGTGTGCTAGAGTAGTCAGTCAATAAATTTAATGTAGCCTGGCTAACGTTATCCACCTGTAAGCAGCTTCTAGATTTCGATTTCGTTTGCGAGAAATGTAAGCGCAGTTTTAATGTTTCAGTAAAGTCTGACAGATAGTTCTTGTCTGAGTTCCCCCCTATTCTATAAACAAAGGGTCATTTGAGCGATTACACTGTCAACATTAGCCTAAGACAAGACTAGAACAATTTTCAGTATTGGGAAAGTTCACTTTCAACATGAACTAGCTGCTAGTTCAGTTAATAGTCAAAATTTTAAAAACGATCACAGTATCATTCATCAGGCATTAATATAATGTTAGTTTGTTTAGTTCACGTCCACCAAAATTATAAACACATGAATGATGCCCTCAGGCGCAACACTGCTGTCTGCAATAGCCTACCACTAACATTTCCCATTTCGGCGGCTGATATTGCCAAGTAAGAAAGCAGTGGCAGCGATTGACGGTTAACAGTGAATAAACAGCACGAGTTTTAAACCTTTTTCCATAGCGAACTTCTGGGCCTTAATGCAACTGTCTTGTGGTTTTAATGTAACTTTGGCAAGCCCTAATAATATGTTCCATTGAAATTATATAGGCCTGATACTTGTGCCTTGTATTTTAAACTGATAATTTCTTAAATTGACAGTTTCTGAAACAGTCGTGCCTGGTCCTTGTAAACGTTTTGAAATTATTAACATTTTAGGTAGGTAATAAATATAGCCTTTTGTTTTGATTCCTTGATTCCTTCAGGGGGTTGGGGTCAAGGGTCACTCTTGTGTTGGTTGGTTGATGTAGTCTCCCTCACTGTAAACTGTAAACTGCCTAACTCTGCAGGTTATGCTTGCTACAGGTATTTCAAGACATTTCAAGGTTTATTCATTTATTTCCTTTTTAGGGTGTTTTTGTATATTTTCGCTTCAAATACCCTATATCCTCCTTTTTGTGTCGGGTCCCTGAGCCGTGGTCCTGGCCCCCGCACCTTCAAAGACATCCTAAATATTATTATATTTTATTTAATTATTAATGTTATTTTTTATTGTTGACATAGTTAGTTAGGGTTAGTTTGTTTGAATATGCAGTAAATGAAGGAAGATTTACGCATTAAGCTTATACATTAGCTCATTTTGAAGTTGTCTGAAAAATGTGTAAAAACAAAAGATTCTGCGTTTTTTACTGCAACTACCATGGCATGTGATTCCTTCACTTTAGTCTCATTCTCTTACATCTATTTCATATCTTGCATTGAGGGAATACATTGTATTAATAAAATACTGTAACTGTAAATGAATTTAGAGCTATATTAAGAGATAAATAGGAGGTAGCACTTCATGGGACCACTCAAGGGAAAAAAAAAACGTGGTATGAAATTTTGATCAAACCACCCAGCTCTATTTAGGAGGGGAAAAAAATTGGGACACTATCTGGCACATTCGGGACAATGCAATATAGAATTCGGGACCCCTGGGGGACATAAAGAAAAAAAGTTAATTTTGAGGCCTGGCTATATGACTATAGAAACAAATGGAAATCTAAAACATGTCCAATAATTGGCTTAGAAATAGTCACAGAAACTGACAAGCCAGATAAATGAATGGTAGATGGAAAAATGTAATACATATAATAAAAATGTAATAAAATAAATGTAAATATTTATTCTGATTTATCAGATTTGAAGCATCTTATCATATCCCCCAAGTAATGGGGCTGATTGACGGAACTCATATTCCCATACTCCCTCCTTCAGATGGTTATAGGGACAAATCAGAAATCCACTGCATAGTAGTTGGCTTAAGTTGCTCGTTTTTGTGTAGCATGTCATTGCATTGGATAAATTAGAATACCAAAAATGCATATCATCCAGTTTCTGAAACATAAGCTGTAAAATACCTGGAAGTGCACACAACACAAATGTCCTGAGCCAGTCGGACCTTTACAAAAGAGCCAATCTGCTACCTCAAGAAAGGCCCACAAGATATACAAGTGAAATGTAATACACAATACTCATGTCCATATTAACTTATTCCTCCTTTACAGTGTGTGAAGAGAATTGAAGGACAGGACATCCCCCTTTTCCTTATTGGCGACCCTGCATATCCCCTTTTCACCTGGTTAATTAAGGGTTACAAACACTCCCCACATCTATCCCGAGAACAGGAGTCATTTAATACGTACCTGAGCTCTAGGAGTTGAGAACACTTTTGAAATGCTGAAAGCTAGGTGGCGAGTACTTCTTAAGCGAAGTGAATTCCACTTCACATTTACCCCCAAGGTTATTGATACCTGTTGTGCGCTACACAACTTTTGTCGAAAAGAAAATCCACCCTCACAGCACCTGGTTAGAGGAAGAGCTTGACCTTTCTGTTACCAGCCATACAGTTGCCGGGACAAAACTGGCGGTAGTGGTGCTAGAGAAGCACCGACCACATATATGGCCACTCACTTTCCACTTCGCAGAGGGCATCTGTGTTAATACTAGTAGATGGTCGATTTATGCGACTTTAGTTCATATATAATGACCTTTGTAATTGAGGACATTAAAAATTATTTGGTTAAAAAACAAGGTTTCTCACTTCATGTGTCTTTAACACTCTTAACACCAACCCTGTGCAATGGCCACTACATCTTTTGTGAGGTGTGCAAAATCTGTAAAACATGACAACAATGACAGACATGACATCTTTAAGACTTGATAACAAGGACAGTTTTATTATCAAAATGTCCAATAAAATCAAGTCACCAAGTCAATAAGTACCTAATAGCACAGGTTACTTCATCAATAAATACATACTCAAATAAATACGTTGCTTCATCAATAAATACATACCTAAATAAATACATTGCTGCATCAATAAATACATCAATAAATAGTCCAGATTTAAATACTAAAATAGTGCACAGTCACAAATAAGCTATAACCTACCTGTAAACAACAATAATGTATCAAATGTATTAATAAATACAGATATAAAACATTACAATAAATAACATATTATATTGTTTACTCCTACCTATAACAATCAACAGACTTAAGTACTAGATTTTTTTTTAAGTTGAGAACTGAAACTGAACTGAGAACTGTTCAATCACTCAGAAGTGTGGGTTATCCATGTCATGAAGGTTAGAAGTGTGGGTTATCCATGTCATGAAGGTTGTAGTCAGACTGTGGGGATGCATTGCTCTGGGAACTGTGAGCAGGACTGCTGTAATCTTGGTGTTGGTAGGCCATTGAAGGAGGGTACGAGAATGGAGGAGGCTGGAATGGGTGATGTGGAGGGGTTTGGGGGAAGATGTAACGAAGACCTTGAAATATTTGTGCAACAAGATGTTCATTTGAGCGGACACTTGCCTCAATAAATCTTTCCATGAATCTTTCTTCTCTTTCTTGCCGTCTTTTCTGTTGCTGTTCTGCCCACACATTTTGAGACTCCTGCATTCTCTGCATAAATATCTGATGCTTGGTTGTCCAGGTACGCATAACTTGGGCATAGGTAGATGAGGAAGATCTTGGTCCTATGAAGGAAAGAAGGAGTACACCATACATTTTGTTACCATATTAGTGTGCAAAACAGATCATAGATACAAACATGCAAAGGAAACACTACACATATCCATGGTTAACCCTCTAAAATCATAATTTATGACTACCTCAGTGTTAACCAGATTTGAACCACCTTTGTAGAAGGTATACACTATAGCTTTTCAACAGCTCTTTTTGGTGGCTTTCGCATTCGAATTTGGTTTATGGTGGCTGTCCTCTTGGTCGGTTGCCATTGGTTGAGTGTTGTGGAGGCCTTCATCATCATCATCATCATCATCATCATCATCATCTGCTAGTGGTTGAGTGCTGTGGGGGCTGCCCTCGTTGTCAGCTGACATTTAAGGAACATTGTGGCTGCGGTTTTAGGGCTACTACTTAAAGGGATAGTTCGGTTTTTAACATATTGAGCCCCTTTCACAGGTTGTCTAAAATGCAATACAGTGATTGACATCGAAATTTTGACGATTACTTCTGTCTATTTGGGAAATGTAGAATCGCCTCTGCCTGCCTTCAAAATGGCTAGCAATGGGCATGTGTTGTTTCTATCCTTAAAACACTGGACTTAAAAAAGTGCACGAAGAACAGCTCCTTGAGCTGTGTGAAGAGAAACTACAGCTATATGACATAAGGACTCAAGCATACGCAAACTGCGATAGTAAGTAATCAAGTACCTTGCAGAGAGACTGGGGACCTCTGGTGAGTAACCTGTCAACGTTAGCCAATACAGTAATAGCTAATCCGCGAATAACATCTTACTGGAGGTGCTGTCTTATACCGTGGCCACCTTAAGGTAGATAGATAGATAGATCCCCAAGGGGAAATTCAAGGTCCCAGCAGCTTAAAAAATCACACACAACATATACTACAGTTACTCAAAATAACAATAAAATACAAATACTGTGGGTAGACATGCACATGAATGTACTGAGGTACAGTATGGGTAGTGTGTCAAGGTAGTTGTGCAAATGAGACCAGTAGTGCAAAATAGTGCAGGTTAAAAGTCTATTGACTTGCAATAAATATGTGCATATGTAAATGGACAATAAAAAATATCAGCATAGCAATAAAACTGTTCTAGTATAAGTATATGGACAATAAGATAACAATAAAAATCAGTGCAAGGATAAGTCTGTATAAGTCATATACATGTTCATGCATCAATCAAGTATGCAGGTCAAGTATAAAGTTACAGTGTGAGGAGGAGTTGTGCATGTGGGCTAATGTAGCCAGTAGGGTCCCTAGTCAGTGTCAACAATACACAGTATTGTAGAAAATGTCTTGTAATTGTATAAGAGTGTTCAGGTGCAGATAGACTATGCAGAGAAGTCCAACTCTCCTTTTCCTTTCAGTGAAGCATTGTAGAGTTGTATGGCCCTGGGTACAAATGACTTCCTAAGTCTGTCTGTTGTGCATGTCAGGGAGCGTAGTCTCCAGCTGATCAAGCTCTTCTGCTGCATGATAGTGCTGTGGAGTGGATGACAGTCATTGTCCAGGATGTTGAGTAGCTTGTTCAGGGTCCTCTTGTCTGATACTGAAGTGATGCACTCCAGTTCAGCTCCCACAACAGATCCAGCTTTCCTTACCAGCCTGTCCAGTCGCCCAGCATCCCTCTTCTTAGTGCTTCCTCCCCAGCATGCCACTGCATAGAAGAGGACGCTGGCAACAACAGACTGGTAAAACATCCAGAGAAGCTTGTTGCAGACGTTGAAGGACCGCAGCCTCCTCAGGAAGTACAACCTGCTCTGCCCCTTCTTGTAGAGTGCTTCTGTGTTGACTGACCAGTCCAGTTTATCGTCCAGATGTATCCCCAGGTACTTGTATGTTTTCACCACCTCCACATTAACCCCCTCTATGGTGACTTGCACCAGGGCGGGCTTGGACCTCCTGAAGTCCACCACCATCTCCTTGGTCTTGGCAGTGTTGAGTTGTAGGTGGTTGAGTCTGCACCATTGCACAAAGTCCTCCACCAGGCTCCTGTACTCCTCCTCCTGCCCATTCCTGATACAACCCACAATTGCAGTATCATCTGAAAACTTCTGCATGTGGCATGACTCCGTGTTGTAGCAGAAGTCAGATGTGTACAGGGTGAACAGGACTGGAGAGAGCACTGTTCCCTGTGGAGCTCCGGTGCTGCTGATGACAGTATCAGATAGGCAGTCCTTCAGTCTGACGAACTGTGGCCGCTCCGTCAGGTAGTCTGCAATCCAGGAAACCAGGTGGGCATCCACACCCATCTTCAGGAGCTTGTCACTCAGTCTGGGGGGTTGGATGGTGTTAAAAGCACTGGAGAAGTCAAAGAACATGATTCTCACAGCACTTTTCTCCTTGTCCAGGTGAGTGTGTGTCCTGTGTAGGAGGTATGAGATGGCATCGTTGACGCCCACTTTCTCCTGATAAGCAAACTGAAATGTATCTAGTGCATGGCGCACCTGTGGCCTAAGTATCCCCAGAACCAGTCTCTCCATGGTCTTCATCAGGTGTGATGTGAGAACGACTGGCCTGAAGTCATTAAGCTCACTTGGGTGTGAGCTACGCTTACGTACGTTTACGTCTACGTTTACTCAAAACAGTACGGTCCCCATAGATTTCTATTCACCGAACTGACAATTATTTGTTTATTTATACTGAAGCCTTGACTGTAGCATTATTCCAGTAATCATTTCACTTTTATATTACACCATGAGAGCATTTTTATGACCAACAAGATGGTGACAAAGCACATTTTCTGCATTAACAGACATGTAAGCCTAGATGTCTACGTACTTTATGTAGTCTGTGTGGACCGTAATGTTTTGATTAAGAGCAGACCATAGAAGTTTCGTCCAGATAGGGTGACTGCAGTCTGTTTTTTTTTTTAATAAGACTAATCAGTTCAATAGTTTGCTACAAAGTATGAACTTGGGTTATGAGGGGGAAAATACTAGAGTGGTAGGGGTAATGCAACATCTGGAAGACAAAAGTTCTTTCTAGCCACCCAGGACACAATTCTAGTTTGTATTACATGTGACAGTGTTGGTTTAATTAAACCTCGTCATTCTCAGAGAAGGTTACACTTACAGTAGTAGTTAACTTTTTGTAACATCCACAAATCCAATAACGCTATGTTTGCTAAACTGTAAATAATGAATAGGCCCAGAATTATTTTGCCATGTGTTTTTTTTCTGTTCAGCAGTATAGGTTACATGAATAAAAATTTTCATTTCATTCATTTCCATTTCATTGATACAGTGCTTAATGATGTTTCTCTCCCTTTCTAAAGGTAGATGTTGCAAGCATTGCACACACATTTAATGCAATGTATAATACAAATAATGAAGTTCTTTGGTGCCATTTCATGTTTATTTTACATGTAATGTGTAGACACTCTCTCAAATCTGTTTTCTTACTTCTTCCCCACTTCTTCCAAGGTATGTTTTTGATAGTATTAACTCTCTAAGTCGAGGCAAAATCACGTATGTTTACAAATAGATAACAGTCCAAGTGGTCCTGTTTATGATGCGTGTTCTAACCAGAGTATGTAAGTGGAGTGGAGCGAATTACCGCTACACGCTCAAAGCATTTCATGATCACTCCGCTCCAGCTCTGCTCGGGTTTAATATTTTCTGCTCCTAGCTCCTTCCCCGCTCCCTCCTCACTTGATACTCGCTCCATGTTTGCTCCATGAAAAAATGTCTCTTATTAGCGGTTTCCTGAAGTATTAACTATTTATTAATTTATATATCGAGCCTCTGTGCATATAGGGCGGAATTTTCCGATAAGCGTGCAAGTCTGTTTTTACGCGATTTCATTTACGCGCCTTTGTACTGCACGTATGCTCCACTTTAGGTGCTTGCCCCTCCTACAGCGCTTAACTCAAATTCCAGGCGGGTTTAGGAAAAGGGGCGTTACTAACCCAAAATGAAGGCAGTCTCTGTGCCAAGGTGGCTATCAGGAAAACATGGCACAAGGACCCCTGCATTAGCACTTAGTCAACAGAAAGTGCAAACCATGACTTTAAATTGAAATAGGCATATCGCCGGACAAGATAAAGCGTCTCTGCCTACCGGCTAAGCTATCAAAGTCAAAGTAAGACCACAAATCAATTAACCAATTGACATAATATTTCAACCACCGCAAAAACATTAGGAAATACCAGGGAACAATACAATTTCATTGAATTCATAAACTGTCCGCAATGACAAAAATAAGAAATAAATAATTTAGTGCTTCTTAACCAGCAAAAAGCATTTCAAATGTGCTCCTTCTACCTTAGCCTGTTTTTTCTATGGAAGACAGGGAGGAGAAGATTGTAGTCACACACACAAAAAAAACGATCTCAGTGAAGGCGACGTCATTTCGAAATTATGCACTTCTCTACTACAGTACTATGAAATCAGCTGTGCAATTTAAGATTATGCAATGGAACTCCCTGGAACAACACAGATGCCAGAATCGCTTGTGACCTTGATGATCACCAACCGTTTTTTTTTTTTTTTTTTTTTTGTGAATCGTTCCTGTGGCAGCATAGCTGATCTGCAAAGGCCTGGTCCAAAGGAAAGCGCAGAGTGTGTTAGTCACGCAAGACAAGCCGATAAATGCGTGGCTGTTTGTGTGTTCCTCTCGTTCCCACTCAATCAAGCAAATGCAGGCCTGTCATTCTGGTTTCAATTTTTGTCAGACGAGGATTATAAAAAACAGGAAGAGAGTTGATTATTTTGTCTGATAATTTCTTGTGGTTGTGTTAAATGTAGTGTAGAAATAATGGTGAACAATGTAATATAGAATGTCTTGACCGTTGGCATGTTCGGCCGTGACCGACATCAAACGCATTATACATTTGAAACATTGCCGTAAGAAAATGACAGCTCCGATGAGACATTGCTTGTTTAGTTTGAGGAGGCGATTGAGTGCTAACAGGCTATAATAAAGCAAGATGTTGATTAGAGGCAAAACATACATTACATGTGATTTCAAGACCGGAACTCCAGAATCATACAGATGCAGGATCTAAAACTCTGGGATGGAGGAAACAAAACTGAAATTACATTAAATAAAAATCACATGTATGACTTAATGCACAAAAATGGTTATGGCTGGTTTCTATCCTTTGCTTTGCAGTCTTAAATTGTTTTGTACATTGCAGCTATCACACAATTTACATTTGGATAGAGGAGGTTGGCTGAAACTTGGCAATAAAAGAACGCTGATGTTGGTATACTGTATGACTTGTGCAAAACAAAATGCTATATTTGCTATACAATTTTCTATATTGTGTGATGTAAAATACAGTAAGGAACATGAATTCAATAGACACGGGGTTGCATTATATTCCTCGCTGTTGTTGTTTTAGGTTGTCAGAATGACATTACTTGCATGGGTTCTTTTATAGACAGGGGTCTGATATCAACTTCTGTTATCTAAAAGGAATAGGGGGGTGGGGCGGCTGTTGAGGCAATATATACATTACATGTGATTTCAAGACCGGAACTCCAGAATCATACAGATGCAGGCTGCACGTCATTGAAACCGTCAGGATCTTTGGTTTATTTTCAATTTTAAATTGAATGTCTGTTTTGAGTAGCCTAAAGCGATCACAAGATTGCACGAAAGGGCCTGATATGGCTACAGAGGCATGAGTTAGTTTAGCTTTAGTTACAAAGTTATTGAATTGAGTGTAGTACAATCATAATAAGTGGTGTGTTTTAATTCTGGTGGTATAGGTTACAGTTGATAAGAGCGAAGATATTTAATTTTATTAGTAACAAAAAAAATCTTTAAATATAGACTAAGGTACATTTCACCAAGCTAAGAGATGTGATACAACTTTGGTAACATTCCAAAAGCCTTTGGTCTCTTCGAAGAAAATCACTCTTTGGTAGTGAAGTTATTGACATTATCCGTTTGCGTTTTGCACTTTGCAGAGTTTGCTAAGTTTTACGTTAGACCAATGTTGTGCCTATTTATTTAAATAGGCTACATATTGTTTGAACGAAAATCTGGTTGTAGCTCATTGCCTACCTTACCACTGTGGAATAAGCGGTGGTAAGCGGTAATAATATAGAGTTTGATTAAATTTGAATCTGTCATTTTTTTTTCTAACTTTCTGTGCGGTAAAAATAATAGCCTAATTCCTAACAGAGAAATTGCAAAGTGGGTGTGAGACCGGGAGAAATTTAAATGAGCGAGTTTAACGGCCAATACGTGAGGGTCGAGAGCCCTGACTGTAACCTACTACAACACTATATTTAATTATTTATGATAGGGGATTATACTGCCATAGAATAGTCTATTCACTCGTAGCTACACCAGAGCCTGCAGCTTTGAACCTATGAGTCTTTGCTATTTCATTTATTTAAGAAACGTGTGTAGGCATTAAGCACCGTTTTCCGACCTTTTGAGCTTCAAATGAAACACTTCATGACAATCCACTGACTTATTTCCAATTAATACCACATTTCCAATTAATACCACAGTATTCTATTGTCTATACTGTCAAACATGGGCATCAAGGGTGATGCATACTGCTGGTTCGAATCCTACCTCACTGGGCAACTGTTCAAAGTGTCCTGGCTAGGACACACCTCTGCGCCTTACCACCTTGCTACTGGAGTACTCCAAGGATCTGTGTTGGGCCCCCTTCTTTTCTCCATCTATACCACTTCTTTGGGCCAAATCATCCGCCAGCACGGCTTCTCTTATCACTGCTATGCCGATGATACCCAGCTCTATCTGTCATTCTCACCCGATGACCCAACCATCCAAACGCGAATCTCGGATTGCCTCTCTGACATCTCTGCATGGATGCAAGACCATCATCTCCAGCTGAACCTCTCAAAAACCGAGCTGCTGGTCCTCCCAGCTAAACCAACTATTCACCACAACATTTGCATCAACTCTGGCTCCTTGTCTCATGCTCCCTCACGGGTAGCCAGGAACCTAGGTGTTATGATTGACGACCAGCTAACCTTCAATGACCATGTTGCTTCTGTTGCCCGGGCCTGCCGCTTCGCACTATTCAATATCAAACAGATCAGGCCATACCTAACTCAACAAGCCTCCCAATTGCTGGTTCAAACTATGGTCCTCTCACGCCTTGACTACTGCAATGCCCTTCTGGCAGGACTTCCTGCCTGTGCCGTCAAGCCACTTCAGATGATCCAAAATGCTGCGGCGCGTCTCATCTTCAATCAGCCAAAGAGGACACATGTCACCCCTCTGCTAATCGAGCTCCACTGGTTGCCTCTGGCGGCTCGCATCAAATTTAAATCACTGATGCTGACTTACAAAGTGCTTACAGGATCTGCCCCTTTTTATCTAAGCGCTCTCATAAAAGCTCAAGCTACCCCCCGACAACTCCGGTCCTCCAATGACTGTCGACTGGCAGTCCCGGCACCTCGCTCAAGGCAATCCAGACTCTTCTCATGTGTCGTCCCACGCTGGTGGAATGACCTACCAAAAACAATCAGAACAGGGCCATCTCTGGAGGCCTTCAAAAAGCTCTTAAAGACCCAGCTATTCAGAGAACATCTTCTATCCTAGCACTAAAATGAACTGAAGCACTATCCCCTAGCACTATGCTCCTTAAGGTTTCTACTATGTAGCTTGATTGTTATCCTCGTTTTGTAAGTCGCTTTGGATAAAAGCATCTGCTAAATGCATAAATGTAAATGTAAATGTAATACGCATCAGTCACGTTATTGACCTCTAGCACCTCCGGTTGACTGAAATCCTGAAAACTGACTGAAAGCTTTAATCCATGCGAGTAGACTTTTAAGCTAATTGTCAAGCAAAATGTGCATCAACCCGACTAGCACCATTGGAAAGCTGAGGTCTCACAGTTTGTGTGATAGAAAAAAGCAAGTAATTTAAGTCAGTAAGTAAGTAAGTTAAGTGTAAATTAAGACATTTTAAGCTATTTATTCTGTATTACTACATGTTCAAATCTAAAGAGGTAAAGGCGCCCAAACGTGATGCATAAAGCAATGATTTATTACATTGTGGCATTACATTTTTAAAGAATCTGTGGGCTTATTTAAACATGTATCCTTGTAAAATATTTTACAAAATTTGTGTTTTTTTTTTATTGTGTTTTTCTCTCTTATTCCCAATTTCAGGAGGGCCAACATACAAATTCTGAGAAAAAACAACGATCAAAGAAAGGTATTCTATCTTTTTCATGAATAGACCATATGCTTTGTTTTGATGGTGTGAAGAAAATAAATACTTACCTAGAGCAGTAGGCAGCCTACTGCTGCAACACCTGGAAAGCAGTGCAGGATCCAGGTTGCTCAAGGGCATTTCAACCATGGCTGTGGAGATGTAAGAGTGAAGTTTTGTCACTTCTCCCAGCCAAATTTTCTTACTATTTGGAAACCAGTTGCCTTTCTGGTCCCTAAACAGTAACCACTACAGTTCTCCCTGCATGAAAGGGAGATTCAGTTGAATTCAAGTACAGATGGAGTAACTTAAGTTTTTGCATTCCCTCCCCCTCCGAATTCCCCTCCTGTGTGGAACATGTCAGTACAACTACGGCCGCTAGTAGACAGCACAAATAGCAGAACTCCATTGCTTGTGAGGAAAAGGCTACCACACACTGATCAAAGAAATATTAAATACCCTATGTGTAATGTGACATTGTAGCAAAGAAGTCAGCTTTGCTAAAAAAAAAAAAAAAAAATGGTTGTCATGGTGCCATACATTTTTGTCTTCTGGCCTAGCCACTGACAAAGCAAAACTTAACTACACAGAACTCCTCTGTGACGTAGTGGTACCTCAGAGTTTGGGCATGCCCATTTATATATACATCTAAGGAGTATATCCAGTGTTTATCTCTTACGTAAATGCTTAGCTTTTCAATTAAATACTTGTAAGGACCACTGTCAACAGAGAAGTATTATTTCAGTAATTATATTATTCCAAGGCAACGTTAAACACTGTACTAGGTTTACCTATCTATCTATCTATCTAGCTATCCAGCTCTTACAACAAATATGGGTTAAAGGTTAACACACCTGAAGTGACCAAGATGACATAAGGCACTTTCGACATGGCCAAGCGGCTGCAACCATAGACATATTTTACACAACGGCCGTGCATGCGGGTAAGACGCAGTGTTCGTCATGAACAAATGTTGTGGTAAAGTCACCAATTCTCATTTAAACGTTTACATGTACCATATTGTAAGTCCATACATCTTATGAAACACTGGAACCAGGAATTTCATACCAATAGAATAGAGCCATACCAAACCATACAATCTCATTAGCTTGTGTTTGAGCTGACATGACCGCAATACATGGAATGGCATTGGAGTGGCTGTCTCTTGTGAGGGGTCTATTAGATATAAGAAAATTACCGCATTTAACATGCAGCATGCTAATACCCATTTTAAGGTTCTTCTCTGCTTGAATGTTACTTGACCATTGTGTATTCCAATAGTTATACAGATTTATTTATTTATATTATTTTGTCTAATTGGTTGTGTCTGTTACAGCACCAGATCTACCGATACTGGAAAAGAGGAACTGGTTAATTCATTTACATTATATTCGAAAAGATTATGAGACCTGTAAGGTAAGTTCTTTTCCAGTTGAATTCCAATGGAATTAAGTTGTGCATGAAGGTCTATTATCTCTACAATTTAAATAACCTATGCCCAGACCTAGCTTATTTGGCACATACTGTACTCAAAGCCTAAAGACTCACAATCACTAACACGTTTCTAAAACCAAGGGCGTAACCGTGGTATAGATATTGGGGGGCGTCCACATTTGAGCCCTTCCCTAAATATTGAAGCTGACAACGTATTTTGGAGCATTATCGAGCCCCTGGCATTTTCCGACAGGGTATCATGCTAGCAGCTGGCTACCTGGCTTTAATAATGAGTCATTGCCATGCTTTTTCCCCACATTTATTAAAAAAATGGCGTGGTCTGTTTGACCATAGCACCACTTTTTAGGTTTCTAAAAAGGCGAATGTCCGCCTGGCCCTTATTTCTTTTCTTAGCTGGAACTGCTACGCTGCTACCATTCGTTACCACTATTCATTTGATTCACTGATGTCACTGTTGAATAGAACGCCGCCATATTTGTGACCGATTTCAGGCAATTTTGGCCTCCAAAATCCTGAATGAGCGCGAGAGAAGATACCAGGCGAAAATTTACATTGTTGGCAGTGATCCTTATTTATTACCCCCGTCTTTGTTTTGTCCGTAATTATCCTCCCCACGCCTGCCCGATTTTAATTTCCACAACCTTTATGTGTATCTTGTACACAATCCCTCCCCGTACACTGGAGACAGCTTCAAGGCACATAAAAGCACTGATGCCTACTAATAGGGCTCGGAATCATGACGTGAAAACTTTGCATGCACCGCCATTTTGGCAGCCTCACTCCTTAGTTTACTATGGATTACTAAGGATTTACTCCCACCTGTTAGTGTGTTCCTGTTTCTTAGTTTTTGCTTTCTTGTTCGTATGTTGCTGTGTACTGGGTTGTAAAAGCACAACTTCGCAAGAGGAAAAGAATCGCTAATACTATATTTCTGCTTCTTGTCTTCTGCATATGAATGAATGGATATTACATTCGGTGTGCTACCAACATGGCGGCAATATTCCTAGAATCCAAGGCGTGTGCCCGAGCCCTATATGCGGTTGCTGGATGAGGCGATGGTGGCGCAGGTGGTTGAGGTGCCGTTCGGCAACCGTAGGGTTGCAGGTTCGAGCCCTGCTCCATCTGACCTCATCGAAGTATCCTTGAGCAAGATACTGAACCTCAATTGCTCCCAGTGGCAGGATGGTACCTTGCATGGCAGCCTCTGCCACTGGTGTGTGGGTGAATGTGAGGCATACATTGTAAAGCGCTTTGAGTGCTCATAAGAGTTGAAAAGCGCTATATAAATGCAGTCCATTTCATCCCATGGGTGAAGGACGTCGGAATATGGTATTCGGAGACCAACAGTTTCTATTTAATCATCGGACCTGTACATATTGAAATTCCGACTGGAAACACTAAGTAAACCTTTTCTTTTGTCAAATCAAATCAAATCTACCTGAAAAAAACTTTTTGTCTGTTTGTAATATTCGGGGGGGATCTTCGCTGATTCAATGGAAGTGGCAGACGTAATGGTGTGTGCTGATTAAACAAGAGCCCCAGACAGGATTCAACTTATTGCAGTTTACTGAGGATTTGATGAATGACAGCAAAGGTTGAACAACGGTGGTGATTTAAATTATTGGTAGTGGTAATCTATAGTAAAGAAACAAACAAGAACAATAATGGATCGCGTTGCGCACAAATACATCAGACATGTAGGCTACTATGTCACTGGCTGGCAAACAATTAAGATGGTCTAAACGGATTATTATTTGACAGAACCGCATTAAATTCTTAAAGTATAACAAAACATTCTATAATGCGTTCACAGAACAGAAATATCCATCATCTTAACTAACAAAGGAGAAGCGGCCGTGCATAAGCGGCAGCACGTAAACTGCATATTTAGGCAATGTAAGGTTACCACTGCAATGATAAAGGACAGAAAATCTTTACTAAACAGTGAACGTATAGGGGAATAAACTTACATTTCAAAGATGCACTATAATATTTAGGCAGACAAACAAAGTCAGGCAGGAACAAAGGAAACTTGCCGCCGTGGCATTCAAAACCAAACCCGCACCTGCGCACGGCTTGCCACTCTTATAGGCGGCCGAGAGCGCAGGCGGGGAGTTGGAGAAGCAGAGACCCGCAAAACTATAGGGATTTTTTACACTACCGTTCATTGGAAAGATAATTGAAAAAATAGTATTCAATCAATTAACTGCTTTTTTGACATCTAATTGTTGTTTTGATAAGTTCCAGTCAGGTTTCCGGGCTAATCACAGCACTGAAACAGCGCTTGTTAAAGTTGTAAATGACATACGTCTTAATAGTGATGCAGGCAAAACATCTGTCTTGGTGTTACTAGACCTCAGCGCTGCCTTTGATACCGTTGATCACAACATACTGCTACATCGACTTGAACACTGGGTTGGGTTTTCTGGTATAGTTCTCAAATGGCTAAAATCATACCTACAAAATAGAAGTTTCTTTGTTGCCATGGGCAACTGTACTTCAACACCTATGTCATTGACCTGTCGTGTCCCCCAGGGATCAATCCTTGGACCATTGCTTTTTAACCTTTTTTAACCACTTGGACAACTTATCATGAACAACTCAATCTCTTATCGTAACTGCTGATGACACCCAGATTTATTTAGCTTTGTCACCTAATGACTTTGCCCCCCTTGAATGTCTCTATCAATGCTCACTCAATTTCCTCCAGCAGTGATCTAAACTTCAGCAGTCACCTTTTATCACTTGAGAAACATTACCAAACTGAGAGGTCTAATGTCAAAAAATGATTTAGAAAAACTTATCCATGCCTTTATTTCCAGTAGGGTTGATTACTGTAATGGTCTGTTCACAGGCATTCCTAAAAAGACCATTAAACATCTTCAACTGATCCAAAATGCAGCTGCCAGGGTTTTAACATGTACAAAAAGAACCAGCCACATTACCCCAATTTTAAAATCATTGCACTGGCTTCCTGTAAGTTATAGAATTGATTTCAAAGCATTACTACTTGTGTTTAAATCACTAAATGGGATAGGACCTAGTTACTTGTCTGACATGTTTCAAAAATACATACCACCTAGGTCTCTCAGAACACAAGAAAAAAATTTGCTTGTAAAACCTATGGTCAAAACAAAGTGTGGCGAAGCAGCTTTCAGCTACTATGCATCTCAGATTTGGAACTAACTTCCTGAAGATATAAAAAATGCCCCTACTGTTACCAGCTTCAAAACCAAACTTAAGACCAAACTTTTCTCTGATGCTTTCTCTTAATGATTAATTTATTTTGTGAATTTTGGGGAAATCCTTATTCTAAAATTATTTTAATTTTCTGTCCTTTATCAACTTATTATTCTTTTAACTTTTTACTCTTAACTTTAATCTTATTTGTTTGTTTTCTTACTTTATTTTATCCACTATGTTTTTATTTTGTCTTTGTAAAGCACATTGAACTGCCTACTTTGTGAATGAAATGCGCTATATAAATAAACTTGCCTTACCTTGCCTTTTGAGCGCCGTAGTTTCTGCTAACGTTTTATGTGTCGTCTCCATTGCTTGATATAAAACATGCCTGAATGCTGAGCAATAACGTCATAACCCCACAACCCCCACAAAGCTGTAGATCTACAGAAATTAGAAGTTTCAGAGCTGAGATAAACGGCTAGCTGCAAAGGTTAGCTAACGTTCATCAACATTCACAACTTCTTTGTAAAACAAACGAAACCTTGCATCCTATTTACAAATAAAAGGTAGATTAATAAACTGCTAAACACACCCATTATGAGCTGAAGACCTACTTGAAACGAAGGGTTTACTGCACAACCGTGTGATGTAGGTGTCCATCTGTCCCGCTTCATAGCCGCCAACCAGCGGTCTTTGGGTATAGAATAAAACTTTTGTCACGCTGTCAAGGCTCCTCTAGGTGTCAGTCAAAGACGCTGGCATAAGTCGGGTCACAAATTGGTCACAAATATGGCGGCACAAAGCTACAGTGACGTCACTTGAATCAAACGAATTGACAGTCATAAACAGTAGTTGTCGGACTGAGTGGTTTTTCAAACGAAGCCACAAGTTGGCGCTTACGTGCTGAACCAAGTGCAGAATCGCGAGGGGGGTGGTCACACATTTTGTTTCCCTTGTTTTTCTAAATTGAAAGTAAATCAGAAATAACAAGTGACGGATGCACTACAGCCATAAAAGGAGGACACATGTCACATAGGCCTATTATTGGGGGGGGGGGACAGATTGGTATTTTTCCGATATTGGGGGGGGACACGTCCTCCCCAAAGTATATGGCGGTTACGCCCATGTCTAAAACCCTGTTTTCATTTTCTCAGACGATCATCAGAGAACAGCTGCGGGAGACCCAGGGCATGTGTGAATATGCCATTTATGTTCAAGGTTTGTATTTTTTTTTTTGCTAAAGAAGGAGTTGATATTGTGAAATAGTTGCAATTTATTTAACTTCAAAATGAATCTAAATACCGGTATTTAGTAAAAGGGATTTAAAGGTGTTATCCATATTAAATTAACCTGTAGCCCTGTTGTTTTACGTTGCTGTCGGTAAATTTAAGAATGACAGAAAAGCCCAAATGGAGAAGTGATTGTCATCACAGTACTTTATACTCCTTACATATTTAAATCAAGTTAGTTTTGTCTTAACACATTCAAAGTTAAAAGAAGTATTAACGTGCCTTCCCCAAATTAATGGTAGCATCTTTTGAAATTCCATTAGTTAAGTAAAATAATTGTTACAGATTGTTATAGAGGTTTACTTGCATATTGTAGACTACCAGGGGTTAAATTGGGATTTGCTATGTGGGGGGGCTCTGGTCTGGGGTCGGAGCGAACAATATATTTATACAGGGGTTAAATTGGGATTTGCTATGTGGGGGGGCTCTGGTCTGGGGTCGGAGCGAACAATATATTTATATAATATATATATATTGTTCGCTTTTTTGACTGCACAGAATACACACACACTTTACTACACTATGTTTTTGTGCATTGTTAACTCACTATCGCCTACTATACTGGGAATTTTTAAGTAGCCTAAAGATTGGAGTCAGAATTGGTACTGGCATATGCATGACATTAAATATAATAAACGTCACAGACCTGTCATAACTTTACCACACAAGATACACGACCATTATAGCACCAAATCAAATTGCTATTAGGATATTATGGCTGTCAAAACATTTTAAATCTTGTCACAAATACCTATACTGTAGAACTTAAAATGAAAAAATAGCATGTGAAAAACACATGCAGAGGGGAAATGCTCAATATGTTAGTGTAGCCTAAATATTGACCCTTTATGATAAACTTTCGAGGCTTGCATGATCTGTAGTCAAAACAGTTGATTATTTTTAAACAGTTGTATTTGTTTTGCCAGAAGTAGCCCAACTTTAGGTGACGTTAGGCTTATGTCAACTTCATGTCATTATGTTAGCATTTCATTCGTAGCTACCTGAGGTATGCTAGCTGGCTCATGTATGGAAACTGAACTGGCCAAACCGCCTGGTTTTCCTGATAAAAAGACGACCTATCAAAGCTTAGAAAAGTTACAATCAAAGATTCTAGAACACTAACGTTATCCGTCGAATCGCAGACAGTGTGTGTAACAAAGTGATGCGACTAGACAGGAGAATTCCATTGTCGAATTTGACCGTCGCATCGCAGGCAGTGTGTGTTGCCCTTTAGTCTACACAAAACAAATTGTTTTGCTAATTGTTAGAACGATAGTTTATTACATACTCTTAACTGAAAAGTGTGAAAAAAAGGTTTGTTGCTTTTTATGTCATAATGCAGCATGAGCTTATGTGCCGGGGCTCAGCCCCGGACAGCCCCGGCCCAATTTAACCCCTGTAGACTACAATCTGCAGTCGCCAAAAACAATAATCAAAATAGTCCTTCAAAGAGGCTAAAGTATACTTTTTACTTTTATAATTTAAGTACATTTTAGAGCCTGTACTTTTTACTTTCACTTGAGGAAGTCAGGTCAGTACTTAGCCTATTACCAGAGTCTTATATCACATCAGTATCTATAGTTCTACTTGAGTATAGGAAGTGTGTACTTTTGCCATCTCTTGTAGTGTCTAACATTGATTCTTCCTTAGGGATCCATGTCAGTCCCCTATTGACTACCATTATGCTACTAATGTGACTAGTGAGGCTAGACTTGTGGGACTAGTGCTGATAGGATTTTATCGTATTGAATGTGCAAGCTTCAAAAAAGCAACCTTTGAAAAATGTCATATTTAGCTTAGGCTCAAACCCAAACTGTACACACACTACCCTACACAATGCATTTAAAATGAATGTATTTATTTGGCTTTTTTTAAAATAGGAAATAGTTTAAATACTGGTTTCAGTGGCCGTGGGGTAACAAATGTGTAGCATAGGCAACATTGTTACATGAGTAGGCCACAATAATAAGAGAGCTAGTGTTGTTTTCACGTTAGCTGTTCGTATCCTCTGAAAATATTACCTTTTAGAAAGAAGCAAAATATACCATTTCATTAGCCTAATCAGTCTTCTTAGGTCAACATGTCTTACCAGTCTGGGATCTCATTTAAACGTTTTTGACGGAGAACCATTTATGTATTTAATATTTTCATAGCATTGTTTAATCATTTACAAATCAATATGAATTAGCTCATTATTTTGTAACAGTTAATAAGGTGTTATCAACATCTTTCATTCTAAAATATGTAGGTTTTATATATTTGCAAATTAACACATTGTCTACATTTTCTGTGTCCAACATTTCTGGAATTGAGGAATGTGTTTTGAATAAATTATTTTAAATAAATAATGCATGTTAACTAATGTCAGTTTCACTGAAGTGTTACAGTAATGCGCTCCATGTGTGTATGATGCATTAGCTGAAATTTGTTTAGCGTCTGATTTTCTGTTTCCTATTCTACAGCTCTCATCTTGCGCATGGAAGGGAAGATACAACAGTCCCTGGAATTGTTCCAGAGCTGCGCCATTCTTAACCCCACCAGTTCTGACAACCTGAAACAAGTAGCCAGATCACTGTATGTGTGAAAGAGAGTGCCATTTGGAAATATCTCATCATTTAATTATTGAAGAAGTGGTTTATAGGATGGATTTAGCTTATTGCATTGCATCCTTTTCAGTGTTGAATCTTTGTTCTTCTTAAGCAATATTGTAGCTAATTAGATATCCTTGGGGTCATTGCCCATTTGTAAGACACTTTTGCAGTGTTTTTTGCGAGTTTTAACATCCTGACTGATGTATGTGAGAAGATGCCACACCATATCTATACATTTTCAACATTCCACATGCTTCCCGCACACAACATTTGTGGTGTATATACTTTATGCTGCCTATATTCCACACCATGTATCTATGTTACTTCTGAATGTATACTACCACATGTGTCTGCTAAAGGCATAGAGAGTTAACACGTACTGTACCAAAGTCAAATTCCTTGTGTATTTAGGGATACTTAATACTGATTCTGATTTGTAAATGGGTTTTCCAAATCAAATAACGTATACCTCCAATTTAGAAAATTATAAAGCATTACATCATTATCTGTTTTTTTAACACGTTAGTATATAGACTATGTTAAAAAGTACAAAATCAGCTCTTACCTTACACCAGGGCCGTGTTAACCCTGGCCGAGGACGCGACACCTCCAGTGTTAAATCTCCCCACCCCTACCAAAAAATCCTACTAATAAAGTAGCCTACACATTTCTCAACTTTTCTCACACACTACGCATCTCTGCCATGAGAATAATACCCCTCCCCCACCACACCACACATGCAACATCTGCAACTTGCCGAGAATGACTGACTGATCATGGATGCCCTCCACTTAAAAAGCATGCGCTCGTTTACTCGTTCTTTATAGTCAATAATATAAGTGTAAGTCCCGTTAAATGTTTCTAAAACTATTAGAAGCTCGGGCATGAAAATCATTCATGAAAGTATTTGCTGCTGGTTCTTAGAGCAACGGCAACAGCAGGCAACAAGTGCGAAGCTAATTGTATTGCTGGAGAGAAAAGTGCTTTTATGGTGGAACAAGGCACTGATATGACAATGCGCACAGCGAATTACGATGTTATTATCAATCATTGACAAATTTGACGATTTAGTACAATCATGCACTGAGCATACAAAAAGAAAAACGGAGTGAAAAAATCATCAAATCTCTCATTAAAACTTTTTTGTGTCTGTTCTTGTCTGTAATTTGCTTGAATGACCAATACTTGTTGGATCAAAGGATGTTGGATATTTGAACCCCTGATTCTCTTGTGAATAACTGTTTTTTTTTTTTGTCTTCTGTTAAGTTTTCTCCTTGGAAAACATAAGGCTGCAATAGAGGTTTACAATGAAGCTGCTCGGCTTAATGAAAAAGACTGGGTGAGTTATGCAAACAATTCAGTTAAATTGGTTTAAAACGGCATGAGCACATCAGATGTTACACAGTGTCATTACTATTTAGAATTTTTATAGTATGGTGTGTTGCTGAACAATTATTTTAATTACCACAGAAATAGATAGATAGATAGATAGATACTTTATTGATCCCCAAGGGGAAATTCAAGGTCCCAGCAGCTTAAAAAAATCACACACAACATATACTATGGCGTACACAGGATGATAAGAAGCAGATCAACAAAACAACATGACTAGATTAACATTACTAAAAATAAGAATAGAATGCAAATACTATGGGTAGAGATGCACATGAGTGTACTGTGGTACAGTATGGGGTGTGTGTCAAGGTAGTAAAGCAAATGAGTCCAGTAGTGCAACAGTGCAAATGAGTCCAGGTGTGCAGCAGGTTAAAAGTCTATTGACTAGCAATAAATATGTGCATATATAAAAGAGGACAACAGAAAAAATAAGCATAGCACTTCAACAGTTCCAATATAAGTATATGGACAATAAGATAAAAATAAAAAATAAAAATAGCCTAATAATATAAAATTACAATGTCAGTGCAGGGATAAGTCTAACAGAGTCATATACGGGTTCATGCATCAGTCAAGTATACAGGTCAAGTATCAGGTTACAGTTACTGTTAGTGGTCAAGTATGTAGTTACAGTAAAAGGAGGGGTTGTGCATACGGGCTAATGTAGCCAGTAGGGCCCCTAGGCAGTGTGAACAATACACAGTATTGTAGAAAATGTCTTGTAAGTGAATAGGAGGGTTCAGGTGCAGATAGACTATGCAGAGAAGTCCAACTCTCCTTTTCCTTTCAGTGAAGCATTGTAGAGTTGAATGGCCCTGGGTACAAATGACTTCCTAAGTCTGTCTGTTGTGCATGTCAGGGAGCGTAGTCTCCAGCTGATCAAGCTCTTCTGCTGCATGATAGTGCTGTGGAGTGGATGACAGTCATTGTCCAGGATGTTGTGTAGCTTTTTCAGTGTCCTTTTGTCTGATACTGAAGTGGTGCACTCCAGTTCAGTTCCCACAACAGAGCCAGCTTTCCTTACCAGCCTATCTAGTCGCCCAGCATCCCTCTTCTTAGTGCTTCCTCCCCAGCATGCCACAGCATAGAAGAGGACGCTGGCAACAACAGACTGGTAAAATATCCAGAGGAGCTTGCTGCAGACGTTGAAGGACCGCAGCCTCCTCAGGAAGTACAACCTGCTCTGCCCCTTCTTGTAGAGTGCTTCTGTGTTGACTGACCAGTCTAGTTTATCGTCCAGGTGTATTCCCAGGTACTTGTATGTTTTCACCACCTCCACATTAACCCCCTCTATGGTGACTGGCACTAGGGCAGGCTTGGACCTCCTGAAGTCCACCACCATCTCCTTGGTCTTGGCAGTGTTGAGTTGTAGGTGGTTGAGTTTGCACCATTGCACAAAGTCCTCCACCAGGCTCCTGTACTCCTCCTCCTGCCCATTCCTGATACAAGCCACAATTGCAGTATCGTCTGAAAACTTCTGCATGTGGCATGACTCCGACTTGTAGCAGAAGTCAGATGTGTACAGGGTGAACAGGACTGGAGAGAGCACTGTTCCCTGTGGAGCTCCGGTGCTACTGATGACCGTATCAGAGTGGCAGTCCTTCAGTCTGACGAACTGTGGCCGCTCTGTCAGGTAGTCTTCAATCCAGGATACCAGGTGGGCATCCACACCCATCTGCAGGAGCTTGTCACTCAGTCTGGGGGGTTGGAGGGTGTTAAAAGCACTGGAGAAGTCAAAGAACATAATTCTCACAGCACTTTTCTCCTTGTCCAGGTGAGTGTGTGTCCTGTGCAGGAGGTATGAGATGGCATCGTCGATGCCCACTTTCTCCTGATAAGCAAACTGTAACGGGTCTAGTGCATGGCGCACCTGTGGCCTAAGTATCCCCAGAACCAGTCTCTCCATGGTCTTCATCAGGTGTGATGTGAGAGCGACTGGCCTGAAGTCATTAAGCTCACTTGGGTGTGGTTTCTTGGGGACAGGAATGAGACATGATGTCTTCCACAGTGCTGGGACTCTCCCTAGACGGAGACTCCAGTTGAAGATGTGCTCAAGTGGCTCTCCCAGTTCTGCAGCACAGGCTTTAAGCAGTCTTGGACACAGTCCGTCGGGCCCTGCTGCTTTCCTGGGATGGAGTTTCTTCCGCTGTCCTCTGACTTGATCTGCCGTGACGATGAGGGGGGAGAGGAGCTGAGGGGGAGAGGGGTTACCATGGTCGTTATCAGCTTGAGGGGGATGGAGGGGGGTGAGGTGTGTCTGTGTCCTGTGGGGGATGGGTACATCTGGCGATGGTAAGTGTTGCCTTGAGAGTGAGAGGGGAGGTGTGACTTGGGCCGTTAAGCAGACAGTGTCTGGGCAGTCCACATCCATTGAGACTTGAGCACTGCCATCAAACCTGTTGTAAAAGCTGTTTAACTGGTTTGCTTTGTCCAAGTCTCCCTCCACAGAGCAGCTGCTCTTCTTCCCCAGTGATGGTCTTCATTCCATCCCAGACCTCCTTCATGTTGTTCTCCTGCAGTTTCTGTTCCACCTTCTTCCTGTATTCCTCCTTGGCCTCTTTCAGCCTGACTTTGAGCTTATTAGGCTACAGTCTCTGTAAAGTTTCTGGTTTCTTACCAGGGAAGCCAGTTTGTCCGTTTTGTTTGCCAGTGAGTTCACATTCCCCATCACCATCAATGGAACTGCAGGTTTAAATCTCCACTTCTTCTCCTGTCGTCTCGTCTTCACTATGCGTCCAGATCTGCAGCCGCGAAAAAAACATACTTCCTCTGGGATGGTAGTTTTAACGTTGCCGGCATATTTCCGCAATGCAAGCAGTTGTTTCCTTGTGTAAACAAGTTTATTATCGCCAGAACAATGTAGCTGATCCATATCCATAGGATAGAATAAAAAACACTCCTTACAGTGTGTAATCCGAAGTAAGGAAGTGAGCGAAAGTAAACATAAAAAGCACTAAAACACACAAAGAAAAACGAAAAGACACGGAGCTACTAGGATTGCTGCCACTTGCGTCGGCGCCGGAAGATGATACTTAAGCTCAAGAGTTAATTGAAACTGGGCTCACAACCTGTCAAAAAACTCTGATTGTTTAACAGTCTTAATATCTTCTTAATTGTTGATAAATTAAGATCAATTTGTTGTTTATTGGTAGCAAGGGTAAATGTGGGCTGATAGAGTTAATGTCTATGGAAAAAAAATCAGTAATATTTGGTTAATACTAAAAACCTTGTTTTCAATCCTATTAGTTTCCTAGTTGTGTACTATTTATGTCTTATGTTAATCTTACTTAACTCAAGCTTCCATCAAAATCCCTGTTTTTTTTTCTCTAAAAAATATATAGATAGAGCGTCTTTTATGAAATATGTGCTGTTTGAGAAGTGACCCAGACCTACCGAGGCCTGGCGAGACTGCCAACTAGTGTCAATCTGATCGTCATCTATTCATCACCCAAATTCAAGCAATGATTACTATTGCAATTTGTTCAAAAGCCAGATTGGCCGGCCTAGTTGTAGCTGTAAAAACTCAGAAAAACAGAAAACAGGGCAATACAGTTCCTAGGCTATATAACATTTAATTATTACTATTACTACTACTACTACTACTATAACTATTAATTATACTTCACATTCTGCTACATAGATATCTGAACACTCACTCATGATCAATTGGGGGGTCACTGGAAGATCCAGATCATTCTCGACTGAATTTGCTGTCGCACATACCTTAAAAAACTATAAGTAAAGTGCTACATTATAACAACATTATAACTACTATGTAAAATGTATATCATTCTGATTGTGTTTCTACTTACATTTGCTAGCAGGAAGATGAACTCCTTTTCCTTTAAGTAGTTCATCAAGCATAACTCCAATCGCCAACTGATTACTTCTTGTGGTTTCCATTTCCTGTAGTAGGCTACGAATCTTGCTGCTGTCCTGATGGTTTTGAAAGTAGTAAAGGATGCGTTTTCCCTTGGTGAAAAGTGCTTCTCCAAGACGGGATTTAATGTCAATACCTGTCAGAGTCTTGAAATGTTCACACACCCTTTGTTGAGTCATCAGGAAAGGCTATTGCTCCTTGATTTCAAGTAATGTTGGAGGGGGGCATGTGTTTATCATATGGCGCTGGTATATACAGTATATGTCAATGCCATTGAAACATCCACCTCTGGCAGTTCCACAGCTCTGGGTCCAACCGACTGGAACATGTCACACGTTTGTTCTCCTCTGCTCCAAAGACTCAACCGACTCCCCCTCCAGAATTACTTTTGGTTGCCAGTTTACATAGTTGTCTGCTTTGCATCGTGCAGTTTTTGTGGCTGCGCTGGTGGTGGCTCTGCTGGTGGTGTCCTCTCTTCTTCGTGGCTTGCATAGCCAGTCAGTGGTAATGTAGCGGTTCACATGTTTGATACTAGTTTTTTTTTAGTTAACTGGCAAACGAGCGAATGGTACCAATTGCCATGTTGTTCTCCATCAGAAGAAGTATCAGCGAAAGTTGCTGGATACTTTGAAACAATAATTTTTGCCACCTTGATGCAGGCAGCCCTGTTGGGGTTTTTACAGTGGTCTTGCATGGCACACAACTGTTCTTACCATGGCTCTCCTATCGGCAGGATGAGCCCTTTGGTTTTGTATCCAGCATTGTGAAAGAGTGGATGGCATTTTGTCCCATGGAATAACAAAATTCTGAATCCATACATTTGGTGTTGGCATTAAGGGGGAGTGTGTGCTAATACGAGGAGACAAATGATATTCCAGGTTTTCCTTTTCAATCAGGACCAGATGACTTTTTCTTTTCACTCCAACGACCGACGATAGGTGCTCTGTCAGCATCCTGAAACGGACATCGTCCAGGTCAGAAAGGACTGCTTTAATTTCCTGGATGCATTCAGCCTCCATATCTAAAGAGAGGAGTACAATGAATGATGTAGGGAAACCATAGGGAGGCCCAAGACATTGTAAACTGGCAGTGAATAATAATTCTGCAGACCATCTGCATAAACACACAAGTATTTGTTTTCTGACAGAAATATGTGGTTAACACCAAGATCAATTAGGAACACTGATTCATGGACAGACATAACAACGTGTACTTGTTGATCACTGACAACTATCACCGATATTTTGCCAAATATTATAGCATCAGCAGTGTTCTCAAGAACCACAACAAGGCCTTTTGAGTATTTGGTTCCTTTGTATGCCACTGCTGATGTCTCTGCACTTTTCTTTCTGTCTATGTCTGATGGCTCGAACACTCTTCGAATGTCAATGTTATATGATAAATCATCAATTTGATTTGCTTCACCTGAAATCTGTACGACAGGTGGAAACAACTTACCACTCCCAAGGTATGCCTGGAGAAGTTTATGTCGCTCAGTTAAGGTTTTACATAAATGTAAGAAATTGTGAAGCTTTCGAGAACACTCCTTGAAATACGAGTGCTTACTTTAAAACCTCAGAGTCCATACACGTATAAAAGGCCCAAATTGTCGGATGAGGTCTGGATAATGTAGAAGGTAGTGATGCTTTGGTTTAAGTGTGTGGTCAGGGAACAGGATTTTACATAGTCCTCTAACAAAACTCCCAGATATGCACCCTTGCTGAGGTGAATTTTTGGTGCACAAACTGTTATTTCTTTCAATTTGAGACAAAGCTGCCAAACTTCACTTTCAATAGAATCCTTGATCCACCTGCCAACATATATCGGTAAAAGTCGTAAGAAGCACCAATTTTGTACTGCTGAACCACTGAGCTTATCGGCATTTAACTTTAACAGTCTAGGTTTGTTGTGAGAGTCATTACCTAGAAGTTGTGTCTGTGTTATTGCCCGATTAATCTGATCATAGGTGAAATGCTTTTTAGTTTTAACCAAGTGCTTAATGCAAAGGGCCAAATCACCTGCCACAACTCCCTCGAGGAGATCATGCCCTAGACATGGAGGAAGGCCAGAACAGACATGAAATTTCTTAAGGGAATTGAAAATGGAATTAAACTTGATACCATTTATCAGGACAATTTTTCAAGCAATTGTCAGGCGTCAGTTGCTGAACACTCTGATTGTAATTTGATGGTGTTCTACATGGGCCGAGAATTAGGGGGGATTTCTGAAATGTCCCCCGGTCAATAAGGCAGTACCTACAGAAATGTTGGCCGTTGGCCCGCTGAAATTTTCAGTGAAGCCACCAATGCAGTGAGAACCAAGGTTATCGCCACACAGTGATAACCGAGGCCCTCAGGTACTTGCCATCATTATCTGGAAACCCAACAACTTCCAATTCTTTGAGGTCATCTACTAGGCGGGAAAAGACTAGATGCTGACCGAAATGCTTAAAATTTGCCTCCCTGCAAAGTAGCACAAGTTGCGTTGGGTCAACAGTCGACCGATTGTGTAGCAGGATTTCACCTATGGTTATATAAACTGCCATGACTTTGTGTTTTTTTTTTGCCTGAGCCTAATGGGTTGGTGACTTCAAAAGAATCCTGGTCAAGAATAAGTGAAACAGCAGAAGGGGATTCAAGAATTAAGGCATGACTTTTGGCATTTTTTTCCATCACAAATATCTGTCAAAACCTTATCTCTCTGGGCATAGCATTTTGAATGAGCATATGATGCCTCACAGTAGCTTGGCTAAATAAAACGGAAAGTGATTCCTTGACTGGGAAATACTGACAAGCGATCCTTTCCATCACTATTTCCCAGGTATATCTGACCTGGTGCAACATAGTCAAAATTTTCCTTGAAATATGTTTTCCTTGTTCGATCTAGGCGCAGAGCACCTTCTTGTGAAAGTTCTTGGACTATCGTCTGTATGTCAACATTGGGAATGTCCAACCCTGTCAGTTTTTGGACTACCGTGTCAAGCATATGCTTCATTCCTCTGCTATGAACCTCCTGCATCCCATCAATAATGCACTGTATTGTAGTGACTGGCAAAAGTAATTTTGCCTGAAGTTTTAAGTAAAATATGGCTAAGTTCTTCAAAAATGTGTCTGTGTCAGTTCCAACGTCCGAATCACTTTCAACAGATGTATAGGCCTGCTCTTCTGAGACGGGTGCATCAGGGGCAGTAACTTCATCAGGCTGTACTACTTGAGGACACTGCCTAAACTCTGACTGTCTGTGCTTTTGACATACATGAGCTGTGAAGGATGACGTTATTCTGAACAGTTTTGTGCAACCGTCATAAGGACAAGTGACATATTTGCCATTTCTAACATGCACTCTCAAATGAGCGCACACAGATGTAATGTTCTAGGACACGAAATCATATCCTTGAACATTACACCGGACAATGCTATTGCTTTCCACTGCGTGACGTCGAGATTGATGGTGAAGGTGATTCCTATGTAAATGCGACTTCAATGCCGAGAATGTCCTGAAATTACCTGGACACTCCTGTATGCCACACTGAAATCTGAAATTTGCCAAACTTGTATGCGTTTTGACATGGGCATAGAAGTTCTTAAAATTTGCGGTTTGGTGGGGGCACAGTTTATAGCAAAACATCGTGCAGGCTAACAAGGCTAGGAATTCGATGCAGCCTGTGCAGCTAACACCAGATAAATATCTAGCTGTTTGTAACACTGTGGAACGAAATGCGGTCAAACCATAAAACTGTAAAATAAACAGACAACGTCGACTTACAATTAAATATATATGAATTGGCGTGTCACTGAACACGGGGATATTTTTTTGTCCAGAATCCATTATAGCTAAACTAAGGAGGGAGACGTCTGACTACATAGCTTACTGTACAAGCGGACAAAACACAACATGTAGTATTAAAAAAAAATCTATGTTTAGGTGTTCAACAGGACAAGATTCGGTCCATTAGATGTGGTTTACCTTTCCAACTTCAGAAAATAATAGTCTTCTTCCGTTGCATCGACCTCAACCGACAGGTGGTAGATGTAGGCATCAACTGGAGAGATAACGACGGGATAAATAAAAAAGACCAGTAATACAGTATGCTACCACACTTTTCAAAAACCTGGAAACCTACCGCATATTTCAAAAATGCACTGCTCCGATTACCAGAATGTTGTTCTATATACAGTAATTTACTGTTTAAGTCGTTCACAGTATATTACTGTGTGTTTTGCAGTAATATACTGTAGAAATTGCTGAGTGTGGACAGTGTGGAATGGACCTACTGATAAGTCATGAATATCAACAAAAACTCAGCAAAACCAAAACAAACACCTCCACAAGCATGGAAGAGATACATGAACAAGGACACTCAGCTATCTGCGGCAAACTCTCAAGGACCATCTGGGGCAGACAGCCAGGGATTTCAGCACATGTAGATGGTGAACCTGTAGATAACAATGGACATCCATAGATTTCTGCATCACCCATCCAACCAGATCTTGTTTGGCTCTCTTTCCTCTGAAATCGATACCAAAATCAAAAGGGAAGGAAAAATGTTGCCAAGGCAGTGAATGCTGTTGGGGCTGGGAATAGAACTATTGCTGACCAAAAAAAAATGGTCTGATATAAAAGTGGAATGGAAAAGTAAAAAGGAAAGTAGCTGCCCACCGAGGTACTGTCTACCTTCAGGATATTTCAGAGCCTCTTAAGTAATCTTGGACAGTTCTAGTAAACTTGGCCTGGTGGATCTGCAGGTTATATTGGTTGAGTTGTTAGCCTAACTTGCTAACGTCAGATAATTAATTCAATATAATTTCAGAAGGTTTTTTGAGTTGACCGCTTTTTTACACTTAACAGGTATGCGCTCTCACCAACTTTTTAATGATTTAAGGATAAAAGGATATTAAGCTGCAATCAATAATAAGTCTGCAATCAATTTGACGGGCAGAGGTTCTGATCTTTTTTTCAAGATTATGATGGCCCTACCTCACTGCCACTGAGCTGTCCAGTCTCTCCAGCTGTCACCAGTCTGTTCCTGCTGGTTAGACTGTTCCTTGTGGTCACTGCTGCATGCTAGAGAAATAATTTTAGATAGTCAGTTGCTGGAGTCCGACATATTTTACTAGTCCTTGAAATGCATTTGAAATAATTGAAAAGCTTGTGGAGCTACTCTTGTCCCTCTAATAACGACGAATGAAAATGAATGTCAGAGGAAGCCTAAACTTGAAATTGTAATTTTGTAAAACAGAAGTAATGATTTGTTATTTAACCAGAATATGTCTGTTGGTAGGAAATAAACCACAACCTGGGTGTGTGCTACGTGTATACAAAAGATTTCAGAAATGTAAGTTGATAACACATAACACATTGGTATAATAAGGATTTGAAAATTTGAGTTTCTATGTAGATATTTCAACTAATACATGTTTTTTTTTCTTCCAGGCAGAAGATCAACTTAATAAAGCTCTACTTTTAAATAAACATGACTTGACTTATACGATGCTCGGGAAAATCAGCTTGCTTGAGGGTGATACGGCAAAGGCTATTGAGGTGTACAAGTGTGCTGTTGAGTAAGTGTCTGGTTCAGTTAGAGTAAAATAGTTGGTAAACCATAGGCACGTCGGCATTGCTTGAGCTTCCTTGCCGCTTTTTCAGTGATTTGTTTTGGCCATCCATCTCTGGGACACAGAAACAATGGGCACTGAAATGCACAGGGCTTGTTGATTCACTCGAGTTTTCAAACAAGCCACAATTTCAAATATTGGGTCCTTTGAATCTTGGTTGACATGTATGTGATGCAACATTCCATGAACAGAAAAAAACTGTTATCCTTAGTCATTACGATGTAGGTACCAGGTACTATATTACAGTAACTTCCTATCTTAAGTAGAAAGTAAAGAATTTTAGGATAGGATTTTTCAGTTTGATATTACAGAAGCAAATCTCAACACATTTATAAATCCTTGAGTTAGGAATCCTAAAATAAGCCATTGATGATTGACTTTTATGTCTACAGTAACAACTAAAGCAGTGTTGTGATCGACTGGTCATACTGATATTACAGTATCCTTTGCTGCAAACTGAAGCTACTTTGTTTTTAGTGGGGGCTTTGATTTGGTAACAAAGATTCATCTACCAGATCAATCTACCAAAAGACCTATGACATCAGGGTTAACAATACTGTCTTATGTGTTTTATTGTTAAACCTTGACACATTGTTTGAGTTGGCTATTAGCCATTCAACAAAAAGCCTCCTCTGGTCATGATTCCGTTGTGAAATACCTGCTATAGCATACTATTATTGCTATTATTAGCCAAAGCTAGCCAAAATGACACATTGCCAAAGTGACAGTTGTGATCTTTTTGGTTTCTTCAAACTCACTAGGTATAGAACATGCATTTGCAAAAAATAATGCTACTTATACTAAAGCATAATCTGATTATATCTATTTCCTCTAAAACAATACCAAATAGATGTTTAATCTCCATAGAAAAAGAATAATTCTACATTACTGTTCATTTCTGTTAAAATTTCAGGTCATCTCCTGAGAATACAGACTTTTTGGCCACGCTAGGACTGCTTTACATGCAGGTGAGCATTCCTATGAATGTTACGCTGTAATTAAAGGCATTACAGGACCAAATTGCATTAATTTCAGTCTTATCAAGGTAATCAAGTATAAGCAACAAAAATTTTGGAGCTTGAAGACGTTTTATACATTTTTCAGATTAAAAGGGAAACGTTTTCATGCTCCAAAAAGAACAGTTGCCTATACTAATTACTATGACTACCACGACCTGGATGAATGAAAATCTTGAAAAGTTGTTGCCAAAGGCAAGTCAAACAACTGAGTGATATCACATCTATGACTGATTTGGTGCAAAGTTAATTGAACATGCTGCATTATAGGAGAAACCCGGTGTGAATCAATAGCCATGTTGCTCAAGGTCTTTGATTACTGTCTGCAGGAAAAATAACTAGAAAATTTGATGCAAAATACGCCAAATAATGTTACTCCACACTTCACTGGTAGACTTCTGAGGGCCCTGACATTTAAAACAAGACAATGAGAACTTTGAAAGTGTACAGGTACTGTACTAAAAAGACAGTTTATAAAGTCGATTGACGAGCTTACAGCCTTATACCTGTTTTTTTTTTCAAAGTTCTCATTGTCTAGTTTTAAATGTCAGGGCCCTCAGAAGTCTATCAATGAAGTGTGGAGTTACTTTGAACCTTGTTAATGGAGTAAAAATAGTGATTTATCTTCATAGGCTAAGTTGTGCCCCTATAGCTAGCAGTGTAAGGTTAATGAAAGCTTTGGCTAAAAACGGTTTAATGCGGAATGCTGGGGGTGAACGGAGGTGAGCATTGGATATATGTTTGTACTCTGTAACATCTTCCAGTACAGTCCAGGTCCAAGTCACACCAGATTTATCTTTTAACTGATTGGGGTATAGCAAAAATGAAATGTTAGGTACGTTTTTGTGCTAATTCTCCAGTCTTTGCAAATTCACTATTCAGTCTGATTTGTCAAATTTTCCTGTTCTTTTTCTTACCAGTAGCACCTTGACCTTTAAAATTCACCCTGCTTTTTCCTTTATTCTGATAAATAAGTAGGATATGAGAAAAAACTTACACAGAGTACCACAGAACATGCCATTTTTGTAGGTGCATCACGACCAAGGCGAGGAGCAACATAGCACAACAATGGCCACATTATAATCTCAATACTGCCAAAATTGGAATAAGATATAGTCTAATATTTGCTGTCCATATGCTGTCCACAGACTTATTCAAGTCCTGTTTTATGAATGTTTACCAGTGACTGTCATAATCAGAAACGTTTTAAATTTATTGTGTCTTTTTTTACTGTTAGAAAGGGAGATTTCAGAAAGCTTTTGAGCACCTTGGTAATGCTTTGACCTATGATCCCAACCATTATAAGGTAGGTGGAACATTTTTGTATCTTATATTTTGCAATAAAATGCATAAAAATAAGTAAACCCACATGTTTATGTGTGTTTCATCAGGCTATCCTTGCAGCCGGCAGTATGATGCAGACCCACGGGGATTTTGATGTCGCCATGAATAAATATCGCATTGCAGCCTATGCTGTCCCTGAGAGCCCTCCTTTATGGAACAACATTGGGATGTGCTTCTTTGGAAAGAAGAAATATGTAGCTGTATGTATTTACGTCTTGATCTTGATTATCATATATTCTTCTATATCCTTTTAACTGATGGTGGTTTTTCTTGGAGCTGATGTAGGTGAAGCTTTTTCTCATCTACTTCCCATTTGATTCTTTTGAAGGCCATCAGCTGTCTCAAGAGGGCTAACTATCTTTCTCCATTTGACTGGAAGATTCTGTATAACTTAGGGCTACTGCATCTGACTATGCAGCAATATGCCTCTGCATTTCATTTTCTCAGTGCTGCCATAAACCTTCAACCTAAGATGGGTGAGCTCTACATGCTGCTGGCAGGTTAGTAGTATTATTTTTGTATTTCTCTTGTGCTTAGAATTCTAGAAATATTTGTGTTTACAAATTGACAATGGACTCAACAAAGGCGCAGTCTATGCTTAGAGGTTCTCCATGTTCATGACTCGGCTAGAGATTTTTTCTACTTTTAACCTTACTCCTGTACAAAGGTAAACCTAAGTAACTACAATTTATAGTAAGAAAAGTATTGAATTTTAGATCCAATAAAAATGATTTTCAAATAGACTACTCCACATTTCCCAAACTCAGTGCTGTTGTATGACCATGATGACACCCTAGATGTGGAGAGTGATTTTGGTGGAACTACAGTTTATAGTAAGAAAGTTATTGAATTAAATCCCTTTAACAATAGACTGAGCCACATTTTCTCACCCTAAGTGGTTCAACCTGTCAAAGTCAGTTTTATTTGTCAATTTCTTCACATGTACTTGACATACAAAGGAATCGAAATTGTCCCATGCGTAGACGTTGACAACAATAAAGTGCAGATGCACAACAAAACAGTTCTAAACAATAAGGTGATGTTAAGTAAAAATAAAAAATGCAAGTAGGCTTAGGGCATTACACTTAGGTAGCATACAGATATAACAAGACAAGACATAACATATAGTAAGTGTAAAAAACATAGTAAGATTATAGGTTTGGTGACACTACAATTGATAGGAGCAAAATTATTGCATGTTTTTTTTTTCACCAAAGTAAATAGTGTAGTACGACCGTAATGAGGCTAGTGATGTGTTTTGATTTGGTGGTAGTAGTTGATAAGAGCAAAGTTATTGAATGTTATTTGTGGTAAAAAAAAAAAAAAATCTTTAAATATAGACTAAGGTACATTTCACCATACTACCTAATATGACCCTGAAAACATTCAAAAAGTTTGGTAATTTTGGTGACTCTTCACTCTTTGGAAGTGAAGTGTTTGACATTATCCGTTTGCGTTTTGCACTTTGCAAACGGTCCCTAAGCTTTCCTCTGACAGAAGTCTGCTCATTGGCAGCAATGTCGTCCGTATTTCTTTAAATACGTGTTGTCTGGACAAAATCCGGCTGTAGCTCATTGTCTGTCTACCTTACTACTGTTGAATAGACCCGTACATTGTGTTGTAAGATTGTTTTATTGAAGATTTATTGAGCCATGAAGTTCGAATCTGTCAATTTCTTTCCAACTTTACTGAAGTGAATTTCTGTGCAGTAAACCTTAACCGTGAGAAATGGCAAAGCGGGTGTTAGACCGTGAGAAATTGTTGAAATGAGTGAGTCTCACAGTCAATGCCTGAGGGTTGAGAGTAGGGTTGCAAAGGAGTGGAAAATTTCCGGTAAATTTCTGGAAACTTTCCGGAAACTTTCCATGGAAACTTTAGCTTGGGAATTTTAGAAATATTCAAAAATGGAAATTTGTGGAAATTGTATGAATTAATGGGAATTAACTGGAAATTTTGGATGATTTTAAAAAACATTGCCCATATGACTCAAATACCAACAACATATTTTGTCAGAAGACATTTTTGCAAAAACTATACAATTAAATTAAAAATATTGCATTTTTCTGTTAAATATGTAGATTGTAAACTGAACAAATGGAAAGGGCTATCAAAACATTTAAATGATGTATGAAATCAGTTGTGGTTATGTAAAACTGCTTAGCAGGACGCAGAAGAAACAGCACATTTTGTGCTATCTAGCACCATGATAAGCTAACTTCTTTAATACAAAGGTGCTAGCTAGCTTACCTTTAACATATCTGCCTTACCAGTGAGCTAGCAATCTATATTTTGATTGGGCTAGCTACAATCTAACATTTTAGAACAAATATCATCTAAGTTATATCATCATAACTTGCTTGACTGTTTGTAGTCCTCAAATGTGTAGCCTCACGTGTCTGTATCAGTGACTGTATGTGGCTCATAAAGGTTGCTTTAGCAGTCCATAATTCTAGAAATCATTGAGATGTGATGGGAGGATGCACAATGCGTATAGGAGGTGCGGCCTCAATGGCCCTGCATTAAGAAGTGTGTTATGCCCCTGTGATTGAAGAATAGCAAATTATAGGCTACTCAACTTTATGCATATCACATCTCATAGTTTTAGCCAAGGCTGCTAAAATATTATTTTCTACCAACTGTCTTTATGTCCCTGACCTTTAGTTGAGATAGTTCCCAGTTTTTTTCCAATTAATTCCCGTTAATTCCCATAAATTCCCGTTAATTCCCATGGAAAGTTTCCAACTTTGAAAATTCCCGGAATTTTGCAACCCTAGTTGAGAGCCCTGAGTAGGAGGTTAAATGCATTGTTAAATAGATGCTAAAGCCATGTTTTCATGTCTTTTAGGAACTAAAAATTAAATAGACCTACTCAATTAATGCTGTTCTGTATTGTGACCTGCTTGGAAGTAGGCCTATGCTTTGGGGTGGATTGGGATATACAATCATTAGGCTTCATGGAAAAAATAGCTGGGTGTCATCCGCATAAGAGTGGAAAGTAATGCTTTGTTTTTCCATAACAGATCCCAAAGGTAACACATAGAGGGAACATTTCAGGGACCCCAGTACTTGATGATTCATTATAAAGGATTTACATTTATGCATTTAGCAGACGCCTTCATTCCTAAGCGACTTACATTTTGTCAGCTATAGATTACTTCAGGACCAGTCTCCCCTAGAGCAACTTGGGGTTCTTTACCCTCTATGTCACCACCCATGTACAAACTGGTAGCGACCATCAATTGTATAAAAGGAAGCACTAATATCCTGTGTGATTAATATGTCATGTATCTGGGAAAACCCTTCTTGTGGTGGAATTTGACCCTTTTGAGATTTGATACCATCTGAGAGTCTTCTGAAATATCAAGCTCTTCTCATATGTTTTAACAATTTAATACCTCATCCTTATTATAATTAAATGCAATTTAATGCCATTGTAACATACACAAAACTCAAGTCAAAGTCTTAAAATGACATTAAAACTATTGTAGAAAATCAGTTAACTGACTTTACAACAGCAAATTTAAATTTGTGGATTTTTCTATGATGTGTTATATTAGATTAGATTCAACTTTATTGTCATAACACATGTATAAATTTATAATCAGTATAAATTCTAATCAGAAGTGCAAAGAGCAGCAAGTGCAAAATATACAATATGGAGTGTATACAGTATGGACAGTATATACAATTAAGAGCACCAGTGTGCAGTCATATGCAAATGAGAGTAGAAGGAGGTAGACAGTTTAGTACAGTGAATACTCTACATATGTCAGCTTCAGTGTGCTGTAGTAATGCAAATGGTAAAGTATGGAGCTGTAGAATAAACTATATGTATAAATACAGTGCTGTACAAATGGATAAGTATATGTAGTCTACACAAGATGTGTTAATATAAAGCAATGTAAAATCTTTAGATATGGTATGAACAATATGGTCAATATACAGGTCTATGCCTATATATCTATACAGTAGAAAAAGTATATCTGTGAGTGTAATAAATATGGGCTGATGTTCAGAGTGCAAGAAAACATTCAGAGTGCAATGAAAGTATGTACAGGGGTGACAAAGTTTTGTTTTGTTTTTTGTTGTTTTTGAAGTTAGCAAATTTTTAATAGAAAGGAGCATACATGAAAAAACTTAGATGGAAGGAGAATGTTAAAAAAGGCCAACAAAGATCAGCTTAGAATTGTAAATGTTATGCAGGCACATGAATTGTTTATGCCATAATTATGAACAGGTAGCTATTCTCTTGGCCATTTTTTTCTTTGTTTATAGTGGCGTTGACTAATCTGGATGATACAGAGAATGCACGACGATCCTATGAACAGGCTGTTCTTTTGGATGGGTATGTTTTTAGCAGATTTAAAATTTTTAAGGATTTTTGCTTTTGTACAGTACTACAAAAAGTATGTCCTCTTCTCATACTGTAGGTCCAACCCTTTGGTAAACCTGAACTTTGCAGTATTGTTGTACAATCAAGGAGATAAGAAAGAAGCCCTACAGCAGTACCAGGAGATGGAAGAGAGGGTCACTGCCCTAATGGAAAATAAAGTCAACATAGAATTTGATGCAGAGGTAAGACATGTACTGGCTTTATACTAATGAAACAAACTATAGATGTTAACGTCAATTTTAAAGAAATATGGGTCAATCAACCCATAGAGTGTTGGAGGCAGGAATGGAAAAATATGGGACAATATATAATGAATAGTTTTGCCCACAACCTATATATATATATGTGTGTGTGTGTGTGTGTGTGTGTGTGTGTGTGTGTGTGAGTGGTGGTCATAGATTCATTTTTTTAATCTAGATTAATCTCACTGATATATTGAAATTAATAGATTAAAATTGCTCATTTGAATTCATCCGAAGACCTTCAGAATATGTGTTCTACCTTCATAATGACCTAAGTCTCAAGCCAGTCTCAAGCCAAAGGCTAATTCCCTTACAATAAACCATTTGCTATCACGCTTACAGTGTAAGTTTGCAATGTTAATGGCACCATCTCTTGACCATTTGACATGTAACAGCCTCAGAAACAACAAACATTGTATTTACTGTCTTTTTTTGCATCAGATTTGGCTCATTCATATAATTTTGTCAATTTACAGTCATAAGTGTACTGTTCAAAAAAACTATTTTCGAGTTGTGAAAAGAAGATTAGAAATACTGAAACAATGCAAATGATTGGCTTTCTACAGATAACATGCAATAGGCTGTCTCAAAACCAGCACATCCAAATTATGAGATTTTTTTAATAGGCGTAAACAATATAAACAATAGTTGTTTAGTGTTCTATAAAATTTAAATTGTGATTGTCAAAATTCACCGGACAAGTTCTGCATTGTTCCATGGTGTAATGGAAGCCTATGGACACCAAGTAGACTGGCTGACGTGAATCCGGTTAAGCAAACCCAGCGACTTTATAGCTGTATCTTTTTTAGTCATGTCTTGTGGCGCTTTACAACAGAGACCACCCATGAGCTACAAGGGCAAAGAAAAACGTCCTTATTTTTTATCTACAGTAGTCAAGGAAGAAGGCTTAGGCCGATTCATGGCTAAAGGGCCAAATGGATATCCTGGGGTTATGAAAGGTTTGCCGTTTTCTGTAGCTCAGACAGTAGTTAGTCTATGTGGCATCCTAATAATCCAGAAATCTAGTCCCACATCATTAAGCCAAGCCATTTCAAAATTTTTGGGCAGTGTAGTAGGTGTAGTTGGTGGAATACGCTACAAGGAACACTACCACCTCTGTTCTACATTTAACAGTAAACCATCAATAGCAGGTAAACTGACATAAGCAGTGAGAGAACCAAAGACAGAAATGGAGAGAGAGAGGTAAGGACAGAGGCCAAATGACGAGTGGAGAAAAAGATAGTTGGAGAAAGAAAGCGTCAGAAAACAGGAAACATTTAACTCCATTCCTTATATTTACACAAGCCAATGGTGCTTTACCTAAACTGTAACTGGTGTTAATTCAATTTAGTGTGCAGGATACAATATAGTGATTTTTTTATAAATTTGTATAGGTACTGTACATTGAATTGATACAAAGTTATTCATGTTATTTGTATATTTGACTGCTGCTCACATTACAAGGATTAGTTCAAGACCAAACATGACATTATTATATTCAATCAATACATTTATTCAGAAATTGTAGTTTACCCAAACCCAACTTTCTTTGATAGGGTGGGGGTCAAGTCCTTAGCTTTGTCCTCCAGTGGCTTGAAACATACGGGAATATTGATTTCAGGAAGTTTTGCCTTACAAAACCTGACATGATGCTACAGTCCAAGTGAGAAAGATTGTATAGGAAACATTTTGAGGGTCCAGGTAGTTCCATAGAAAAGGGGTCCTTTGCAAGGTCAACAGGATCCCAAGTCAATATTGTGGATAATTCCACAAGACAGGTGCACTGTAGCACAAATCGCCTATTGTAGAATTACAAGGAGTCTGGTACATGTAGAATATATTTTGGGCTTAGGCCTTTGAAGCTTTGTATGTAAGGAGTGTTTTAAAATTGGGAATATTTTTAAATTTAATTAAAGGTTATTAATACAGGTATTACCACATAGAACTGAATCAGAAAACTAAACATTACAATAATTGAACCTAGAGGTAAGATAGATAGATAGATAGATACTTTATTGATCCCCAAGGGGGAAATTCAAGATGGTGGAATCACCTTGGCTGCCATTCATACGGCACCAGTCACTCCAACAACTCCAAATATTAGGTTTTCTGCATCCTATCTATCAAAGGATAGGAATTTTCTAGACTTTGCAATGTTTTGAGGAAATAAACACTTTCACATTGGTTTGTAGGCAGGCAACCTTGGCATCATGTTAGAAGTTTCTTTTCTTCATTAGCTAGCAATTGCCATTTGGGAAAAGCTCCCCAATGTTGACTCATGTTCTGGAGAGTTGCGCGTTTTTTTCTCTTTTGAGCTCTCTTTTCACACTGTGGTCCCCTTCAAGAGCCTGTAGTTGTTCCTTTCAAGAGCCTATAGTTTTTAGCATGGCAGAGCAAAATGCCAGCCAGCATTGGCTATGCCAGCACAATGTATGTATAAATACCAGGACACTATGAACTTTTGATGAATGTAATTATTAATAAGGTCATATTTCTGAAAAAACATTTTTTTTTGTAAATAGACAATGTGGAAAATGACAGTGTGGCTTTAAACATTTCCTTCTGGATAATAAAAGTATCTTTTTAGATAGATAATCAATGATTAATCAGTATTATTGTGAGTCTTCTGCATAAACTGGAAGATAACTGCACTTTCCAAGAAACACTGAAGATGTTTTAAATGAGTATTACCTGAAATATATATGTACACTTCTGAGACAGAGTTATAATGAGGTAATGTTCTCATTTTTTCTTTTCATTATTATTTTTTATTGTTTTGTTAATATTCTGTATTTTAATGATAGTTGATTGACATGGCTCAGAAGCTGGGATCAGCTCTCCAGTCTGGTGAAAGTGTTTTGTGGACCAGATCCACCAATGATGGAAAATCCAGTCAACACCAGACTATCAACCGATCCACCACTACGCAGCAGCGCTTGGGCACGAATCAAGCCTTGGGGCAGGCAATGTCCTCTGCAGCAGGATACAGCAAGAGTATCCAACTTACTGCAGGTGTGTGTGTGTGTGTGTGTGTGTGTGTGTGTGTGCATGAGTGAGTGTGCTATGGTTCATGCAGTCATGCAAGTCTAGCCAGAGAGGGTTGAAGTAGAGTAGGACATATTATAACTGTCATCAGTGTCTCGGCTGATGAACAGTACAAAACAGACATATTTGTTTTACACATTTACATCAAAAATAGCTTGTCAGATCTACTTGTGGGTTTTTATTCACATCAATAATTTTGAGGGAATGTCAGTTTAGCAGAAAAAAAACCTAAATTTTGTGGAGAAATAAATTCTACAATAATCATTTCAACAATAAGCAGAAAAATATCAGCACATTTCCAGAAATGGTGAAAAAAGCAAAGCTGCCACTATGCATTAAGGTGTCTGCCTGTGCAAGGTTCTTACACATCATAAAGCCTAACAGAAAGGACTGTAGTGGTGGTTAGAAACATAACATTCTGCTTTCCGTTCAATTGTAGATGTGCACACAGAAAGACTACAATTTCAACTGGAATGTCTGTCAATGTTTTTGTCAGTCTAAATGGGATTTGCAATTTATAACAGATCATACTCTGACCTGTTTGCTGAGTGTGCTACAAGGGGTTCAGCTGGTGATCTAAGATGTTTTTGAGTTATGCCAGCACTAGGGATTTAAAAAACGTTCTTTGTAACTGAACTCAAGGACACAGGTTTGTAGTCAATCAGTCCTGTGCTATTATATTGTAGTTATCTTGTAGGTAGGTGAATTTCACTGTCACTAAATATGAACCAGACTAATCTCCTGTAGGTCTGATGAACACTGGGAACATAGAAGGTAGTGTCTAGAAAAGAAACTTAGAAAGGCCTACTGTATACTTTATACTGTATACTGTATACTGTCTGTCCCATTTACATTTCAAGTTACTTGTAAAATCACTTGTAAAATTAGTAGAAAACATATTTTAAAACTCTAATTCTTAATATGTAATTTAAATTACAGTAGTAAGAAGCCAATACTTAAACTATTAAACTAAATTAAGCTATTTCTTGTTACAGTCTTTATATGGCTCCACTGAGACAATGAATTATGTAGGTTATGAATCTCATGCATTCTTTTTAGATCAGAGGTTGCCAACCGGTCGATTAATCAAAATTCTCTTGGTAGATCTTATTATGCCTGGTTAACTTTTGATTTCACCTTTGCCCCCTCTTACTAGAAACAGCAGTGTATACACCGTCTTAGGGCAAAGCTGAAAAACAAATGCTGGGACAATTTCTCATTTTTTAATTTTGCATTCATACCATTATGTTTACCTGGAAGACGTGCTGAACTGAACTTGAACATATGTTATTGCTGAATGTAAAGATGTCCCTCTAGAAGCTGCATCTAGAAGAGCTGCTGGGATGATATTTGTGAAATTGTTAACAATTTGGTCATTCAATTAGGGTCCAAACGAGGCTTTTTCAAGCAGAGCATGGTTTAGGTAGCCTGGTCGCTCAAGTAGGCGTATTCGCGGAGGGACACACACAGGGACACAAGGTTCCATTAAAAACTTTAATAGGCCTACACTATTTATACAACATCACATAATATATGATCTGAAACCCTATATCAAACGAAAAACTGTAAACCAAGAATTGTCTCGTTTCTATCACCATGTTAAATGCTGCAAATTCATGTAGACTATAGGCTACAATGTAATTAAGGTCCAACAACTTCGTGGTTAACAAACACTCTTGTCTTATCTTTGACCTTAATTCATTTTTAATTCAATCCAAAAGACAGAAATAGGTACAGAACGGAAATCCAATGGCCGTGACGTACACAGACCATACACAGACCGTACACGGACCATGATCCCCATTTCAGTTTTGGTGCTGTTCGTTATATCGATTTACTTCAAGCAAAAGCACTTCATGCATTGTTTCCATAAGATAGATGCCACTTATGGAGACCATTTCTCCATACGGTGCGTGTGGTCGAGTCACAGCAAATTTATTTCAGGGTCTTACTCATTAACATTTTATAGGCTACTACAGGTTTTCTTAACCACTTAAAACAATGAAAAAGGTATTTCACTTTAAATTTACATTTAACATATTTATTATGGTTATGTTAATTTAAAACTAGGATTATTATGTCTTTTTGACTTTGATAACTAATCTAAAGCAGGTATAGTTTCACCCAGCCTTAACTGGCTAGAGCGACTACAAAGCTCATAAGAGCTTAGTCTGGCCATTCTACGATACTAACCGAATTCTGGGAGGCGGGCTTAACCGGCGGCAGTCAGAATCTACAACCAATCAGACCACTCATTCTCGTTCAAGCTTGTTTCTCATTGGTGCCCTTGAGTTTGGGATAATAATTCCTCTAAATCGGCACATTGGCCAGACTGACTTGCTCATGAAATTGAATGCAGCGGCACAGAAAGTATGGGCAGGCCCAGGCTAGCAATTTTTAGTAATTAGTAAGATAATTAGATAACGTCAGTAAGATAAGAAAGATAACTTAATTGAAGTCAGATGATACAATTGGGAAAAACTGATTAACCACTCATCTTGAACCCTGAAATAAAATACAAATGCAAAGACCCAAAATGTCCTGTACAAAATGGACTACACCTGTCACAGATGATTGCCTTCCTGGAATTAGAATGAATACTTTTCATTAAAGACTGGCACTAGCGTAGGGACAACGATAACAGAAGCCAGTTCTGGGAATGTGAGGAACACATCACAAAGTGGACCTAAGATGAAATATTCAGAAATGTAATCTGAAATGTACCAGCTGTTAGGGATGAGATTGAGATACAGTCTCTAATGTATTTTTAACTGTAATGTATTAAAGTAATTTATTACATTAATGTAATATATTTTAACTACCTAAGAAGTTCGGTATTGTAGTGTTGGTGGGAATGTGCATTTCATCTGTGAAAAATCTTTACATTTTTATTGTTCGTTATTTTTGTAGGTTCATCATCCAGTCCCTTGGCACCTGATGTAACGCCTGGTGCAAATGGTACACCTCCAGAATCCTCTGGAGCTGAAGACACCACTGATTTTGATGAATCTAAAGCTACAGATTAGTCATTCCAGTGGACAAACTATTGTTTTGTTGGGGAAATTCCTGTATACAAAATAGTAGAAAAGTATTCTGAGGATATTCTAAACATGGAATTCAGCTGTTGTAGATATAGTTGTAGATCTTGTGCTGTTTAAATGTGTCTGAAATGCTTTATATTTACTATGATAAAGACAAATGTATGCTGCTAGGTTTTTATACTTGTCAATGTGTTGTTGTTGTTTTAATTTATATATAAGTAGTTTTGTAAACAAGAAGATTTTGCTTGGAAATTCCATTGGAAAGTTAATATCACTGTACTAAGTAAATCGTTTACTCTTTTTGCCTTGTAGTACTGACCTTATTAAGCATGTGAGCATCTAAATTTAAATATAAAACACTTGCAAAAGCATTCAATTTTGGCATTAAACACATGAAACGCATTTAAAATGTACTATTTGTGTAAGCCCTCCAAACCTGTTCTTAACAATATTTCAGATTACTACCAACCATAGCTCTGGTAGTTTGCCAGCAGGAAGGTGGAGACGCCAAAAAGTGAACCAGCAGTTTATGTTAACTGAATGGCTCTTTCAGTTGTATTTTCCAATGTACCTTTGGGTATTGGTTACCATTTCCTGTTTAAGTTGTTCGGACCAACAATAGGCCTACTATGTGAGTACTACTAGATAAATGTGAGTACTACTAGATAAATGCATGTTAGATTGTTCTTTTCATTATAAGGCACATTAATACTAACTAGTTTTAAGAATAGTGGAATGTTTGTATTTTTTTCCTCCGTTTGTGGCACCCCCTGGAAGGATGGCGCCCTTAGCATTTGCCTATATTGCCTAATGGAAGGGCCGGCCCTGAAGCCCTGGGTCTTAGCTTTCATTTGAATTAATATTATGTTTCTAGGTAAAGGGGTTTTCAAGTTATAATCTTTTGAATGTCAGTAGGCACTCTTGGTTACCAAAAGTCCCTATGGGGGTTTCCATAGGGGACCCAAGCAAAACGCATAGACATGTCGACACAAATTTTTGTGAAAAGTCATATTTTTGGTCTTTGAATTTTTAGTGTAGCAAGCTGAGAAATGAGGATAGGGCCTAGACTTATTGATTTGGGGATGTAATAAGGGTGGTACCTTTATATCTTAGTTTAAAGACATTTGAACTCAGCGGAAAACAAACTGTGTTCCAACCTCTGTAACTGTCAGTATGTCACAGAAACAAACTTATTCTTCCAGAACTTCAGGGTGTGGCCTTTCTAGTGGTATAAGGCACATCCCTGAGTCTCAAACTGTAATTTGGGTATGCCGTTTTTTGGCAGTTTAGAAAAAATAGGGGCGTTCATTAAGAGGTTAACCATTCAATAATAGAGGGCTTTGTGAGACGTTCACCCCTTTCCCCTAACCTTAGTTCACCCGCCTTTATTATAAGCTTGCACATCCCCATTCTTGTAGACTTAAAGGACCTTGGCCAGTTTCCATTCATTGTAAGGAACTTCAATGTAAAAAAATAAAACACAGCTGAAAGATGTATTCTGAGATATTATCTCTTTATTCTGAAATACTATCTCAGAATAATGATAGTATCTCATTATTCTGAGATATAGCAAGAGCTCGGAATAAAAAGATATCTCAGAATAACAGTATACAATTTGAGATAGAAGAGTGTTAGAAGGCAATGCACATCATACTCTCAAAAAGGTCAAGTTCGATTGGATCAAGTTCGATTGCGAAGAAAGTGTGATCAATTTAATTATTGACCATTTCTTCTCTTGTGGAAGAAATGCTGAGGAAGTGATTGCGGATTTTAATAAGATGACCGTAAATGACAACAGCTAGGGAGACCTTCTGGGGATGCAGAAGTTGTAGTTATTGTCGATGCTGATTCAAATGTTGGCGAGAATGATAGGGAAGACAGCAACATTGTATCCATGTCAACAGGAACCATCTTTGGTCAGGCTGAACAAGATCTGGATGACACATTCACTCCACAATGACTCCACAAGGCATGCCAATGGAGAGAAAACGCTTGTTATTGATCATCCACAAAGGGCAGGTTCTTCGACAGCTTACCAGGCATTTTCACAATGACCAAATCACGAATACTGACACACAAATTCAGCTTCTGCTGCCAGAACACAGGAGAAAAGGCTTGGCACAAGAGTTGTTGTTACAGATTGTCTGAGTTTTTGGAGCAGTGCACAACTAGAAATGAACCCAAAGTTCCTTTACTTTGGTCAGTTGAAGAGTGTTGGCCATTGCTTTAGGATGGGAAAGAGCGGTATCTCCTAGTGAATATTGCTGCTGTTATTTAACATATTTAAAAGCATGTGATTGAACAGTGGATGAATCCTCTTAGCAGAGTTAAGGACAGCCTTGAAGACCTTACTGCGGTTTATGGAACTCTTCAGGCAAACGCAAAAAAGTGCGAGCCTGTGTTTTCCAGACAGCCTTGATTGCAACCAAAAAAAAAATATGCAGAGGCACTTAATATCATCTGAGAATGCAGATACACCATCTGTGTAACTTTTCAGACAGCCTTGATTGCAACCCCAAAAAAATATGCAGAAGCAGTTAATATCCTGTAAGAATGCTGAACTTTCTCACATTCTGCACTAGCCTGGCTAACGCGACTGAAAAGCTCTTACAAGCTTAGTCTGGCCATGCTACCTTGCTAAATGAATTCTGGGAGGCGGGCTTAACCTACGTTCATAAGATGCCTCTGTATACTACTTGACGAATCTACAACCAGTCAGACCACTCATTCCGATGAAGTAGGCGTAAGCTCATTTCTCATTGGTGCCCACAGATTTGGGATAAATAATTCCTCTAAATCGGCACCATGCCCATACTGACTTGCTCGCGAAATTTAATGTAGCGTCACAGGAAGTATGGGCGGGCCCAGGCTAATTCTGCACAGGCTCAGATTTATTTCTAGGGAAGCGTCCTGTAGCACACACATGTGGCTGTGTGCTTGAGTTGTCTGCTCATTATGAAATTACCCTGACTTCAGTTCAGAAATTAACAAAGTTCTGGAATCCAATGTGTGGGTTAGGACATAGTGTGACACTGCAGCACTGTTCCTGTAAAAATCAGGCAAGGAATCAAATAATTTTTATTGTCACATACTTTCGTACGGTGTAAAAATTGTACGGTGTGGAATTACGAATGTTGTCTGTCTAGTGTGCATAAAAACGGAGTGTACTGTATGCTTGTGGGGTGGGAGGGCACTGATGCGGTGGGGTTAGCTGGTAGTGCAGCGATGGGGAGGACTGTGTGCTGTGTGAATGTGGGGAAGATGCTAGTTGGTCAATTAGTGGGGGTGGGGGTAGTGTACTGTTGTGTGTGGGGAGGGAACTAGCTGTTGTAGTGTTGGGTGGGGCTAGTATTCCTAGGTTGGGTGGGCGGGAATACTGGGTATGTTGTGGGTGTGGAAGTGAGGGATCAATTTTGTAGTATGTTGGTAGGTGGGGAGGCGGGGGGGGGGGGGGGGGGGGGCAAAATGGTTATGTTCTTAACCCTTAGAAGTCATTCTACAGGTTACTCACTGATCTCAAGGGGGGTGTTACCAAACTTCTGCTGCCTGTTATAATCCACTGTCATTTTCTTGTTTTTACATATTTTCAGTGTCGAGCTGCACCACTGAGCCCCCTCCTCAGCCTGATCTAAGTAGGCTCCTTCATTGTTGTAGCCAATAGGTCCCATGACCACTGCTTCATTCGCAAACTTAATGATGAAGTTGGACTACTATTTGCCCTATATTCCCATGCACTATCTCCCCTTGATCGGCTAGCTTTCTGGCCCCTGAATACACTATGAAAAACCCTAGACAACACAGGGACTGTAGTACTCAAACGAACACTCAAACAAAGATGGTATAGAGATGCGCATTAACTCCCACCCCATCTTGTTGCCGATTGGTTTGTCGTTGTTTGTTATGTTTAAGTTCAGATCCCCCTATTGCTAGAGCACCTTTAAGGTGGTGTGCAGGAGGTTTGAGATGGCATCCCTTCTGGATCTGTTCGTTTTTTAGGCGAACTGAAGGGGATCAAATAAACTTGGGTGAAATGAGCAGATGATGTTTTTTACAAGCCTTTCAAAACAAGGAGTCATAGAACAGTTTTATTTGACCATCAGAAATTGTTCTTTGAGGCTCAATAATGCTGTATGCAAATTTGTGCGTCAGAAAGTGACCCAGGAGCACTCCTGAAGAGTCTCATTCAGGCTCATTTAAAAGGACTCAAACAAAATTATTCCTATTTCCCTAAATTCAACAATCACAAGGTAAATGTGGTTTGACATTCTATAACTCCTGAACTCCCGAACACGGGTTAACTGAGCAGTGCAGGATTTCAGAACCCTATTTGAGATGGCATCTAGCTCTCATACAAAGACGGGAACTTAAAGGTCTCCTTCCAAAATAAACCGTTTAAGACTTGATGTTTTTACATTACCATAGGTCAGCCCAAATTGTACTTCTATGCTCAACTTCAAAATGCTCTCCTACCCCTGTAGTCTGTATTCGCCTGTGATAGAAAACTGCGGGGAAAAACGAGCGAATCGGAAAAGCCGTACAAATGTACGTCAATTTGAACATTAGCTATGCAGTTAACCTGCCCTCAAGAAAACGTTACGCTGCCTGCAGACAGACCCACTAGAGGGAGCGTCACAGTGTTGTTAGCCAATCAGAGGCGATACATTCGCATATCATTAATATTCATAAGAATCCTCTCGAGCTATCCCTGCTCTCGTTTTCACCTAACTAAAATAGCTTGAAACAAGACAACCACAGCATATTTTTTGTCGAAACCAACTCTCATGAAATTATTTTAGACAAGAGACCACCACAAAATTAATGAAAATACAATGGAATGAAACCTTTAAAAAAAAAGATTCCTATGTTGCCCGGGTCCTATGTTCCCCGCTTTGTATGAGACTGGGGAACATAGGACCCCCTTTTTATTTAACGCTCCCATCACAACACACAGCCTGTACAAGATCTTCTTTCCATTCTACATAAAAGTGCTTATAACAAGAATTTAGTTACACTTGTCATTGAAGATGATTTAGTTCCGAATACAGTGATGTTTCTCCTCTTCCACACACATGCTAGATCTCATCCATTAATTCAGCTTCAGCTAGTGTCTTTTATTGTTCTCCTTAAACTATGCTGTTGTTTTGCAATCTGACATTTCACCTGAAATAAGGCCAGTTTTATAAGTTTAATTTCTTAAATGCCACTCTTATCTCTTCTGGATAATGGCTTCTGGTTAGAAAAGTCTCGAATCTTAATAGTAAAGACGATGGAATACACTGGCAGATGTCACAGCATCTATGTAGTACCCAGCACTAATGCGTGGTTTTAGGCTTCAAGCCACATTATTTATCCGTGAGAACCCATCTATCCAGCTTAAGTTTATCATAGCCGTCTATTTGCCAGACGTAATTTGGCATACACACGGCATATCAAGTGTGCCATGCTTGTAAATCTATGCTACCAACATTCATTAGTCTTAACAACAGACACAGTTTCTCGGTCAGTAATTATACCAGCCATCCAGCACCTATAGTGTATCCATCTGCAGCTGTGTTGTTGACCCAAAGTCTGTAATTCCTGATGGATAAACTTAACAACATTAGTTTTATTGCGCATACGCCAAAAGCGGTTTCTTTGCAAGGTTCTCTGTTAAGTGTGAAGGCTTACCGGTATTTAAATATTATTATAATACAGAAGAATGAGATGTAATCCTTACCTATAAAACATACCTATAATTCTGCACCTATATTTTAACCTTAGTTATATGCAAAATGTAAAATGAAAGTCTGAAAGTGAACAAAAAGTTCAGACCTCAAATGTCAACATTGCAAAACAGAGGCAAGAGAAACTGATAACTAAACCCAGCTGAATCAACACTGTGAGAACTTTCCATATCTCTCCAAGGGTATAAAAGATCATCACAACTAGATTAACTACTGGTGTGCAGTTGGAATTATGAGGACCTGTCTGGTTTTCCTTGTGCTTCTTGTAGCAGGTCACTGCAAAAAGGTCTTCATTGGGTAGGTGAAACATATACTTACCAAAATTACAAAATTATACTTACCATCATCTTAAAATACTAAAACTACTTGAGTAATATTGACAACTGACTATAGTTTGATGTAGTTGTGCTCAAATGCATATTTTTTTCTGTGTGCATACTCTAGAGACCAAGTGCTCAGAATCAATGTAAAATCTAATCAGGATATTGAACTCCTTCGGGCACTGGAGAGGGATCAGGCATGGGAGGTTTGTGAACCATACAAAGCAAGCATTACATCCATTTCATCGACATCTATTCTAGAAAAAGATATATATCTAATAGAATATCCCAAAACTAATAAAGAATACTCAGTTCATGCTGAAAAAAACTTGGTTGGGAGAGATGGTGACAGCAGGTTTTAAACACCTTCTCTTCATCTCCCAGCTTGACTTTTGGCTGCATCCTGTCTCCTCTGAGCTGCCAGTGGACATCCATGTACCGTTTACCAGTCTTCCTGCTGTAAAGGATTACCTCATTGAGAACAACATCCAGTTTTCTGTGATGATCAACAATCTACAAGTAAGTCCATAAATCAGATGTTAAATTATTCAGCATTTAGTGAAATGGGTCTACTATAACAGAGCTTGATGAATAATTCTATCATAATAAAGGAAATGCTAGATGAAGAGGATGCTGAGATGGAGGAGAACAATGTGAAGGAACGCAATCTGAGGAGTTTTGACTTTGGAGCTTATCACAAACTTGAAACAGTGAGTGAAAATCATCATCATTGTTGAACGTTGAACCAATATTTTTAGTGATTACAATAAATAAGAAGGCATTTTAAATTAGATCTGAATCGTCTCTGCAATTGATCCCAATTGTGCATTAGTAAAAAAAAATGTGTACTCTTTTAATATCTTATTCACAGCGGAGCATACATGGGAATCTAATGTCCAAATGTACTATAATTTAAGACTGAACAGATAATTGCAAAAATTCAATTAAATTCAATTAAATTCAATTTTATTTATACAGCGCATTTTTACAAAAGGCATGTCTCAAAGCACTTAACACAAGAGGCCCAATGAGCAACAGGGGCAAGGAAAAACTCCCTAGCAGCGTTTTTTGTTTTTACTTGTTATGGTAAAGGAAGAAACCTTGGGCTGTTCCGACGACTCAAGGGACTAGCCCAACTGCCTAGGGCAGGTCTCTCAGATGGTGATTAGTCCACTATTATTCCATTAGGTACACATAAGAATTTTGGTATAAATAAAGTAATATAGGAGTCTCATTAGAATCCCAGGATATAGTCCTGTGTCATTAGGCGCAGTCAAGCCAGGGGCCAGCTGGAGGCTTTATCAAGCTGTGAAGCTGAAGGCAGCCCGCCCAGGAAGCCAGAGATGCAGGATCAGGGTCAGGCAGTAGAAGGCAGTGATCAGGGCAGGGTGGTAATGGCATGGAAAATCAGAGAGGAGATGAGTTAGAACAGTCTCCATCAGATTTCAGAGAATGTGAGTTATATTGCATGTTCAACCATGTACAGATGTACAAAAAAACAAAAAAAAACAAACAAACATCAACAAACCATCTACGTTTTGGCCATCATTTGTATACATGTAGAGTATTCTGTGGTTCGCATTGAGCTTTCTTATGCAGATCTATAGCTGGATGGACACCCTTGTGGCTGATTACCCCAATGTTGTGTCCAAAGAGAAAATTGGATCGTCCTATGAAAATCGTCCAATGTACGTCTTGAAGGTATGACAATCTGTTACAGTATGTTTTGCGTGTGTGCATGTGCAGTGCAGTGTACAAATGTATTTAACTGTTTATTTGTTCACATGTAGTTCAGCACAGGAGGAATGAAAAGGCCTGCCATTTGGATTGATGCAGGTATCCACTCTAGGGAATGGGTGTCTCAAGCCAGTGCAATATGGATTGCTAATAAGGTAAATACAGGCAACTGTATTATTATTATAATTAGTATAATAATAATAATAATAATAATAATTATTATTATTATTATTATTATTATTGTTGTTGTTGTTGTTGTTGTTGTTGATATTATTATTAATAATATTTACAGTATGTATAGGACACCACAATATATATGCTTGAAATATGTGAATATAGATGCTTGAAAATATGTGAACGTATGTGAAACTGCTGAACACCTAAAAATAATTTTCGGGCGTTTGTAGTTCACAAAGGAATTTAGCATTCAAGTCAGCATGTGTTTGATACATCTTAGAAGTTGTCCAGAAGACTTCCAACTCCCTAAGACCAATTCATACAGCATCCGAAGGCAGTGGTTTTAATGGAGCATGTTTGCAATCTTTTTAAGATACACATGCAGTGTCACAAATTTGACAATTTTCACAAATCTGTCATCAGTGACTAAATATGCAAGAAAAGCAATAACATTACGAAAGCATCATAAACATAGTGCAAATATACTGTGCTTTGTCAATCCACAGTGTATACCTTTAGTGCTTAATTTGTAGCCTGTGACCTCCTCTGGCTCTCACTCAAAGGGTACTAATGATCCCAAGAGTACCACTGCACAGGCAATATTTAACTCTGTATTGCTGCACGATATAAACGTCATGGTGGCTGTTTGTGGGTTACAAAACTTTACCTTACTTTTTAGAAGATGGAATATTTTTTATGAGGTTGCTATTTCCCTCTGTGGCAAAAAATCAAACAAGAACGAGTCGGATATCTGTGCTTGACAAATCACCTGATTTGATATCTTATCATTATTATTAATTATTATTGTTAAATATATAACAGATTCATATGAAATCTAAGGTAAATTAAGCCTAAATTGCCCACAAATCCTTGAATGTCTATATATACACACATATACTGTACAGTGTTGTAATGTGTCTGACGATGTTTGGGTAGCTTAAATGAAAAGTAGTGTGTAATTCTTGTGTACATTGATTCCAAACTTTTTGACCATTGGTGTGCTTACTGAGAATGCATTTGCTATATCTATAGATTGCCTCAGATTATGGTCATGATGACAAAGTAACAAACCTCCTGAATGGAATGGACATCTATCTTATGATCGTCACCAATCCTGATGGATATGCTTACACTCACACCAATGTAAGTCTTGTTTCAAGTTATATTTAATGCCACCAAGTGTCTTTATTAATAAAGGCAAAAAAGCTACCTACAATGTTCTAGCTATAATTAAGTAGCAAACATTCTCTCACATTGGTCCTGGTGTTCATTCATTTTCACTCAGTGCCTTTTGGTATTACAACAGGCCTTTGAAGTGTGTGACTTCATGCAATTTTCATCTAATAATATGATGTTAAAGCCACACTAGGCAACATTTCATGCTAGTTTTAGGTTAATTTACAAGCTTTGTACAAATTTCTGTTCTTTTGTTCCTTTGATTTGTCTGATCTTCAGCCTCATTATCCAAACTCTAATTAGAATTAGCACAAGCACAATGTTATTGCCATACATTTTCACACTCTATGAAGTCAGTGAATGCATTTCAGAAATGCCATTTGATGCATCAATATGGAGGCATTTGAAGCTGTAGAGGGCTGTGGAAATGCACTCACTCAAATATAATTAATAACGGTAAAGTAAATGGAACTAGAGTTTTGAAGACTGTGTAGGCCATTAAGTCATCAATTTGGAGTCAGTATAGTATGACTACAACTTCACTGTGTAAAGAGCAGTGTTAAATTATTAGGGAGTAATATTATTAGGGAGTTATATTAAGCAATTATTATGGACTGTAAGCTGCAAAGAGGCATAGGCTTGCCTGGTACTAAACTAATTAAACTAAGTTCATAGTTAGGCTATCTAGTTCATAGATAAACTAAAATTGCATGAAAGAATTTTTCATGTATATGGAATGTACCAACATCACAGGATCGCATGTGGCGTAAGACTCGGTCAGTAAATCCTGGATCTACGTGTCGTGGAACTGATCCTAACCGAAATTGGGATGCAGGTTTTGGAGGTTTGTAATGTTTTTTTGTCCTTTTGGGGAACGTTAAATAAGTGTTTTAACCCAGTACAAATTTTTTTCCTCTTCTTCTTAACCTAGGCCCTGGAGCTAGTACAAACCCCTGCTTAGACACTTATCATGGGCCCTATGCTCACTCAGAGGTGGAGGTTAAAAATGTGGTCGAGTTGATTAAGGGTCATGGCAACTTCAAATCCTTCATCTCCATCCATGCCTACTCACAGCTCCTCATGTATCCCTATGGCTACACCTGTAAGGCTGTACCTCATCAGCCAGAGTTGGTATGTCAGTCAGTAATTTCAATTCCTACATCCACATCTAAGTTTAGTTGTAGTCGTAACATTTCATGGAAAGGAAAACAGCTCCATTCAGTACATACATACACACACAATGACTGACACACACACACACACACACACACACACACACACACTCATTCATTCAGAGGGTGACTAATTATTTCCATCAAGCCTAGAATAACTCCTTCTGTTCATGCAAACATTTGTTTACTCGTGACATAACACTAGATGAAAATATTTTTTTCGCCATTAAAGTCACATTTTCATTTTGCTGTAGGATGCTGTGGGAAGAGCTGCAGTAAATGCCCTCAGCTCATTGTATGGTACAAGCTATAAAGTGGGAAGCATCTGTAATATTATCTGTAAGTACCAGAGGAAATATTTTTTTTTACTGTTACTGCCTGCACAAACACTTGATTTGCACTGCTACGTTAAGTTAAACAGGCATTGTGTTATCCTACTAAAGCTCTGGGGCCTCATTTGTAAAACTTTGCGAGGATTTATGCCATAAGATGGCGTACACACGAAATTCACAGGACGTGCGTGCGCACATAAAACATTCAGATTTATAAAACTGTGCGCATGCACATTTCCCTGCGTTTTCCCTTTATAAATCACAACCTACTCTAAACTGGCGGCACCCATGCATGCTTCAAACCACACCTATAATTGCTTATAAATATAAAGCGAAACGCCCTAAATTAATATTAATATCTATTGACAGCATGCCGAAAGTCAATGAAATAAAGCATAAAGCACAGACTGAAGAGGAAGTTTACCGTTCACCATTTCAGTGGATACCAACTGTCACCTGCAACATATGGATGAATGTTATATCCAACATTACTGGATATGGATAAGGTTGAATGTTTAGAAAGGGTAGAATGGTTAAAAATACTCATGAATTCTGCATTAATAATCCGCACCCTGAGGCCAACCATCGTGCACAACTCCAACATTTAGTCTGTGCCCATCGCTAATTGAGTCATGGTTTAAACTAGGCCACCGGGCGACAGCATTTGTGAGCACCAAGCATCATCTCCACGTCGCGTACAGTATAACTAGGACATTAAGAGACATCTGAACAATGGAAAGTTTATTTTCACTCAGTGTCCTCATAGCAATATGATTGCAGTTAATAGGTACCACCGATCACATTTTGGATATCGGACTTTGCTCAAATTGCGCCTTTTTTTTTGCGGGTTTACCCACTGTGTGAAGAAAAAAATGATAAAACTCAAAAAACATATTTTTAATGAGTGCACCAAATTTGCACCACGTTTTAGATTTTAAACAGGATTCTTTTATAAATGTGAAGTGTCACGTCGTTGTGATGTTATATTTGTGTTTGTAAACTTTGATTACATAACCAAATTTAGGTTGTTCTCCTCATTTCCTCCTGATGACGCACTTTCTTCTTTTCCTTTTTTGTGCATGCGCATGTGTCAGAGATTGCGTGGAGGTGCACACTTTACCATCTAATTGACCTTTTATAAATACCGAAAGTTGTGTAGAACATGGCGTACGCATTATTTTATGCATCATTTATAAATGAGGCCCCAGGTCTGTCCTGCACAGGGCTTGTAGATGTAGGCCTACAGCCTCTTTGGTGATAAGTTTTAAAATGCAGTCAAATTTGATGCCATAAATGTGCCTGGTTAGTAATGCAGGCTAGAGATGCAGAGGTCAACCCATGACCCGTGGATATCTGTGGGTTTACCTGTGGGCTGAACGAATTTGGGTAGCAGTTTTTTTTTTAAATAGAAAGAGCATTTCTCACTTAGGAACTTTCAGATATATGGGTATCATATCAGCAACAGGTATCATATCTGGAACTAACATGGCTAAGCAGTGTAAGGTTTATGGATAAATAACACTGCAATACCAAAATGTGAACACATTACAGTGACAATGGGGTTGCAGTTCATGTAACCCCCTAGAACTGATTTATGTATCCCCTTCACATTTTGGTAATGCACCATTAGCAGAAGCATAAATCTTAACAGGTTAACACGTACAGGTTACCAATGCTACAGTACGCCAAATTCTCACCTCAAGGATTAGTGAATGAACAACAACAACAAAAAAAACAATACTTGTTAGATGCCTGTTATTAGGGCCAAATTTAAACTTGAACATAAGAATTTGTAGACAACACCACACAAACCTTGTGCAGTTAAAGAAGCACCAAAGACTTTATAAGATTAAAATAATGTTTAGGTTAAAATAATGTTTTCAATATCGTTTTGGTGGTCCATCAACTCGTAACAAAGTGAACGATACTTGCTGCATTTGCTCTGCGGCCCTCTATCGGCTTTAATGGCACTAAACAAGTTTGCCTTATCGGTTAGCGTTCTCTAGTTCTTGTAAAACAATTATAATTACAATTGACTTGCCTCTTGGCAAGCTTCCGTTCCAATCTTTAGAGGGTGCGATTTTCTAAACTCCTTGGTGCTGCTTTAATTTAAATTGTGTTACAATGTGGCAATATGGCAATCAGGAATCCCACAAATTACCTGACTATTCTCTTTTACAAATTTATTCTCTCTTTTACAGATTTAAGAGAGCTGGTTGTAGTCTCATGATGTCACAGTTTGCGTTGGACAGGTGTATTACTAAAAAAACTAAATCTCTCTAAAAAAAAAAACATGATCCATACCATGACTTTCAATACTGTAATTTACAGTAAGCTAAGTGAGCTAGGTGCCCAAAATGGCTTTGTGGTGTGTGTGTGTGTGTGTTTGTCTTGAGAGTAGTCACCTAAACAATCACCAGTTTCCGAGAGTAGTCACCTAAACCAGTGGTCCCCAACCTTTTCAGCACCAAGGACCGGTTTGGTTCTGCAATGTTTTCCCGCGGCCCGTGTGTGTGTGTGTTTCTTTTTACTTTCCCATAGGAGGCTTGAAGTACTGTTTTGTGTGTGTCTGTCATCTCATTTCTTTTCTTCTTCTTCTTTTTTTTTTGCATTCCCCCCGAAGTCACGGCCCAGTTAGGAATGTCTTGCGGACCCGGTGGTTGGGGACCGCTGACCTAAACAATGTGTAGAGGCAGGAGCTACAGCACTATGATGGCGGAAATTTTTTATTTTATTTTTTTAGTGGCGGACCCCATAGCTGGGCAGGACCTTGGGCCCATGTCCATAAAATGTATTAACCTTTGGCTAAGGCTCGTTAAGCCTCCCATTGTTGACATTACGGATCTGGACTTTCCTTACTTGAGTTGCATAAAATTGTAATAGAGGCATTTACCTTGTCTGTAAAAATGAACATTTTATGGCTTTTGTGAAGATCTAATTATCTGAAACCTGTCTGGCTTATCATTAAGGTTAGGCTTCTAATGCAGCTCTAACGCAACTAAGGCTTCACACTGAAAATGTCTGAGTGCTTTCCGAGTGTTGGTCATTCTGAAATTGGTGTCTCTTATATATTGGTGGTTGGTCATTCAATTGTTTATCTGCGTTCATGGCTAGGCTTAGTTCAATTGGCTAATCCGGCCCTGGTCCTGCACACATTTGAACTATGCACACAGATGTTATGTTTAAAAGTGATAGAAGGTCCATTATTAATGCCAGAGACATTTCCAATGTATTTTCGTTAACTTCTGCGGGTATTACAATTATGCACTAGTTAGCTTCAGTTTCAGGCACACAGTGAAATGCAACATGGTTACTGAGGTGATTACACTAACATCATCTAGCTAATTTGTTTTCTATTCAAGTTAGCTTCTATGCAAGGGAAGGACTGAAATAAACTTCTTTAATTTAACTGTCTATCTCCCTTCATGTATGGACACAAAGATACATTTGATAAATTAAAGTCTTTAACCAGCCTTTCAACATACCAATGGAAATCTATGCAACCTCCCATGGCAAACCTTTGGAAGATGAGTGTACAGTAGCTCTGTGTAGAAAGTCCTTTTTCTGTTCTGTCATAGTATTACTTTATTCATAACAGTAATTAAATGTTATAAAAAAGAAGACCCACTTCAGTGAAAATTGAATTAAAAATTGTATGGTCATCATACACACCTTCGCAGGTTAGACTTTAGAAATTACAATTTAGAAAAGGTATGTAAACTCAAGTCTGTTATAAGTCATATTTAAAATAATATTTCATGTCTTTTTTCCCTTTATAGATCAAGCTAGTGGTGGAAGCATTGATTGGTCTTACAATCTTGGGATCAAATACTCATTTGCTTTTGAGCTCCGTGACACTGGTCGCTATGGTTTCTTGCTGCCAGCAAGTCAGATCATTCCAACTGCATCTGAAACATGGTTGGCCTTAAAACATCTAATGGTTTACACACATGAGCATCCATACTAAGATGGATACTAATGATGAATACTCATGAAGATCTAAAAGATGCAAAATGATCTTTCAACAAAACTTATAAAATAAAAGAAATTGAAAACCTATGCAATATTCATGTTCTTATTATCTGCACAAATATGTTCAGTTAACACACAGATGACAGATAACAGAACAATGATAAATTAATAACAATAGTTGAGTAGAAACACATTTATGAATCCATGAATTTTAGTGGCTCCACTTGGCAAATGTGCTGGCTTTGGGTGATCTGGATGAAGCTGTAACCTAGGTTACTATAGTTGGATAAAGGGTCAACAAATAAACTAAAGGCATGCAACATGCTCTCAAAGAATGCCTCCAATAAAAGGTATTTTTATTTGTTCAGGGTTTGATCTGGTGTTAAGCCTCTCCTCTCACACTTTATTAGACTCATTGAGGAGTTGGCTGATGGATGCTTATGGTTGTACATAACCAACACAGCCTCAGTGTCAACTTTTTGTGTCAAATGCCACTTCAAATAGTTGAGCTTCTACTTGGTCCATGTTTTGCCTGTTGCGAAATCTCTTTTCATTGTAGCCATTGTAGATTTTACAGACAACTCCACTAGATTGTTCATATGTGAATATATCCGACAGCTTTACTGTTCTACCTGTTCCATTACAGTATTTGTGTCCATTTCGACAATTTTAATAAGCTATTCTTGTTTAAAGGTAGAGACAACCTTTTTCTTTGACTGCTGTAAAGGAATCGTTACAGTCTTTCTTTTACCTATTGTTGCTGGTCATTGACTGATCTGTAGACTGAGCAGAGTAGGAAATAAACAAATGCTTTTGTTTACAATCCAGTCAATATAAGTGAAGTACAGTAGCCTACGAGACTGATCCCCTGAAGTTTGACTGATATCCAGATTGACATCCTTAGTGTATTATTACTATATATATATATATATATATATATATATATATATATATATATATAAAGGACAATTATTTAATGCCAGGTCTGTGTGTGGCATGTCCGAGGACCTCTGTGTCAATGCACCCACGCAGCTTAGATGAAATACTGTATAGCTGATAAGCACTTCTGCTCAACTTTAAGCTCAAACTGGAAACCAGGCAAAACTCAAATAGTGAAAAATTATTTTAATATTTGCAGAAGGAAAAGATGTACATAACTGAATACATATAAGGAGTTCAAAGGAAGTATGACTAATGAGAGCTAAAAATTGTGGAATGGAACAATGTCTACAACAAGATTTTGCAGCACTCAGCACTCCTCTATGGTAACTGTAATCACGCATGGAGTGTGAGACAAATGCATGCAACAGGTCATGAGTTCTGACTGAGTTTTTTTTCTACCTATATTGCAGACCAAAATTACAAAGGAAAAGTTTTTTTTTTTTCCAAACTTAATTTACATACATGACTGATGGATTTTATAAAAGTATATTATTTTAAGAACAGTTGTAATAGGTTGGGGCATTCATAAGAACAAACAATAAAGCATTAAAGTTTCTCAGCATTTACTAGACGTATTAGTTTACATTTATATACAATTGTATAATTTATCATACAAACTTGATTTCTTCAACACAGCTGAAATGTTGTCCATTTAAGTTTGAAAAAACACTGAATTGGTGGGAATTCTCCAGATGGTCTCTGTGGCAATCCACATGGATGACAACAGGTCTTGTATTCAAAAATGTTTTTCCACTTGGCCATTTCAGGTTCACATGATGGCGATGAAGCTGTATTGTACAGAAAATGTGACAGTTAATGGTCAGTGGTCTTTATTATGCATTAATTTAATATTATTATTCACTCCACAGCTTTTTGCTACCATGTACTGGTCTTGTAAATAAGCTTCCCACCATATCCCAAACAGACACTCTCTATACCTTGAAGTTTAGACTTAAAACTTTTCTATTTACTCCCGCGGTTGTCCACAGACTTCTCACAGCCTGTGGCTAAACAGGTCTATCACTTCTGTGGCACAGAAATGTTCAGAAACATGATGTCATGCGTCCTGTTTCGTGCTCCAGCACGGTTAGCGCTCACACATGCGAAGCGCGCCAGAGTCAAAGTGAACCATGCTTTGGAACACCTCTTCCAAGCGGGCCAAGGACTGCTAAACAAAACGTGCACGGGCAGGATTTGAAGCACTTACACTCAGTGGCGTAACTATCCACGGCCACTCAGGGGCCCATCGACCTTAGAAGCAAACACCTGTTAAACCCCTTTCCGCTACTACTCATTTGCTACGGCAGTCAGTCCAACACCCGCATACCCTGAGCTATCCAGAAAATAGCTAGGGGGATAACTTATCCATAATGGTCAATCTCTACATGTATTCATCAGAATTACATACTCTTACATCATGGTGTGACATTGAAGCATTCTATAGGTGTTTTTACATTGCGTTCCTAATTATTATGCAAATCATATTTTTCTTAGATTTTCCAAATTGCCTATATGAATTGCAGTCATTGTAATTTTCCAGTCATCAACTAATAGGGTACAATTGAAAGGTTTTTGAATAAACTGCCCAATGATAACCGTGTATTTTTTAAAATAAAACATTCAAAATGCACTCAAATGCATGTTCCAAATTATTATGCACAACAGTGTTTACAAACTTTTCATTTTTATAAAGAACAAAAAATGGCCATTTGCATCATGGCTAGGCTACTCTATCTTACACCAGATCGGATGGACTAACACATCTTTACTCTCATCACTCGTCAGGTCATGTGATTGGCTTGTTGCGGTGGCTGGTTGTGTGTTGCAGGGGGAAACACTCTGGGAAATGTATACTAGCCGACCTTAGAACTGCTGCTGCTGTTACACGTTAATCTATCGGCTGTTTGCAGGGCTCCCACGGGTCCTTGAAATCCTTGAAAGTTTGTGATTTTGAAAAAATAAGTTTAAGGTCCTGGAATGTTTTTGAAAATAGGCATAAAAACACACAGTCCTTGAAAGTTTCTGAATATTTTTGGTGGTTTGGCAGTTTTGCATCAATTTTACATGCGTCATTATTTTGCCACCTCCAGTTCTTTTAAAATTACATAAATTCTGTTACACTGACTTCATTCATTTAGGTTTGTTCGCTCAACAGATTTTATTGACATTCATCGGAGTTCATTGGTTTATTTGATACTTTCTTGTATTTCCTGTTCACATGTAGGCTACAGGAAATCTGTTTACAAGAGCCTATGAGTTAGGCCTAATGACGATCTAAAAATATTTCACAGCTGTAGGCTGCAGGTTATATCTGCACTCATTATCACTCTGATTAAAAAAAGAAAAAAAATTCTCAATACCGTAGTCTTCAGATCAATCTCCCTCAAATGCATCAGGCATCTACTTTTTTCAAATTTTTGGGGGCAGTCGTAGTCCCCCAGTTCTTCATATCAGCTTGGGCTGCAGAATTTTCCTTGTACATACTATATAAAAATAGCAGGGTGCAGCTGCTTGGTCGGGGTTGTGATAAACTCCCACATCCATTGTCCTGGCACCCCCTTACTGTAGCACTTGAAGTTGTGTGGGGCTGGTAATGCTTCAACCAGGATTCAAAACGCCAACTCTCTGCACCAAAGCCTGTGCCCTCACCAGGTGAGCCACAAAACCACCACAGGTACCCAAGCACCACAGGGCCCCCTTCTCCCAGACTTTACTAATTCAGACTCGTATGTGCAAACACACACACACACACACACACACACACACACACACACGTTGTCGGGTACTCTGAAGCCGTCTCATCTACCTGTTAAGTAAGATGTAACTTATTTAAATTCACTTGAAAGCAGGAAAGGACATTTTAAAATTGTCTGGGGGAGGGCAGATCACAGGCCCCCACCATGCAAATATTTCTATGAAATGATAAAGAACTAATTAAATCAAAGCAAACTTAAAACTACCAAAGGGAGTCAGGTAGACAAAAATAATGATAATAATAGTTGGATGTTGGATAAGCCTACATATTCCAGCCAACTGACTGAAGTTGGCAATTCTCTCATGTATTGTCGAGAAGTTAAAAATAATATTAAAATTGTTAATTGCTAACACATTCAGCGGTATCAGTAGGTAATGCCGCCCTGTGTGGTCCTTGAATTTGGGAAAATTGGTCCTGGAAAGTCCTTGAATTTGATGTTAACCAAAGTGTGGGAACCCTCTGTTTGAATGCATCAAAACATTGACCTCTGGGCCTATCATGCTCTCATACTTGTGTGGACGAATGTGCCAAGTGACTGGTTGAGTGTGTCTTAGTCAAAGTTTGTTTGCCTCCTTTGTGGTGTCTTTTTGTGCCCCTGGTAAGAGGCAGTTTTACTATTTAGTTTTGCTATTGAATGCCAGAAGTCCAGGCTACTTTGTTTCTGTGTCATTTTCTTGTTGTCTTGCATAACTGATGCGAGTCTTTACTGATATTGTCTTTACACAGTGTGCATGTGTGGAACTCAAACCCAGTCCACTTAAATCCATACATCTGCATGTGCAGTACTAACGTCAGCTTTTAGAGTGCTTTTTACTTGCCGTTGTTCTGAAATTTTTTCCTACCCAACTTAACTGCCTATACGTACAACGAGTCATTTGCACTTTAACACAAGCCTATAAAAACATGCTGCTGTGGAGTGGAGTGTGGCTGCACGGTTGGATTTCGGCAACAATGTTTCAAAGCATCAACCCCATTTAGGTGTACCATGTACGTATCTATCGTTGTCAGTGTTCATCTCTCATTCTAAAACGTTACGTTCACATCTTTGTCAGATCTTATTTGCCGTTTGATAAATAAATTAAGATTTCATGATCACACAATGTACTTGGATGTACTTGTGAAACGTAACACAATGTAGCCAACATTGAAACGTAACTAAAACTAAATGTGTGAACCAATAGATATTTAAGCTGGTAGGACATTATCAAGACAAAATAACAGCCATATGTAGTTGGCTGGTTTTTTTTTTACATTTAGGCTACTGGTAGGAATATGTCTTGGGTAGGAAAAAAACATCTGTCCCTTCTCTCTTTGCACCAATAAATTATACTAGTATGGACCCAGGTCTCATTTTACATTTTACTTAACCTAATTGTCCTGATGCTAAAAGTGTAAGTGGTAATTACCACCTGGGGGTGGCATAGTCAAAGTCCCTTTCTGCCCTTGCTACTTGTATGAAGTACTGAAGTGTGAATCACATAGACAGGCCTAACTCATTTACTACTTCTGACCATGCCACAACCACCTCTGCTGAGTGCCATTCCTGCCTCTTTCAGCCTGAAAACAAGCCACTTTCTGAAAGAACAGCGATCAACTTAATGGGAGACCCATGACAAGAACCTGCTTCCTGTTGGCCCTGCAAATGACCGCTTCACTATAATACTGCCTAACTGGAGGTTCTGAATATTACCTCTATGATTTCTCTCAGTCCTTGACCATCATTGTCAGGCTGCTACTACACCTTCCAGAACATTTGAGAATCTATGGCCTGACTGCCCTTAATGTCAAACAGCTAATAGAAGATAGGATGCCGAATTCCTAGATTAATGTAAATTCTACTGTCTATTTTTCAGGGCAACTATGCATATCCTTAATGTGTGTGTGTGTGTGTGTGTGTGTGTGTGTGTGTGTGTAGAGACAGAGAGGGGTATTACAGAAAAGATTTGACTTGACTTGAATTTGATTAGCTCTTCAGTAGTTTGCAAAATGATAAAGAACTTCAAACAGCATGTATGTTTACTTATGCGCAACATTTCCACAGAAGTACAATGCTTGCTCAGAAGACACCATTTTCAAATTGACTGGTGGAAGAGATTACTTTCTATTTTTGTATGTAAACACTTTTTACGCATTTAATTAATACCAGAGAGGACTCATCCTCATTGTGTGTGCTCAACTGCAAGAAAGTGAAACCAATCCAGCTGCCTGTTGCTTTAGGTGGGCTAGAAGAAACATTTTAAACAACGTCCAACATAGCATTACCCCATGATAACCTAAAAGCTCTGAGTTAACAAACATACAAATGTGAAATACATTTTAATACTGTATTTCTACGTTATAAATTCAGAAGCAATAGTCTTTCATGCAATGCATGCAAGTCATACATATATGGTCACTGAGAACAGAATTGGTAACATCAATGGTCTGGTATCCCTATTCATAACTTTGCAGACTAATTGACTAAAAAGGTAGTGTGAACTTTTCCAGAATGCATAGATTGCCGGTCTGGTCCTGCACGTGATGTCTAGTACTGTACCTGAAGTTGTATTATCTGGAAGCATCACTGCAACATAACTCTTGTAGCACACAATGGCTATACAATAGCCATATACAAGAGCCTCATTAATTATTATGTAGAAAGTAATCAATCTAAATAAATATTGGTAAAAAAAAAAAACATGTGGAGGGAGAGCATAATTACCTTGAAAAGTGCCCCATCATTACAATGCCAGACAATTCCTTCCACTTTACCCTGGTCACATTCTGACAACCAGGTAAAAAGCTCCTTGTAATTCAAAGAGGGTGGATCTCTAATGTGAAGAATTCCATGGGGAACTAACAAATGTATTGGCCATTTTTTATTACCCAATCCTTCAGGCCAACATGAGGAAAGGAAGGAAAAATGAAAAAGAAAGCACTAGTGTTACACATCACACAGCAAAAAGTAAGCATAACAAAGAACAGCACATTTGTCAAGGCTTTCTCTCATCATTTCTGTATTTACTTACAAGCGGACATTTAAAGCAATAAATGAATAGTCAAAAAGTGATGGTAAATTAAATGCATGTAGTGAAATATGCAGTTAACCTACATGCTCTCTAGTGAGTGGTAAATACAGGTCAAATCTTTGGTGCCGCTTTAACTATTGAACAGTACAGTTAGATTTAATTTTCTTATAATTTCCTATTGCCACCTTCAGTTAGTAATATCAGACTATTCTGTTTATGTTGAACCAGGTTCTACCGTTCTTATAAACAGTATGTTACATAAGTGATGCCAATGAGAACAGTAAGGTGGCAGCATTTGCTAATTCATATTATTTAAGGATGTAATACAAATGACATATTATCTACATACAAATTCTATAGTTTGAAGGGATTCTCCGGAGTAAAATACAATTTAGGCCAATTTACGGATGATTGGGAGTATATACATTGAGTTGGCATCAAAATCACGTCATTCAGATGCGTTTTGAGAAAGTTGCATTTTACCGTTTTGATGGCTGCTAAAGCGGCAACATTTCCGGAAAGTTACTGGCTTGTTGAAATTCATTCTGGACTCTCTATCCGACCACATGAAGACCTCGGGATACTTCGGTTTGGATATAGGGACCCTCTACTCATTACCACGTAAGTGTAATGTTGTTTGGAACAGTAGAAGAGGTATAAATAGCATTTTGTAGCCGCGGGAATGACATGCCCTGGTTACGTCCAGGCTAACGAGTTTGGGCTCAAAACGGTAAAATGCAACTTTCTCAAAACACATCCGAATGACGTGATTTTGATGCCAACTCAATGTATATACTCCCAATCATCCGTAAATTGGCCTAAATTGTATTTTACTCCGGAGAAGTGGTATATTTTTTATTTTATTGCAAGAAAAAACAGTCATACCATAAGGATTTCCATTGATATTGGTTCCAATAAGCTCCAGAGTTTGTTGTTGCAGTTCCAACAGTGGTACACATGTGATCTCCAACATGTTTTCATCTCCTCTGAGGGGCCTGAGGACAAGTGCTAGTCCAGTCTCGTAATCAACCACAGAGGAGTGCCAACAATACTGCTTATTGGTTTTCTCAACAGGAACCCAACCTTGATTTAAAACCAGTCAGAAACAATACATTTTGTTGAATACATTGTAGAATAGAGCAGAAATAATACAACCACAAGAAAAAGACAAATAGAATAAATGTTAACAAACATGTCTAATCAACAAATCAGGAAAAAGCCATATGTACTATATTGATACATTATTTTGTTAATGTAAATACTTCAGAAAGAAGGGGGGGGGGGGGGTGTCTAGACTAGACCAAAACAGTGTGCACCAAAAATATTGTTTTTGTGTTAAATGAGCTAGCAGCATCCCATTAGCCTATAACTGCCACACACAATGGACATGTAAGAGATTGTCTGTGTCACACTCTGAGTGCACTGGAATATGCTGCGGACGTATTGTTGTAGTGTGCATTTTCAATGTTCAGTGTTGTCCTAAATAGATCACTCTTCTTTAAAACCTGCGCCACTGACCTCCTAAATGGTCTTCAACCAACTCCACGGTCCATGCCTCTTACTGCCTTACTCAACGTCTCTAACCTCCTGGGTGGTCTGCCACCATCTCCTCAGATGACCCTGACATGATTGGCCCAGCTTCCAGTTGGCCCTATAGCTTGACTGCTTCTAATGATATGGGTAAATCCTGGTATTATAATAGGACTACTATGTTGGTATATTATTGTTGGTATATATTTTGTTTGCCGACATCCTACATTCTATGGTTATCTTGAGTCAATACCTATTCCTTGCCCCTGTTGCTCATTGGTGCTCTTCTTTGTGAAACACTATTAGACATGTATTTTGTATAATGCGCTATACAAATAAAATCAACATCGAATTTAGTTTGAAGCACACCTTGCAAGACCAAAGAAAAATTGAAATTAGATTTTAAAATACTTAACGATTTGCGTGGGCCGTGACAAATGCAAATATAATGTGTAACCAGGAATCAAAATAATCAAAAGTCAAAATAATGCGTGGGAAGAGGCATGAGGAATGTTATTAGAGATAGGTGGGTGTAGTATTGTTGTTGAGATTTGCATAATTCAAATAATTACCTAAAAACAATGAGCGAGCGAGAGAGAGAGAGAGAGAGAGAGAGAGAGATTGTGCTGAAGCTATGTTGGCAGCTATACTGGTAAACCAACTGCAATAATCACTGGTGCTATTCACTTAAAAAGTGATAAAATCATACTTCTAGTTAACCAGACTGCAATATTTTTTTCACTGTATCAGTTTAACATACCTGGAATATGACCATGCTCATCAGGAAGAGGATTTCCATCAAGTTGCCGAACTCTTTGCGCCGGTATCCAATTACCAGGTACAGATTTAAAATCCTCCTGCAAGTTCCATGTAAAGTCTACAAAAACATGAAATCAAGAAGAGATTATTTGCTACCACCCAATAAATTATGAATATGATTAGAATATAATACTGTATATAGGTCATAATAAGTGAATGTGTCTTACCTGTACATTTATTTTTAGAAGACTGAAACTTCCTGAACCGCTTGTCAGCTTGCTTATTTGGTTTTCGATCTAGACGTGCCCACAGGTAATGTTCACCTTTTCAATGAGTAAATAAATAAAATGTTGTGGAATCTTTAGCCACATAGGAAAAGTACATCTGAATGGCTTCACATTTTAAACAAAATGTACTGTTGAGAATTCACCACCAACAATGAATGACATAAGTTTTTTTTTTTTAAAGTATTTTTAAATCCCTGTTATTCCCAAATCCCAATATAACACTGTTACTGCGCGTAGCCCCTTTTTTCTCTTGACGGCACTATTCTAGACAAGTTATGCATGCTGCCGCATTGATGGAGTATCCTAAGTTTGCAACTATCTGTACCCTGTTGTGTCCTGTTGTGAGTAATATTTGCACTGTTAATAATTTGTTATTATACATAGAGTACGATCATTGTTCCATAGCAGTGCACATGATGTGATTCAATGTACCAAGAGTAGTAGACTTGTTACGCTTAGATAGTAACATTCATGTCATTGTAAAAAGAGAATTTGCATCAGTGTCAATAGCACTAATACATCCCATCACTTAGGCTGACTTGTATTTGTCGTTTACATTTATAAAATAATATGTCATAATTCAGGTGTTAAATTATTACAGCTTGTAATGGAACTGTTTGTAGCCCATTCCTCACACAATAGTATTACCTCCACAAGTTTAGTGCCTATTATTGAGAGAGTAGTGTCAACTGGCGTTTGGAATGTTCAGAAAAATCCTGCCATGGGATTGGTGCAAAGGAGTTTAAGTTTAATAAGAGAAGAAGTAAAAGAAGTTTAATAAGATCATTATGATATTATCAAAAATGGGAAGCAAAGACATTGTAGCTGGTAGTACTATTATTGGATGTGAAAATAGTGCAAACAAATGCCCTTTTTAGGAACTGCATAGCCAGCTATTTTCTGTAGGCTAGTTATTTCTGGGGGTGGTTTTGACATGATGGCCTACATGCACAGTTCTTGTTTGAAGAGGTTCATAATAATCCAGAGTCTACAAACTTGGAGATGCTTTAATACGGCTTCTATTTGTATAGGATTTTAAGCACTGATGACATTGTGAATATAATGTTCAAGTCCAATGTATATGACTATGCTTTGGAGATAACTGGTGGCAGTTCAAGGCATACATAAGTATACCAGTTTTCACTGGCACCCACAAGCCTATGGAGGCCGAAATTAACTGATATTAACTGAAATGAACTAAAAACTCTCTCAGACCTTCATATTAGGGGTAAAAGGGGGTGCGTACTACAATTAAGAAATGGTTGGGTGAAAGACAACTAAAAGGATCTGATAAGTACGAACTGATTTTCTGGACCAACTCCAACTCTGGAGTTCTATCTAGGTCAGTGATACTCACTATTTTTTTCACGAGAGCCACATTGGTAAAGAAAAATCAAGAGTCGAGCCGCCACTCACACGACAACATACCAAGTCACTTTAGTGTGCATTTCTACATCTGCTTCGTACCTTTCTTTTTTTACTGTGAACACCTGCCGTTTGGCTGCTTGTCCCCTCTTCGGCGTCTTCATGCTCAGACTCGTTTTCCTCTCTGTTTTTTACAGTTCTGTGTGTCTGTCCACCTTGTGTATCTGTTGTTTTTTGCCCCTTTTTTAAATTAAAAAACGATCCATTTTGTGACTCTCTTGGCTAGTGGAAATCTGTCTATGAATGCAGGTAAACTGGCTGCACGTGCACAGCGGTGAAGTGACATGCTGTAAACAACTGTTGGAGTGGTGCGTTGCTAGGGGTCCCAGTGCCCCCTTTAGGACGCATCATTAATTTACACTTAGTGTAATGCAAATGTTTGTGTCGCACTGCTCATTATGTTTATGTAGCACATTTGAAAAAAAAATTATTGGCTGTGTTACCATTATGTTATAAGCTTGCAAGCCGTCAATTAAGGCTTAACGAGCCGCGCATTGAGTATCCCTGATCTAGGTCTAAATCAACAGTTAGAGTAACAACCTTGGACTGAACCTACACCTAGATCCTAGTGGCAGGCACAAAACACTGCACTGTTAAATATTGTCAGTTCAAGGATCAATGCAGCAAAGGTTAGGCCTAGATTTGGCAAAGTTCATTTACCTTTGTATGTTGAAACATAACAACATGTGCCATCCAATTTCTCTGTAGCAGAAGCAGAGAAAATATTTGAATCCAGTGCAGAGGGGTTAAGATGTTCCGTTGCAAAGACAGTGAAAAGCTGGGAATTAAAAAAAAAGATCAAAAGTCTTTACTTTTTCAGCTGTGTTGTCTGATTCAAAGGATTTAGGTTAAGAGCTTACCATGTAGCCCCTTTTGAGACAAGTATGCGTTCTCACTAACTTTTTAATAATTTAAGCATAAAAAGGAATTTATCTGCATATTTGACCATAACAGACCACCGTAGCTCATAAAACATCCAATGTTTTGTGTTCGGATTTTACAAATGTAGCCGATTGTCTCCGAATGCTTCTGCAACATCTGCAATCAATTATAGTCTTCAGGCAGAGGTTATGATTGTCTTTTCAATATGATGTTGGCCCTACAATATTTTAGTTATTCTTTTTGGAGCCTGTGTTAGCCTACGGTTGCCCTTTTGATACAGGCACTAAAGCCATCGCTCCCAAATACCACCTAGTGGTTGTTGAGTACATTGCTTTAAAATGATAGTGTTAGAGTGAAGGCCAGAGTTTGGTAATGTCTTGTCTTCTAAAAGACTTAATTGAGCTCAATCTAAGTTCATTGCGTTGGTTTTGGTCATGCTATGTATGATATGAATTTTCAACTTTCTATGTTTTATACTTTTTAAACTAAGGCAGTAAAACTACATTTTGTATAACATTTTGACTCCATAGACTTAAAATGGGCATGCTAGAGTGGCAGTTGGTGGATAAGGTCATAATGGGCTCATTAGAATGGCTCATTGGAATGTACCTGGGACAACATTTTTTCAGGCTTTAACTAAAGTCCTTCTAGGCAAGTTCCTTCGCTAGGCAGCCATCTTGGTGACGCATTCGGGCAGTTATTTGGAATTAACAAGACTAGGGCCCTATCTAAATGAATGGGGAGTAAGCTGTATCTTCACTTTCCTACATATATGGGACATAAAAACTGCATGGTTGGAATCAAGATAGAAATCATAGTTAAATCGCTGAAAAGGTTTGGTTGCATTACGTGAAATAAAGGGTTTAAAATACTTTTTTCTTGCAGGTTATCTAGGACTGCGCATGTGCCCGCTTCACAACACCGTTGTAATTTACGGCATAACACTGGCCAACTTTCCCAGATCATACCATAGTTTTGGATAATGCCAGAGATCAACAACGTATTAAGCTTGTTGATTTGATTTGGTATTGACTGTAAGCTTTACGATAACATATTATCCTAAGGTTATGCATAGCACAAGTTTGTATTTTAATAATTCCCCACGATAAATAGGCTAACAGTAAAAGTTAGCTTTGTCTGAACGTTAGCTTTTGCCGCTGAGCTAACAAATGGTAAAATGTAGCATAAAGTGAACTATAAAACATACATAACATAATATAAAATCATACAGGTACATAATATAAAAATACTAATCATACGTTTGCTTTTGTATTGTAATAACACAATAATTGTAATAAACAGTGCACACCATAAATGGAATGTCATTTTTAAAACCATTATGGAATACTGCTGTTTACTCTGCAGTAAGCAAAAATGTCATGTTTGTAAGCTTTTTCTAGCTCCGACATCTAAATGGGGTACGGGCAACATTATGTTAAGATGGCTTCATATTTGCCACACGTAAATTTTCAGTTTACACTGCTTTAGCAGCTTCTTTTCTTCTGACTGCAAACAAGTTGCAGGTGCCGCAAAAAACTATGATGATAAGCTTACGTAGAATCAACAAAATGATTGGAGCAACAGCACAAGTAAGTGATGTCTCCTCCAATTAAAACAGCTCTGCTTGAAGCCTACAATCCCTGCGTTTACATGAGACCTTTAATTTCGAATAAAAACTAATTTATTCAGATTATACATTAATTCCGTGTCAAATACACATGTATAATTTAAAAGACCATATAAACAACTGAAATGATAATTTGGAATTAAACCTAATTCCGAATAAAGTGCGTGGTTTATTCTGATGTTAAAGCGTATAATTAACTAATTCCACTATCATGTAAACCTGTGGTCGACAATAACCGGCCTGCGGGCCATAATTGGCCTGCCGTCAATAATATCTGGCCCGCTAGATATTATTAAAAAAAAAAAAAAAACGTATAATATTTGCTGTCAAAAATATCCAGCCATCAGCACTTCAGTTTTCTGTTTTTCGGCCTCTGTCTCAATTCAATTACATTACATTCAATTTTATTTGTATAGGGCATTTTATAAAAGACAGGTCGCATAGTGCTTCACAACAAAGAGCACCAATTAGCAAGCGGATATGCTTTTTTGAAGTGGCCATGCTTCGTCTTGTGGTGCCTTCGGATATTATATTATTTGCACACGGCAACAACCTCATTGCAGATGGGACATGTTGGCTTGGCATTCATAAATTCAGGTAGGCTGAACGCAGACCTTTGTCTTCCACTTTTCTGTGTCCTAGATTCGCTAACAACTTTTCTTTTCATCGCTTTTGACAGTGACATTTTGCTTCGCAAGCTAGCAATCTTGAGTGTTTCAAGCATACAGAAACAACAGCATCAAGATGTCATGTGAGAATCAGCAGCTTTACTAATGCATAGGTTGCAAGGCCTATCTGTTGAATGAAAGATGACAGGAGCTGCAGCAGTCATTTTAAATGAAATTATGTTTTGTAGCCTATGATATAAATAGAGTATAGGCCTATCATATAATAAAGTTTTTTTTTCAGTAGGAAAGCATGGTTGCCTGATGAAGATGGCCCGCGACTGAATTGTCAAAAAAAAAAAAAAAAAATTGGCCCGGGGCCAAACTTATTTGCCGACCCCTGCAAGAGAAGAGAATAAATGGAAAATATTGTAGTTTCTTATCAATTTGTGCTACAATTTTCTCATGAAGTTGAATGATGGTGGCCTACCAACAGCGTGTGTGGAGGTAAGGTAGGCTAAACAGCACTGCAGCATGGCTCTACAGGCAGCCTATTAATTATTTATCTGATCTTTTCTTAATTTGACATATTGTAACAGAGATATTTTAGCAACTTATTAAATATTTTGATATATCAGGGATCTGTTTATAATATTTTTGTTTACACATGCCATGCTCGCTCCATTGGATGACAGTGTACTGAATGTTGAGCAATCGTTTGGCGTTGGTACACGGCGACCATGATTCCAGTTGTCCGAACTGTTTCACTGATATGAGCTGTTTAGTGAACTGTTCCTACTTGCTCTAGAGCGCCCCTAACAGAACTGGAACAGGAACTGCAGATACAATATAGTTAACAGGGAGTGCACCGGCTGTCCGTAAACGGGCTCTGGCTGCTGTCGGAACGAAAGTGTTTGGCTCATAGACTGGTTTGGCGCGGTTCGGATTGTTCGGATAGCGTGAGAGCGGTGTCATTGCATGGGTCGTTTTTTTAGATTAGATTTTTGTAGAACATCGATTCTGTGCAAAAACTAGATGTTCGCTGCAAAACCTTGTAAATGTGATAACAAACAGAACTTATCTTACCTGACCCTCGCGTTTTCCAGACGGCAGATCCTGTACCTCAGTATTAAAAACACATGGTATCTTTTGCTGGACTGTCCCAAGTCGTTGCATTATTTTAGCTCAACAGAAACACCTTTCGAAAAAAATTACCGCGATTCGACCATATCGAGTGGCATGAATCAAATTTCTCAATTTCTCTGCACGAGTCTTTTATAGCTGCGTGAAGCCAGCGACACTAAAGCAATATTTTCAACATGGCCGCCAGTTGATTTTTTTTGTTGTTGAAATAAAAGTGTCTATTTGTATTTTTGTTTTACTCAGTTTACAGATATATAAGAAAATACCAATGTAAAGTTGTATTTCTTAGGTCGAGTAGTTATGTGACTATGACAAAAGAGAGAAATAGGCCTAAACAATACAACCTGATATTTGCGACAAGCTGATCCTCCTGAGACAGCATCTATAATATGCACATTACATGTAAAATGACCTAATTCTCTGCCATCCGTCCAACATAACAAGTAACTTATTTGCAAGTCCACAGAATGTGTCATTTTATTATTTCTAAATTCTACATGGCACGATCATGCTTGCTTGCAAATGCTGACTGATCTGAATAAATATTGGTACACGGGACCCCGTAAAGTGACTTTTGTTGAAAAGACAACACCCATTCAGGTAATTCTGAACTAGCCTACCACACAATTATAATTATGTTGTGTAGGCTTTGTGTGATGTCTGAAACATCAAATCTATCTCTGTCCCTTTCACCTGTTTCATCTGGGCCCCCCTGAAATAACTATCTAGGCCTATTCAGTGATTATATTGCTTACAGTTTTTAAAACATTATTCACATTTTTTACAATCTATTACCATCACCTCTGCTCTCCTTTTTTTGGTTCCTTTCTCTTATATCTTCTTTTTTGCCTCCTTTCTTCTATCGCCTCCTCTCTCTCTTTTATCATCTTGTGTTCATTTTTTGGTAACCTGTTCTGTAATGCTCTTGGACATGATATACAATTAAAGCTCCAGGTTCTAAGCTACATCAGTATGCAAAAATGTGTTAAAAAATATAATGTGCTACAGGGCAATCAAAAACTGAAAATTATTTTTTTATTCACAAGAACAGAACACCGAAACACTCAAGTAACAGTCATCCAGAGCATTTGAAAGCAGAATTTTTATAGTTCTACAAAACAAAACAAAACAAAACAAATAACTCATAAACTGATGTTATATTTACACCACAGCAATTACGTGTTTTATGTGGTTGCAGCATCAATTTACTTCAATTCAATTCAATTTTATTTATATAGCGCATTTTTTACAAAAGGCATGTCTCAAAGCGCTTAACACAAAGAGGCCTAATGAGCAACAGGGGCAAGGAAAAACTCCCTAGCAGCATTTTTTGTTTTTAATGGTAAAGGACTCATCAAACTCATATCGTTTTGCCTGCCTTTTAAGAAGTAAGCACTGCCCTTCAGGTCATCAACATGTTTCCCCCATGCAGTCAGACATGTTACAGCTGTGTCAAAAGCTGCAATTTGGCAAAAGATGTTTCCAGTTAATGTGCCATTCTCCTCCAACTTTCCTGGAAGTCTACGCACCAAAACTGGAACAAAGGTCCCATCATGCCTTTCTTCAAATTTAGATTCAAATCAGAATTGCTATGAAGGTACAGCACAATGGTTCTGGCATCATGGAGGATGGTCAAGTTACCATGGGCAAAAGATAGCCACAACTCTTTTAATGGATCTTCATTCTTCTGAGGATAACTGGGCACTTCTCCTCAGATAGAAACAAAGCCTTTAGTGGCTTATACGCGCAAGACGATTTCTAAGGCAGAAATTGGTGCTGTTAAAGGTGTTCTATGAGATGTTCCAGGATTTTAGCGCGATTTTATTTTTATCTCAAATCGTAGGCATCTCCCCTTGATCAGCTAGCTGTCTGCCCCCTGAATACACTATGAAAAACTCCGGTCTCGAACAACAACAAAGGGACTGTAATACACAAATGAACACTCAAACAAACCTAAACACAACAAACCACGGTCAACTAATCGACAATAAAGATGGTACAGGACGCGCATAACTCCCTTGTAGCTGATTGGTTTGTCTTTGTTTGTTATGTTTAAGTTTAGATCCCCCTTATAGGTGCTACCATCCAGCATGAGTGTCAATCCATCCCCATTCTGAGTGACTTGGCAAACATGGTTGAGGGACCAATACAAGGTTCCACACATCTACGCAATGCAGCAGGGCTTTCAGTCAGTCCAACTGGTCTTCCAGAACCTTTTATTGCACAATTATTCTGCTCATGGCAGTGGTCAATGGAAGTGGCAATAAAGCGACAAAATGTTCAGCCGTGAACTCCGAATGTATAGTTGGATGGGTCTCAGACATTTGGATCATGTCTTTCACATGGACTGTGAGCCACCTGGTTTGAGGTTATTGGCAAAGGGCAAACATCCACGGGAGTAGCAGCAGCATGTGAATATCCAAGGTCAATGTCTTAAACCAGTAGGCAAAGTGGACACTTCCTTCAGCTTGTTTGTGACCCCATTCCTCAAATGGCACATAAGATTCACACATGCTTTGTTCATAGGCCTGTTGAGCAGATTCCATAGCAGCTGTGCATGCTGAGCTTTAGTCACATGGATTGCCTTGATAAAAGATTCTGTAGTACCATGGCTTGCCATACCAAGTGCTTTGGTCCAACCATTTTCATCTAACCACTCTCAAGAATTTTCAGGATTGCCATTTCAATATGGAGATCTCTGAACATGTGGATGAAGTGTGATTCTCCATGGCTATCTGTCCAGGTCCACCGGATTTGTTTGGCTATGGCATACTGCAGTAGTTGATCTACATCTACCACAGGCACCTTTTGTGGGTTGAGATGTTGCAGTTCTACCTTTATCACATTCATGGCATGACAAATCATGGCAGCAGAATGTGCACTTTCCATGAAAAGTGGCATAGGGAAAATGAGGGTTTGAGAAGGAATCATAGTCCTCTGTCTTTCAGCATGATAAGCTGACCTGGAACTCACCAGTCTCCAGCTGCGTGTTGTTTGCTGCTGCAAGAACTGCCTTCGGCCATTTATATTCTCCCTTTTTAGCTGCTACAACTGCAGGTTTGATGAGTGAATTGGCCCACAAGCTGCTGGTGCTTTTAATTGTTTTGTTTTTAGAACTGCAGGAGGGACATTAGTGTACTAAAAAGGCAATGGTGTCATTGATCTGAGGTGAGGTGAGGTGTCAGGCTTAAACACCACTGCACGATCTGTGCCTTGGAAAACATGTGAAGGATGTTGAACAAGGGAGATGGAGGTGCCATGCTTTCTGTCTTTTGCTGTGGCTAGGCTATAGGATTGTGGTCTATGTTGTCCACAGCTGTCATTGTGAACAGACCCTGGCGCAATTTAGGGAGACATACCACATCTTCAATGTGAAATTGCTGACAAACATCATTGGCGATGTCAGTTGAAACTTGCAGCAAGCAATTGTAAGAGACGCAAAGATGGTATAGCATATTGATGAGACCTTTGTTGCGAGTTACACCATGAATCTTCAGTGCAATGTACAGAAATGAACGCTCTAAGCGACTCTAGCGCTACGTCACTAATCGCATGTCCAATCAAATGATCTCACCTGCTTTATAGATCTGCCTAACTCTTGCTGTCACTGGCTCAGTGACCAAAATCCCCATCTCCCTCCCACCACCGCCAGACGGGTCCCTGTCCTTCGTCCAGGGGGAAGGCTCCGCCCCCTGACAGCTCTAACCAGGCAGGATCTGCTGAGTCAGGATAAGCGTAATCTTGGACCATGGACGGGGCCTACACCAAATACTGTTACTGTATAAATGCTGTAATCAAATCAGTGATCTGATTAAATTTTCGTACATCATTCTCTGAGTTTTAATAGGAGAAGTGGAGTTTCTCGCACTGTTTGTGTTGGTTTGGTTGCCCTGGCATTCTTCATGCTGCAATTAACAACCAACTGTAAACTTGATAGAGATGCATCTGAATGTTGCAACTTTGATGCTTTATACTTGCTCCTTCCTGTACTATATGGGAGTAAGAGAGCACATCACGCTGTTCAGGTAGGAAAACTGCTGTGGCAAGCAAAATGACTACAATCCCTTGTAAACACCTCCACTTACGTTTCTGCCGGCAACGTGATATTAAAGCAACACGCCACCGTACTACAGTATTGAAATATGGTCTTCCCCTAACTTAGACGAATTGATACATACCTGTTTTGTCTCTGTGCGTGCACACAATCGTTCTGGTGGGCGATGCTACTTTCTTAGCATTTAGCTTAACCCAGTTCTTTCAATGTGCACCAAACAGCCTTGAAGTTCAAATCCACATCTTTCCTATTTACATGAGTCTACTTGAATAGTTATTTAAGATGGTTGTGGTGACACAAAATAAAACTGTCTTGCACCGCTAGCAGTTTATGTGAGTTGTTAAAATTGCCCTCATCTACATAAATTCCAAATGTTATATCAATAATATCAACAATACTATAAAGTGAATGGCAAAGTGCAGTAGCAGTAACAAGTAACCGATAGAAAGGAAAAGCCATGCCAACAGTATTTTACGGCAGACTTCACACCTATTAAGTGTGTATTAGGTGTAAATTTTAACACAGAGGTAAATGGGGATGCGCTGTCCAGTTATTATATACAGTCAATGCTTAAAAATTCTCGGTTTCTCATTAAGACTGTGGAGCTACGCTACGGTTCACCCACACGCAAACAGCTAAGTGAAGTGTTAATAGTACTATTTGCATCATTAGTTCTTCTGAGAATGACATTCATGTCCAAATAAAAATTTGTAATGTGTGATAGCCTATCCTTAACTGAATCAAAAATTGATCAGACTGAAACGAGAATAAAATCAAAGCAAACCCTTCTAAAGTAAAATCAAATTGAATCAATTTGGGAAATCTGAATTGATACCCAGCTCTACTAAATACTACATTTCTTTGGAAATATTTTTTCTCTTATAATTGCATAAATGCGTGTGATGTGGTACACTGAATATGCTTTGACAAATAAAAAGTAGGCTAAATTTTACTGGCTGCTAACAACAAAATGTCATTTGTAATATTTTGTCAATTAAAAAGGGGAAACTATCCATTTAGCATAAGCCCCTAATGTTTTTGCTCCCATATATATATAGTGACACTCAGCTACTGGGCGCTATACTTACTCGCGAGTGCCCCTAAAGGAACAGCATTAGGAACTACAGGTAGGCTATAGAGTGGACTACTGAGTAGAGTGGCTCTCCGTAAACCGCTGGGGCGAAATATTTCCGGGACCCACTCTTGTCCCGCCCTGTCAAGTAGAACTGAATGTCTGCGTGTCCAGGGTTTCTCAGATTGTCAGTGGTGACAGCTATGAAATTTGTCAAAAACAAATCTGGCACAAATGTTTATATTTATTTTAAAAAAGGAATAATAAGGTATACGATATATCTTACAATTTAAATTGATAATTGATCTTACAATTTAAATTAAAAAAAATGCTCCAGATTTACCATATCTGTTAAGACTTTGAGCCATAAAGAAAGTCTCTGGAACTACTGACTTTTATTCTGACGAAGAGGGTTAGACTTGATTTTTGTGACGTATCAGGAAGATCTCGGTTTATGTTTCTACCAAAGTCTTCGGTGTTCAATTTCTATCTAGTTAATTAACACTGGACAGTAACGTAATGTTTTAGTAAGACAACTGTTTGTGGCAAAGATACATTTGCGCAAATACCTTGCAAGTATTACCGACGGCGTCTTTCCAAAGAAAAACTCCAGGTAACATTACTCCATGAGCACATAGAGCTATGATAGGGCTGGTTTTAAGCGGCTATGTTTGGTAACCAGTTTAGCGTTACCTTGTACCCTGCAACTTAAACGTGCCGTTCAAGTTGCAAATAAAGTTACAAGCCTATTTTATGGTTTACTGGCTCATCTGGAAATAACACACGCTATGCATTTAGAGCTATTTAGTCGCTTAATTTTAGGTTTTGTACCATTGATTTTCTATTTTAACGTTTGTTTTAGGTCGGATGCTTGACGCTTGTTTTGTTTTTTTTTTAAAGCGCTTAGCCAGCGTATTGTTCTTGTCACTGTGTTGCAGAAGCATGTGGAAGACGGCGACAGTTATTGCAGTGTTTGCGATGACTTTCGGGTATTTCTATCACACTTATCCAAACCTGCCAGATCAGCTGTGGTACTTTTCCCTACCATTCACCTATGACTATCACACACAAAATTTAGAAGAGGCCAAACTGAACACACCCACTTTGGAACAGGCCATAGCCACTGCATGGGAGGCCATTATCACGGTTCCTGTCCATCAGTGGAAAAGGATTGCTGTTGGGTAAATTTGTGATTTTATGCATATATTATTTCACTGTTAAACATTAAATCAGTTTAGTCTATATTTTTTCTGTTAGGACACAAAATGTTAAAGGTGGTCTATGAGATTCTGCAGGATTTTAGCGCAAATGTATTGTCTCAAATCGTAGGCATCTCCGCTTGAGCGGCTAGGTATATGCCCCTTAATACATTGTGGAAAAAAAAAAGATCTGAAAAGACAACACAGAGGCTGTAATACTCAAACAAACACGAGTGTGGGAGTTATGTTCATCCCCTATCATCTAGGACCTTTTGCACAAAACTAGGATAAGGGATTAAGCCAGGATGTCTTGGCTATACTGACAAATGATTGGCAAATTCAGCCAGGATAACCAAGATATCCCGGCTCAATCCCTTATCCTAGTTTTGTGCAAAAGGCCCCTGGTTGCCATTTAGTTGGCCGTGGTTTGTGTGTTTATGGTTGTTTGGGTGTTCCTTTGAGGATTACAGCCCCTGTGTTGTCTTTCGAGACTTTTTCACAATGTATTCAGGGGGCATAAAGCTAGCCGATTAAGGAGGGATGCCTACAATTTGAGACAAAATAAAATCACACTAAAATCCTGCAGAATATTATAGACCACCTTAAACCAATTTCTACCTTGTTAAATGTCAGAATATGTTACTTCTACTTGTGTTACTTTCATTAGTCAAAAATGTAGACAATGCACAGAAGTTTAGCGTCACATGCGTAGAGTGAGTGTGTAATGGTGTGAAATTCTCAGTGTATTGTGCATAACATAGGGTATAAGGAAAGGGGCAAAATGAAATGTGTGAGGGGGGACCTACAAGCTGCGGATTACGAGGTCTGGACTGAAAAAGTCATGCTTTCACAAGACCCATTCAGTGGCATTTACCGTATTGTTGGAAAAAATGCTTTTGGTCGCAGTACTTAAATATTTATACTGTGAATGCGACAAAATGGTGGCAGCCACAATAAAAGTTATTATTTGTAACTCTGGAACCATGGACAAACTAGCAACAGCCTAGCAACCACTTCTACAGTTGCAACTAAGCAACTAACATAGCAACCAACAAGATTAACCTATGAAATGCAGGGGTGAGAGTAAGCCGGCACACTCCGGTACAACGTTACGTACCGTTAAGATTGCAGCCGGTACGTAGTACTGGTAAGAGTAGAGGGTCTATGCGGTCTGAAAAACATATTTATAATGAGTAACAACTGCTGTTTAAGTTGAAAACACATCTACCCACAATATGTCATTTGAGACAAGCGACCAATTGTTTTTTTTTTTTGTGATAAAAAAAGTGGTTAGGGGTGTTAGCTGATGTTCCAACCCAAGTATCGTAGCGAAATACAGTTTCTGTCATGTTTTATTTGCCATTTTGTAAGTCCCATAGGTTTCTATTAGAAGACTGTTTGCTCCTTAATATAAACAAAGTCCCAAATAAAACATGACAGAAGCTTTATTTCCCTACGTTACATGTTTTGGAAGATCAGTGAGCACTACTAAACACTCGGTGAGTAGCACTTTTTTAAAACTAGTGTTTAAAGGATAGAAACAACAAATGCCAATTGCTAGTTATTTTATAGCAGGCAGAGGCGATTCTACTTTTCCCAAATTGCTGAGACAGGAGCAATCGTCAAAATTTCATTGTCAACCCCTTAATTGCATTTTAGACAACCTGTGAAAGGGGCTCAAAGTGTTAAAAACCAAACTATACCTTTAATACATATACATTTCTGTATGTTGTTTCCAATGCAGATTAATGCTTTAATAAATTTAAAATGATTTATTGCAATTTGACTGTTCAACTAAACTTATTCAACAAGATCTACAAGATCTGTAGACACGTTTTATGTGTACTTATTGCAACAGCTCGCAAGCCTACAAGCATACTTTCAATTTAGATAATACATATTTTATATTATAAAATACTTAAGAAAATTTCACTGAGGAAGCATGTGCATACAAGATGGCCTGATCATGGTACACCGGTTCTGTCAATTGTAAAGGCCCATTTTTTTCAGCATATTTTCTGGAAAGATACTCCAAACTTTTAGTAAGATACTGTATTAAGGCTATTCTACCAAATACTAATATCCAAACTGAGAAAAGTAAGATTCTTAATACTGACATTTAACTCATGCTAAATAAATGGTAATCGTTGGTGGCTTGATTGACTGATTAAAAGTAATGCAAAACAATTATACAATTCATTCTGATTGTATTGTGACATTTAACAACAAAAATATCGTAATATTGTTTATATAAATATGTGTGTCCTTCTGAAGTGTACAAACCTAAATATATGTTTCTATATGCACAATGATTATCAAAACTGTCTCTCTTTTGTCAGAGTTAATGCCTGTGTGGATGTGGTGGTGTCTGGTGTGAGTTTACTTGAAGCTTTGGCCCTTGATCCTGAAGGAAGCAGTGACCATGAGGTGTTACAGTCAAAGAAGGATCTGGTGGAAGCTTTCATTCATTTTATGGCGAGGGGTGCAGCAGCAGAGCGCTTCTTCACAGATAAGGATGTATTCCAGAGTATAGCACATACTGCTTCTGAGGATCCTAATGCTCAGGTAACTTAAAGGTCTAATAATGTGGGAAAATGTGTGTTTCTTTCAATGGGTTCACTGTAGATATTTGTTATGCTAAGTGACATATAATACAGATAATACTCAAACAAATACCAAACTGAAGTTGGAATGCAATAGATCTAAAATCCTAACAATTTAAGTTTTAAGTGAGTAAGTGAACCACAAAACATGCAGGTGAAATGACAAAACATTAAATGTATTTTTAAAAAAAATTAAATAACGTGATATTAAAATGAAAAATGAGATGGGTCTTTAAACGTCTTTTAAAAATCTCCAGACTGTCAAAAGAACACGATTGTATCTAGAGGTGGTAGAGGAGCCGTTCGGTGACCGCAAGGTTGCAGGTTTGAGCCCCACTCTACCCACTCTACCTGACCCCATCGAAGTGTCCTTGAGCAAGTCACTGAACCCCAAATTGCTCCGGGTGGTATCATAGAGGTAGAATAGAGCTGATCCAGTACAGGGTTTCCCTTTAACTAATTAACTAAACTAATTTTCAAGGCCTTAAATTAAAATTGGCCTCCTCTAAGTTCCGCAGATAAAGGCGGTGGGGCAAACAGAGAAAAAGAGGGTCGGAATGCGTCATTTAAACAGATGCACTCGCAGGTAGATGTGTACTGTTGTATGTGAGGAGGGGGGGTTGGCTGGTTGTACAGTGATGGGGAGGACGATATACTTTGTGAATGTGGGGAAGGAGCTAGCCGGTGATTTAGTGGAGGTTGGGGTAGTATACTGTTGTGTGTGAAGAGGGGGGGCATACTGGCTACTTTGTGAGTGTGAAAGTGAGGGATCAATGTTCTGGTAGTGTAGGAGTGTAGGGGCAGTTTTCTGAATGAATATCCCCTAAATGACATGGGAATATGACATTTACATGACTTCACATCTCTTCCTTTTTTGTCTCTTCAGTTCTATGTGGGTGGGAACGCTGCTCTGATGGGACAGAAGTTGGCATCTTACCCTCAGCTTACGGTAAGCTGATGCGTATTTGAGTGTCTGAGAGGCTAACCAATGTTGCAACTTACTGATGGTGTACGTATTATTTATGTATGCAAACAAATGGTAAGTGGACATATTAGCATTGACATCTTGCTTTTCCTTTTACCTGGATGTGTATAAATGATGAAGCATGTATGTGATTTACAATAGGTAAAATAAGACTTTGTGTTAAAAGTACTGATTCGACTCAAGTAAAATTGAAAAGTATATGCTCTAAAATGTACTTAGAAACACTTGAGAGCCCTTGGTTGATAGCACAGTAACATCATATTCTAAGCAAACCAAATGGTGCACAGGTGTTCCATTTTTCTTTTAATACACATGCTCTCATTATTTTTTCAATTTGTGTTATTGTCTTGTTTTATTGTTGTTATTTATAAAATGTTTTAAATAAATAATCAATTTAATTGTAATGTGCTATGTTGTTTAAAAGTAAGTGGTGGATGTTCCAGGTTCTGCTTTGTGGACCCGTCGGCCCTAAACTGCATGAGATGCTGGATGACCACATTGTAGTTCCACCAGAGTCCCTGCAAGAAACTGATGAGTTTCACCTTATCCTGGAGTATCAGGCTGGTATGGAATTGATTTCAGTTCTTCAATACTTAATTTCTTCTTTATTGTAATAAATACTATACAAACTTGTTGTGGAACATTGTTTCTTTGTTCTAAAGGAGAACAGTGGGGCATGACACAGGCACCTCAAGCTAACCGCTTCATCTTTTCCCATGATATGGCCAATGGAAAGATGAGTGCTATGGAGACTTTCGTGGCCAGCATTGAAGAGTTCGAGCCAAACTTAGTAGTTCTCTCTGGTCTGCACATGATGGAGGGAATGGGGAAGAATCTATGGAGGGAACGGCTTAAAGAGGTGAATTATACCTTCTGTCACAGAATTAACTTAAAGTTAAAGCCTAATTTTCTCAACTGATTCCATTTCACACTCTACAAACACAGGGCAGGGGTTGAAAGAGTGGAGTCCAGACAATCATATTAAGAGGTTAATAACAGTAAAAGTCAATAATGCCCAACCAGGATTTAATACTACAACTGTGTCAGGAGCCGCTAATTACTCAAGATGACTGTTGCGGTTGGTGATGTTCTGTGCAGCTAAGTTAGGCTTTCTGTCTCAGCCATCTAAACCCAAAAATATGGGCCTGAATCCAAGCTGCTTATGATGCTTAGTTAACACCATGAACTAATTGCTGTTTAAGTTCACTGCTAATTGATATCCTCTGCATGCCCCAAGGCAGTTTGGTTAGCCCTTTGAGCTGTGGTGCAGCCAAAAATTTCTTCCTAGACTAATACAGATAAAACATAGAATTATTCCTGTTGAAGTTTTCAACTTGTATTTATAATCATGGACTATGTATATTTTGTCTTGAAAGTTTTTTTCTTTAAAGTGACTGCTACACATAATATATATATATTATTTATCACTTACAACTACATAGCATACTGTCCTAGTGTTTACATTTGTAGAGGAAAAACTGGTGCTAAAGAATTACTGGAATTATCAGGGTTTTTTTGGACATGTCTATTCCTAATTGAAGAGCAATATCTCTGAAAGCTAAAATGTTGGTTTTATTCTGATAAGACAGGGGGAAATGTTTTGTCAAAAAAATCTGACCAATCAGTGGATCATGATGTTGGGCCTGTTCCTACTTATATGGAATTGCCTGTATTGTATAGTAGGAGTAGGCTACTGAAATAAGTTAGCATTTTTTCATATGCTCTAATCCTAACCCTAACCCCACAAGATCATATCCCAACAACATGTCCTGTACATGGACCCAACTATAAACATACACCTATATAAACACCTTTGCACATTTTGCCCTTCCAAACTAACAAACCCACACCACCAAACCAAACATAAGTATAAAAAAGACAAATAATAACAATAAAATTAGAAACAAAATTAAATAAATTAATAATTCTTCTTACCCTGCCTCCAAAGCTGTTAGAATATGTAACCATACATTTTATGCCTTTTCATTGATACCTGGGTGAGTGACTACAGCTGAATGAAGATTAAAATCATTTTGCTTTTCTTTTCAAGTCTTACTGTTAGCTTGATATGCAAAAAATGGTTGAGTGTAACTAATGACTGTTGTTCTTGTGTGTCAAGACTATAGTGGCCATCTCTGATGTACGCAATCAGGTGCCCATTCATCTTGAACTGGCCAGCATGACTGACAAGGAATACATGAGCAGCATAATGCAAGAGGTAAATGTGTTGGTCTTTTACAGTGCTAGTTAAATGTTTGGACACATCTACTCATTCATCTACTCCATAATTGAGTATAAGGGCAAAAGAGGCAAGTCCTGGGCAAGATTGCCAGCACGTTGTCCTAGGTAGAGACAATGTGCTCTTCCTTTTCAACCTCCTCCACTTTACTTGTCTCTGCTTGCTGGCCTTGGACCTATCCGGGCTTGGTGGTTTATACCAGTCTTCCTGCAACTGATGGAGCAAAGATCAAAAACTTAAAATTCAAACTGTCTATGATCATAGACAGCAATTAGTCAGTATTCAGTAAGGCAGGATTCCAATGTGCCCAACGTAGCAGGCTAGTCTGTGTTTAATTATTCAGTATTTCAATGCAGCCAGCAGGGGGCCAGATAGATGGCAGACTAACAGGATTGAAGTTTGTTTGTTTGTGTCAACACACGGACAATTTTCCCCAATCATTGATGTCTCTTTAAGACCCAGGCACTTTCTGTCATAGCACTTCAGTGATTTTTTTTTAATGGGCTAATGAACGAATTAATGGTTTGCTTACCTCTGACCATTGGGCCATCACCATCTTGAAAACATTCCCCATGAGAAACTACGCCCTTCACAACAGTTCTTGGCTACTTAATAGACATAGGCATGGCTACTTTAATGTAACATTAGCATTAGTAATACTAGCAGTTTGATTTTTGAAAGTATTGTGTGAAATGTCTGAAATAGTCAAAATCGGCTAGTCTTATAAATTTGTGAAAAATGCATAATATGTACCAAATATGCAGTTGCATTTTCTATTCTGTTAGCAGGTCATACCCATAGTGAATTCTATTGGGCTGAATGAGCAGGAGTTGCTGTTTTTGGCCCAAGCTGGAAAGGGTCCACACTCTGGGCTGAAGACTTGGAATGGCTTTGCAGATGTGGCTCGTGTCAGTGACATACTTCTGTGGATTCTTAAGCAGTATGGCCGGAATGATCCAAGTTCAGAAGCGGACCTTACACGCATCCATTTTCACACACTTTCGTATCACATCTTGGCTACCGTGGATGGGTATTGGGGTAACCAAGTGGCAGCAGTGGCAGCAGGGGCACGGGTGGCTAGCTGTCAAGCGTGTGGCATCCAAACCATTGATGTCAATAAGGTGATCCTTAAAGCCCCACTCAAATTTTACAGCTCATACAGTGAACCCAGGGAGCAACTGAATGTTAGTCCAAATCATCCAGTCACAATGTGGCATCGTGACAATGTGACCTTCTACCTGAGTCCTGTTCTGGTATGTAAACACCCTTTACGGACAGTGGGGTTGGGGGATGCCATCTCTGCTGAGGGACTCTTCTACTCAGAGATGTTGGCACATAAACTCTGAGAAACTTATAGAGTTTAATTTAGGCCATTGTTTAAAGTTACTTGTAAATGGTACTGTCACAAAACAATATTTTGTCAAAAATGTCCACTAGTTTCTAGTGCTGAGTCCTCTCAGTTTCTATGACTCAGTTTCTGATGTCTTCTTTTATGCAGTGGGTACATCTCACAATGAACACTCCAAGATATGGTGATATTGTAACATACATCACAATGTTTATGTTTACTGTTTATGTTGTATGCCTCGGACATTTCAGTAATGTATGTATTGATACATGCTGAATCTATACACAGGTTATAGCTGGCTGCTTGGTAGGTACCTGTGTCAAGTAAGAAACTGTGGCAGACAGAAAAAACTAATGTAAATGTTCTTAAGATGAGAAACAAGAGTCTTACTCCCATGGGCCAATATGTCCTCCCTACCACAATGTTTCCAAAGTACCATTGAGTGTATGATTTTAAATGTCTGAAGTGTCATTGGCCTCATACCAGCATTAAAATACAACTGTCAATTTTTGTTATTGTTGTCATTCATTTTATTCATAATGATGTTGTATGAAAGGAATGAAGAGAGATGTCGCACCATGTACAGAAAAGCACATCAGGCATTTTTTATCAACAGACATACAGTCACCACAGCCTTTTTTTCAGACAGCCAAGCATCTTAAGAGAAATCCCCCGGACAATGCCAAACATGAAGGAGAAACTTGCCTTGGCCGTCTCAGGAGCCCCAAATAGATATGGTTGGTTGTTGCAACTAAAACTGCTCTGATTGGTAGAATTACTTGACCATTGCGGTGATGTTTCAGTTTTTTTATGTTTTTCCAAAGCATGTTGAAGGAATTAAACTAGACTAGGACTGGAAACTGGTAGTTCTTATATCAATCAACAATATATATCCTTATATTGTTCCAGAAAATGTCTTTTATTGTGTGTCATAACATTTAAATATGCAGATCTGCTTGATATCCGTGCATTGGTTACTTGAAAGGTACCTGTGGTAAGTATGCAAAAAATAAGTGAATGGCCAGGTACAGTATAAGTCCTAGAATTTGACCTAAACTTATGTTTAGCCTCAGGTTTTGTGTCGCATATAATTAAAAGCAAATCAAACAGTACAATAAACCAAAGAGGAGCCTAAATATTTTTTCTGTTTATCACTCTTCTAAATTGTTTGTGGCTGTAAAATTACACCATAGTTTTTAGATTGCTTAAGTGCACTTTTTGTAACTATTGGTGTAATATGCTTTACCCTGGCAAGTCCAAAGATACTAGGCTCAGTGGAGCAGAAGACCGGTCTCAGTGGGGTCAGGTGCAGAAGAGGGTAAGCAAGGGTTAGTATCTTTGTATGCTTCCTTGCACATGGACAATGTAAGCTTGAAATTGTTTTATGTAATTTATATCTATGTAGGTTTGATGCATGTTATGTAGTGTTTTTGGGGAGTAGGCGTGTTGGGTGGGGTGGGTATTTTTCAGACATGAAGAGAACTAACAGCAGTCAATCCCAGACAAAGTGATTGGAATCTACTCTTGTTAATGCAAGGTATACATGTAAGAGAATTAACTTTGTTTTTGCTGCATATGGTGTTAGACTCTAATGCAGCTTATTGTAATAAAAAAATAATTTGAAAAATTGAAATTGATTATGTTTTGAAGTGTGGGCTACTATGTACCATTTATTGTTCAGACTTAGGTTGCACAGGCTTACGGGTTTCTTTGTTTTTCAGATGAAGAGAGGCAAACATAAACAAGATCTGTGAGGTGTATGCAACCAAACAGCTTGCTTGCTCTAAGGGTTGTAATGCTTGTTTGTCAAAAGGTTATGATGCTTGTTCGTCCGTTATCCCTGTTTTTCTGGTCCTGTATTCCCCATTGAAATGAACAGGAGATGATGATCAGTGCCCTTCTCCACTCTAGCTGCTAGAATGAGCAACAAGAAGATTTCATTTTAAACTGGGTTTTTAGAGACAAAAAACTTGTGAACAAAATGTGAACTTTGAAAACTTTGAAACAACACACCTATTTTTAAATAAACCAGAATTTCTAAACATGCTCCAGTGCTGCCGCACTCTGCAAAATCGCTTGAAAGTTTAAAGCAATCTTGGCCCTCTGGTAAAGACAGATATGAAGCGTCAAGTGAGAACATCTTGAATGATCTCTTTACAACAGTTACCAATTTAGACATTTTAATGTAGATAGTTTTTCCTATGGGAAAACGTTTCTAGCTATCCCACAGTGATGCGCACGGTCAGGAGAGCTGCCTGCTATGGCATTCACCCAATCACACACCCATTCACACACAGTCACACACCAGGGGAGGGGATTACCATGCAAGGCTCCAGCCTGCCACCAGGAGCAATTTGGGGTTCAGTGTCTCGCTCAAGGACACTTCGATGGGGTCAGGTAGAGTTCGAACCTGCAACCTCGCAGTCACCGAACGGCTCCTCTACCACCTGCGCCACCACCGCCCCATTTCTTTCCTCACACAGGAAAAGATGCATACCAGGGCCCTCATTTATAAAGCCCTTTACGCAAGAAAAAGTTGCGTGAAGCAGGGTAAAATTTGCAGTCGCAACATTTCTCGCAAAAGTCGGGATTCACAAATTTTCCATGCGCTAAAAAGTTCCCCGGTTTCCGCAATCTTTTCACCACACGTGTAATCTTGCGTAACGCTCTTGTAAAGTTTTCTTGACTAGCACCCTATAGGACTCTGTTCTAGACTGTGTTTTAGTGACCTCCAATGGTAAAATAAAATATCACATTGACAAAGTAGCCGAATGTACAGCGCATAGGCTGTATGTGAGCAAAATGCATGTAAAATGTAATGTAATATTCGTAACATGCCTATTCATTAATAAGAGAAATATAACAAATTATATATTCATAGTCAATGTACTTGGTTCTTGGCGCTGAACTTACTTTGTTGATAGTTGTACGCTGCCACTCACTTTTGTTATTTCGAATTTGATATTCCTTTTTTATGGCCTTCAAACAAGATTTAAACCCCCTATGTTTAAGTTTTTTTTTTTTGTATGAGAATTTCTCCCATCTATCGGCGAAGTGGTATACTGCATACGTTTGAATAAAATGTATTAGCCCTCCCCTTCCCACGGTCCTCATTTCTCATGGTCCTCATTTTGAAAATGGCGGCGCAAAATGGATATTCTCATTTGGTACCCAACCACATCTATATATAAATGGAAATTACCAAGTTTACGGGGACACAACAATTTATTCATGGAGGTAATTACCATCGTTTTACATTATATTTTTAAAATAAAAAATATATTTTTAATAAAAGACGAAGATAAATAGAAGATAAATCCTACACATAGAGGCTTTAATGAAGATGTTCTGCCTCCTGAATCGTGTTTTGATTGCACATTTAACGACTCATGATTGGCTATTGAAGGCACCTTTAGAAGTTAGCATATTCATTGAGTGATTAACATGGACCTTATTGGGTAAAATATGGGATGACCTTGGGAGGAGAATGAGGCGTATAAGGTAACGCAGGTCCATATTTACGACGAGAAAAGTGTGTACATGTTTGCGCCGCATGGTTTTTAAAAATCAGTTTTGTTTTTTTTGCGTAAAATTCTGACGTTTTGCACACAAAATCTTTCAGAGTGGAACCTCCCGAAAAGAAAAGTGCTACACTAACTTGAGCTATTTTTTTTTTATTATAGCCTAGTGTATAGAGTTGGCAAGTGACCCGGAAGCCTGTAGTTTTTCTTGTTAGCATTTCACGACATCCGGTCCCTAAGTTTTTTCCCCTATGGGAAATCCAATGTTAATTTTGGAGCTCCATCTCAAATAAGGTGTGAGCAAAAGCACGTGAGTAGATGACCTCCGCATTCGAAAAACATGTTATGGGCGATGGGTTTGCAAATTTGCAGTCTAATGACAAAATAAATAAGATGTTGCTATCACTAGGCTAAAGCGGAAAGCCCTTTTGACTACAAGCTAGCGGCGCTTAGCCCGGACGTCATGGTAACCAGAGTTATACAAAACCACGGTCAACGACATGTCATCCCGTAGTTTTTTAAAACAAGCTTTGTGAAAGATTTGCCAATTGTTGACCGTTGTAATCGTTGTAAATTACACTGAATCATTGTAAATCAAGAACATATTGCATTTTAAATCACTTTACCGTCGTTTTTGAAAATGACGTCAAAGGTAAGAGACAACTCCATGTAGTCCTTAATTTTTCGCTGTTAGCAGAGGGATTGCAACATTCATTTATCATCGTTAGAATGCGTCTAAAAACACCTCCAGACTATGTTGCTACTCATTTTATTGATGAAAAACGAATGCCTAGGTCCTCGTAGGTCAGACAATGCGATATTTGTTGTATATGTCGTTTTGTTATTTGAGCCATTCATTTTCCCATAGGGGTTTTTGCTTAGGAACCGGAAGTAGGAAAATGCTAACCCGCAGCATACAGAATGACGTGGTTCACTTGCCAACTCTATACACATAGGCTATAGCTGCCTAAAACCGGCTTTAAACCAACCAGATTAGCCAACAATATTAACCTAGCATACACAACATAGTAACCCCCATTAGGCAACCAGAATCAGTTAGAACAAAGGAATGCTTTGAGCATCCGAACACGCAATCTGACTTCCCCAAAACTACAGTTAATATTACTTTTCAAAATCCCTCACCTGCCAAAACCGGGAATTGCATTTCTAGTTATAATTGACGTGACAAAAATGTAACCGCTATGCTGTGAAGAAATTGGCCTACGCTATTGGCCATGTCTACGATTGGTCCTTCCAAGGCTTGCTACCTCATTTAAGCTCATCAGATAACTACTCAGTGTAGCCACTCTGATTTCTTTACCAGAGACAGGGAGGTGGGCTTGACCCAATTAATTTCAAATTATGATGTCTCTCTTAATAATAGTCATTGGTGTGGTTTCTAAGTCTATCCAAGAATATGCAGGGACATTTTGTACTACATCTGACCACACCAATCTCACATTTAAGCAGTTGTAAAACAGGCTAGCTGAGTGTTGGTATAAACAATCTGATATGGAAACATTAATCATCAGCAGGTCGTTGCACTTTAGGATGTTGTGCAGTGTAACCCCTGTGACATTGTGAATAAAAGACTTTTATTTTTATTAAAATCACAGATGCCATCTAAGCCTAGCATTTGACACCATTTTGTCCTGCCTACATATGGTTAAGACAAAAATCTTATTCTTAATGGTAAAAATGTCTTGCTTATATTACCATCTAATGTCTATCTATAATCTAAAATTACATGACAAGTAATTACTGTTGTGTAAACCTCTGTATATTTAACACTTGAATAATATAAACACAAAGAGCGGAATTCTCCGATAAGCACGCGAGTCTGTTTTTACACGATTTCATTTAAAGAGCCCATAGAATGCAAAACCACACTTACCTTGTTATTGTTGAATTTAGGTAGCTTAAGGTATCCAACGGACCACACCAAAACTCCCAACACCATCTTCCGCCTCCTTCTATATGTAAATTTCAGGCTAGAATTTGCCGGGCTGAAAAAAAATCAATCTGAAACTAGTGCTCGGTGTACGTAGACAGCGCAAAGCTACACCTCCTCCATTACATTGTCCAATCCAAAAAGCTCTAGCTCTAGAATCTTTGGTCCAATCAAAATTGTTTGTAACAGTCTCTTGTCCAGCCCCCTGTTGCTTCAGAGGTAGGCTATAAACGCACTGTAGTCCATGTAATAGCTAGCTGACATTGAGAACGGCTAACGGCTCTAAGAAAAATATGTGCATGTTGAATTTCTGTTTGAAATAAGTGCATGTTGAATTTCTGTTTAACAGGAGAACATATGAAAAAAATGTCAGCACGCACGTGTAACGTTCCAGGATGTACTGGGCTGGGGTTGTCCGGAATTTGCACTACCTTCCTCAAGAACCTCGCATTCAACGGGAATTTATCTACAACCACAAGATTTGACCAGAGCAAACGGCCATTCACCCCATATTGTTTCGCCAACCTCGGACTGTATCAATCCGGCTTTTCACGAACACTACGCCTGAAACCAGGATCTATTTCAACTATTCTCCAACAACAACCGATTCTGCCGGTAGGTAACCACACTAGAATTCAGTGTTTTTTGGTCGCCATAACCATAGCATTATAGACTGGTATTTCTATGGCCTTAACAGTTTGCCTACTTGAAAAGTTGTTGCACACTCGGTCACTAAAATGTTGCTAGCAAGCATAACAACAGATACTAATGTCGCATTTCCCCCAGGCTTCTGTGCTTATATAGCCCCACTGTTGCATTTCCATTACCAAGTTTTAACACCAGGGTTTTAGGTGAACTTGGAATGTTTACCATACAAACATAATAGCCTACGTTAATTTCCCGGTAAAGATGCATATCGCCGTCTATCATAGCATTTCATAACCTCAGACATTAGTGCTGAAACTAAAACGTAGCCTATGCCTACATAATATTAAATTGTAAATGGTTCTGCATAACGTTGTCATAAAGGTTGACATCCTATTGCGTGTTTATTTAGCTCAGATAGTTAACCGATTTTCTGCTGAGAAACAGACCTGCTGCTTGCTTGTAGTGTATGGCGCAAACACAGCGCGATATAAATTCAAACGGAAAGGGGAGCAATAAAACTGTAATCTGCATACTATATAGCCTATATAGTCTATATAGCCTACAGTTGGGATCAGACTTGGATTTTTTTTGTAGCGGTAGCAGTAGACTACCTTCAAGCTAAATTTCCCCTTCACCTAAGATTCACTGACCTATCCTTGTGCGTCCTGAGATTCCTTGATGAAGTTCGAAGTTGTTGAGCCAGCATCGTTATCTTTGGGCCAGAGTTCTTGCAAGTGGCTGTTCACTTCTTTAGTCTGCCTTAAGTTCTTAAAAACAAATGTCATTATGCTACAAGTTGAGCAGCTCTAATTTGACGTTAGGCTCCATCTGGGGCTACCTACCTGACCTGCTACTTTCTTAGGCGCAAACGTAGCGCGATAAAATAGAACGGTATGTTAAAAGGGGAGCGATAAAACGTTTACCTCGGTTCTCTGAACTTGAGAAGTGAATACAGTCTGTATAGCCTACAGTTGGGGTCAGACGTAGTTGAATTTGTTTTCTAGCAGTAACGTTAAGAGTGTCAATGAAACTAGGGAGCAAATCTGCTTCAGCGAAAAAACAGCCAGTAGGCCTCACAATGAACTAGCCAATCAGCGCCACGGGGCGGGAAACTGGCCAAAGGGTGGGAAATACGAAAATTTTTAATGAGTATACATTTCTGAGCATGGAATAGACGGCCTAGAAATGCCCCTGGGTCTTTTTCAGCCGCACAAATTTGCATACACAATTATTTAGTCTCAAAGAACATTTTATGATGGTCAAAAAATGCATTCTATGGGCTCTTTAAGCGCCTTTGTACTGCGCCTATTCTCCACTTTTGATGCCCACCCCTCCTACAGCGCGTAAATTCAAAATCCAGGCGGGCTTGCGAAAGAGCCGTCTCTGTGCCAAGGTGGCCATCAGGAAAATATGGAACAAGGACTTTCGGATTAACCATGAATATGCTGTTGTAGTCAATGGAAAGTGTAAACCATGACTTTAAATTTCAATAGACATATGCCATGGCGAGATTACCGGTAAGCGTATGTCTGTGCCCTTAGCTAAGCTACCAAAATCAAATAATGACCACAAATCAAATAACACATTGACATAATATTTCAACCAGTGCAAAACATTTGCGAATATACATGGTAGAAATATGGTCGTTCTCTCATATTTTAATTGGACAATATTTAGAACAGGAGACAAAGTCAGACGAGGATTATAAAAAAACAGGAACAAAGTTGATGATTTTGTCTGATCATTTCTTGTGGTAGTGTTAAATGTAGTGTAGAAATAATGATGACCAATGTAATATAGAATGTCTCGAACATTGGCATGTTCAAATTCGGCAGTGACAGACATCAAACGCAATATACTATTTCACCATATAGTGGCGCTCCCACTAGGGGCGCTATTGAACCAAAGGGTTAATACAGCCCCCAAAGCAGCTACGCGCTTTTTTTTACTTAAGCACCCCGGAGAATTCCGCCCAAAGTGATTTCAAAATAAATAACTGGGTGACAAGTTCAATTCATTTTTTTGATTTGAGATTTAAAAAAAAAAAAAAAAAAAGGCAATGGCAAAATAGATAAAACAACACTTCAAGAATGGTATAATTACTTTAAGAGAGCTGGACAATAAGCAAGCTATTTCAAAACCATTCAAAGATTGAATCTTACATTAGCGGCCTACAAGTTTCTACTTTCTTGCTTCATGCTGAAAGGCTCAAGTCGTTCACTTTCTGGGAGCAAGTTGTTGAGACGTTCCATCAAGGGCACAGTCTGATCGATGCCCATCTGGATGCGTCGAAGAATCATGGACATCTCATTTACCTTCTGGATTTGTTCTGCATACTTAGCATAGCGCTTTTGCCGTTCTTGCATGATGCTAAATAAAGCTTCTACAGAAAGATCCATCTAGCAGTTAAAGGAAAAACATTAGACATAGTGTTAGACATAGCCCCATCCAGACAATACAATAGATTCTTAGTCAGATGTAATAATCTAGGTAATTTCTAACCCATTAAGAGATTAGTGGTATACACTGCTTCATTTGGGCACGCTCAGGGACTACATAACTACTACAATCTCTTACCATGCTGGAACTGAATAAACTGTAAATCAATATCAAATGAGGCAAGAAAATTGGCATGTTTCATTTTACAACTAAAAAAAGTAAAGTTTTAATTAGGGAAAATATCAGACCTCTAACAAGATCCTAATAGGCAAGATGCTAATTGTCTAATCCGATTATTTGATTACCTAATTTAATTTTCTATGCTAGGTTGGAACTAAAATTGCTACCAGCTTAATACAGGAAAGCTATATGATAAAAAAAATCCAGGTAAATGGCAAAATGCAAGCAAATATATACCTCTTTGATTCTTTTGACAAGGGCATTCTGGTCAAATGCAACGGCCTCAGCACACTGATGGAAGTGGTCCTGGTAGCGAAGGCAAAGCTGCAGCACATTTACAGTGTCCAGTTTCTCTAGGCAGACGCTACTGGGTGAGGTTTGACCACTCAGAACACCTGAAAGCAGAACCCCAGTTACATAAACACACAAATCTGCTCCCACTTTTGTTTTTACCACTGTTTCACATTTCTTTGTGACCAGCATTGTGCTGGATCATGCCTTTCAATGTTCTTGTACTGTTTGGTTTTAGTCTTCTTTGATTTGTAAAGTTTGGATGAGTTTGGCTTTTTTTTTGTTCTACTTAAAGGAATACTCCACCCAAAAATGAAATTAAGCCAGTCTCGGTTACCCCCCAAGAGTTAGAACATTGAAAAAAACCTGGTTAAAATCTGTCCGGGTATTGTCCTGCTTTGGGAGCAGCGTTTTTAGCTTTAGCTTAGCACAGTTGCTGTAAATGAAGGGTCACAAGTAGCATGTCCTCCAAAAAAGTGACCAATACATCTTTTTTTTTTTTTTTTAATATATTTTGAGAGCCGTGCGTTCAAAACAAGAACAAATCATAATGCAAAATCGAAAAAGGCTATTACCTGGGCAGATATTTACTTGGAGCTATATTCGGCCTCATCACAGGCAAAACACCACTAGATAGGCACAAAGGTCTCACGTAGCACTTGAAAACTCCCAACTCCCAGGGCATCAAGCCATTGCCTCCTCCGTGTCACATCTGGTGGAATTCTATGAAACATTGTGTTGGTATACCTCCTTTTCTTGTTCTCGCAATCTTTGACTACACATGTAATGACCATGTTTACGCTGATAATCTTTATCTTGCACTGTTGCACTACTGGACTCATTTGCACTACTACCTTGACACACACCTCATACTGGACCACAGTACATTCATGCGCATCTCTACCCTTAGTATTTGTATTCTGTTGTTCCTTTTAGTAATGTTGATCTACTTCTTATCATCCTGTGTACACTGAAGTATATGTTGTGTGTGATTTTTTAAGCTGCTGGGACTTTGAATTTCCTTGAAGTATCTATCCTTGACCTTGAAGTATCTATCTATCTATCTATCTATCTATCTATCGATAAAAACAAATAACTCAAATGATTTGAAAACTCCAACAACTTCTGGATTCGACCGGAACTTCACGGCATGGGATTCAGGTGCTGCTGCGTGAGAACTTTGCGCCTATCTAGCGGTGTTTTGCCTGTGATGAGGCCGAATCCCCCTATCTCTAGCATTTGTTTGTATACACCACTCAGGTTTGAGTTATTACAGCCCCCATGTTGTAGTTCGAGACCTGGTTTTTTTTATAGTGTATTCAGATGTTTCATGTGTTATCCGATGTTTCTTGGAGAGCATATATAAACTCAAGGTAGTTCTAAAAATTGACAGATTGAATTGCTTTCACTTATTGAATAATTCTCTCTCTGCCTTTGAAGATCATTCAGTGAGTTCAGTTATAGGCAATTGGACTTTTTGGAGCTTAAATTTTATCTTCTTATAAGCAGAAAGCTAAAACTTGGCTAAATGCTTTACAATGTATTTGGCAGAAACTATCTTTATCAAAACAAATGTAGTTACTGTATCTTTAATGTTGTATGTTGCTCCTCAATGTTGTCATTATATGATTTACCGGTATTTTAGGCTAATTAGGCATATGTTTGGACATTTGTCTGTTGCTTTTATTTCACTATTTGTTGTTATTATGATCTCTGTACCTTGCTCATGCTTCCTTATACTGACCTTTCAGAAGCGGTTGGAAAGTTGGGATTTCTTGGAGCTTAATAACATCTGGATCATTATGAATATTGCGCAATGTTTGTGTTCCTGGTGCAACTACTACAATGTCATCCATCTTGGCTCTTTGCTTGACAGGGGAAGACACAACTGGAAAGAAAGACATAAAACATACTCTTATGGTATACTGCATGAAAAAAATGTTAACTAGCATTTTAAAATTAATTTTGCTTATGCATGAAAACATCCACAACTTACATACTTATTAACATATATGGCAACATGAAAGCATGACCCTCACATGTTAACATGACATACCTAAACAAGTACAACAACTTAAACAAATGGTGTCTGATATGTTTAATGTGTTCAATGTGTATAATAACTATAAGCAATGGTAAATTGAAGTAATATACATTTCCTTTTTTACAATTATTGAAATAAATGAATTGATATAAATGATTTTTTGAGCCCTACCAGTAACTTGACCAATACATTTGAACACAACCCCAGGATGAGGATCTGTAGATGTCATATTGTACTACTAACAATATATGTTTGTTGTTCATCACCAGACATACCATAGTCGGAATGCTTGTTGTCTGAATCAACACTTTGTTCAGCACCCATGGTTGATCACCAAAAGACCACAGGTTAAAGAGACCTGGAATGTCAGAAAGAAAACTTGATTAAGACAATATAACACATCCAGAGTTCCAACCCACCTTTTACTATGGGTCACAGAGGGGTCTGAGCAGACCTGAGACTGTTAACAGACGAGTGTTTGCAGAACAAGTACATCTGGTACCCACAGCAGCCATACTGTATCTTAGCCTACATTATTTCATAGAAGACACGAACGCCTTTTCCTTTTTCCTATCTGCAAAGCTCTTGCACAGCTAGCATGAACTCTGTTAGCCTTGAAATAAAGATTTTTTCGACAATTAAGTAACATAGCGGAAAGCAAAGAGCAAATGTCATCCAAAAGGAAACCTTTAAAGCTCTGATGAATTACAAGTCCATAGGGGTTTAGGCAAAAATTATTAACAGTTTGGGCTGAGAGGTTTAATCATTTTTGCTGTACCATTTTGACTACGCTGTACATTACCTACCTTAAGTTGTATCCAAGTTTCATTTCTATAGTCTTGAGAACATAGCTGAACATTTGCTCTTACTCACACAGTGACTTCAATTTTGTTGCTGAATTGCTAGCTTAGAAACAACACAACCTTCCAGGATTGTTCCCGTAAGGTTTCATTGGAGGGATACCAAAAATATACAAGTGGGAAGTACATATGAAGGGCACAATAAGCAGTAGTTAATGTGAACAATGATTTGTTAGAACAATGATTTTGAGTGTGACAACCCACACCAACGTTCTCTAAACTTACCCTCAAGGTTTGTGTTTGGTTCCTTGGTTAGCTTTGTTTGTGTTGCTGTGAATACAATCTCTGTGCTTTGGGGCCTGTACTACGAAGCGGGCTTACTGGCTTATCAGGGTAACTTCATCACGTGTGGCATAACTTTCCGATTAACCCATACTATGAAAGGTGGATAGGTTTAAACCGAGGTATGCTGCCATGGCACGTGGTATGCTGCCATGGCATGATACGCTGCACAGCAAAACTGGTCCGAGCAGTTTATGTTCTTGGTTAAACCGAGGTTTGCGCTTAACCACATCCTATAAGTACCGCCCCTCCGCCAACATTTTCGCCTAAGCCAATGGCAACAGCAGGATGATCCGTTTGACATTGGCGCTCGCAATGAGGTGCTCTCTTCGCAGGGTGAGGGTTTTTTTTAGAGGCCGAGGGAATATCTTTGTTAGTTAATTGAGGCAGATGTCTCTAACATCATCACCCGTCGCAATAATGCTCTTACTATTGAGCAGATGTGCTTTGCGATTAGACATTTTGCCAGTGGACAAGTATTCCATCTGTGATTCTGAACATCTGAGCATAAATATGTTGTATAATTCGCAAGGTGGTTCTCTCTCTAATCTGGATGCATTTGTTGTTTTCCCTGGCCATTTAACCGCTCTGCAAATCATAGAAGGGTTTTAAGCAATCGCAGGTAATTACTAATATAAAAATAGGTGTCATACATCTTCATAAAGGCAATTGTGCAAGCAGGGCATGAGGGCGATTATATCAATCGCAAATCTTTTCACGGCATCAATGTGCAGGTGTTGGGTATTAGGTGTATTTTGATATATTATGTACTAGCCCATAACCCACCTAAAGTATTAATCTGCATTTCGTTTGGGAGATTATTCTGAAAATGATAATACTAATTTAATTTTTTTTTCTCTAATCCTTTAACATGTTTTAAACATCTTTCTGTCCAACCACATGGGGTGGCCCTGTTAATTTACAGGTGAAACATTTTGCCTCAACCTTCATGCAAAAGTTTACAAGTTATAATGACCAAATAGCCTTAAATTATTAGATGACACAAGTCTGGATGCAAGGTGACCAGGCTCAGTCCAAGACTCCCACATTTTTAGGGAGTCTATCCTATCTGCAAGATTTGAAGAAGGTAGGCAATCACAGCGTATGACATTTCTATAACACAATGCAGTTTTGTTTTCATAAGGGCTAACATCATTTGTTATAGTAAACTTCGTGAGGTAAACGACTTTTGATTAAACATTTTTGTTGATGCTTAATTGCCAAGCTGTTAACATTCTGTTTACAAAATTCGCGCGCCTACGTCTCGTCATCTTTGTGTACAAACAGCAAAAGGGTGCAAGTTAAAAACTATACGACTGTGTCTGTGAAACACGCTAGAAACACAACGAACATATTAAAATCAATTGTACAAAACTGGCGTAAGTGCACAATCCAACGTTAACGAGAAACCGGGCCCGGAAACAGAGATCATCATTGACTGCCTGAACTTACGTTAACAAACATCAAGTTACCACAGGATATGATTAGGGCAAGGGAAGTAGCCATAAACGTTTGAGTTTAACAGGTTTAGACCTACATGTCAGTGAGAGGTAATTGAGCTTATTCAAAAACGAGTATGCTTGAAACACTAACGTTACGTGGCCAGATGTTTCTGACAGATAATCCACAAACATGACATACCGTCCGCAAGGTTTAGAGAAAGTGCAGCGTCTCTCATCATTACACCACAGGAGCCAGGGGTGAATGAGCTTCCGGCCAGGAGTCCTTCTTCGCGTTTTACTGGCGGGTAACTTACCTTTGATGCATACCGCCACCTAATGTACATGTGTGGAAAGAGACTTTGCCGACTATGATGACTGTGTTTCAAAGTGGAGGCTGCGACTCACCAGAGTGCTTCCTTTCAAGTCGCGTTCTATGGAGCATTCTATGGAGACGAGACTAGAGTGCTACCTAGCGTTTGTTAACGTTCGGGGTTTGGAACATAGACTATATACAGTCTATGGTTTGGAACGACTTGCTAGTGTGGAGCGCTTTCGGCTTCCGCTATTAATACTAAAAGTGGTTCATGATATGGTGAATTTAATGGTGATTTTATTACGGTACAAAATACTTAAGAACTTTTAAAATAAAGTAACTTCACATTTGAACGTGTACTGCGTTTGTTCCGCCAATTTTAAATAGCCATGACAATAATAAGAACTAGCAATCTAACGTCTCCCTATTATTATACCTACAACAATGGCAGTAAGAAGGTTCTTAATGTACTTAATGTAATGTGATGCTGTAATTTTGCTGAATTCAATACGGTAGAAAATACTTAAGAACTTTTAAAATACGGTAACTTCAGTTACATTTCAACGTGTACTGCATTTGCTCCTCCATTTTTAAATAGCCCGCTGCACAAACATGTGAACGCAGAGGATTGTGGGTGTTTTCACACGACGGAGGATCCATCGATGTATCCTTGAAAATTCTCCCGATTCGAATGCTCGAAAACCAAGGGCGTGAATTTCTGAGTGTTCTGAACTTTGGAACAGTGCTTGGCGGCGTTCTATGACGTGGCGTCCTTCAATGAGCGTCTGTTAACCATGCTTCCTCCACTTTTGGAATGCGGCCCAAATGTTGAATAACATGCATGCAAAGAAACATCGGGGGAAAAAACTTCCGAAAAGTATCCGGAAAAAAAGTATCCGATATTTCACTATAAAGTATCCGCATCATTCCTTATTTATTGCTGATTGGCATGCAATGAATATTGTGCATTCCCCTACTCTCTGAAAAGGAGTGTGGGTCAGATCATACCCTGGGCAACCCATACTTCCTGTGGCGCTACATTCGATTTTGTGAAGTCAGTCCACCAATCTCTAAAGAATAATTATTCTTTAGAGATCAGTGAGTCAGTCTGGCAAACCTGAATATTGTGCATTCCCCTACTCTCTGAAAAGGAGTGTGGGTCAGACCATAGCCTGGGCCTGCCCATACTTCCTGTGGCGCTATATTCAATTTTGCGAGGTCAGTCTGGCAAACCTGCTGTTTTACAGCATTTCCAGAGCCCGTCTACGGGGAGCTGGTCCACTCTCTATTAACTCCATTGTACCGGATTTTGCCTGCAATCTGTTGAAATTCCGCTAGTTTTGCTGTCGAGCAAGTGAAAAATGAATTGTGGTCTATGGAGCTAAGCGGCTAAAACTCATTGTTGTCACAGTTGACAACTTAATTTCATAATATACGTTGTGGTAGTAGCTACCTGAGTAATGAGTACCTGAGTACCTGAGTAGAAATGAAATAAAAAGTCACTCATGTGCTTTCTGCTTGTCATAGAATGGGCCGCTTTCCGTGTAACATGCTAGCATTTAGCTCATGGATGCTGGTTGGTCAGCGAGAAATCACGACTGATTACGACCGTCATGAGCTAAACCTGGCACCAGCTGCCGACTGTCACAGAGGCAGAAAGTAGCGATTGCTGTAAAGTGATTCGCTTTTGTGTCACGTGACATGTAAACTTTAAAAGGGTTTTTAGGAATAACAACACATATTAAAAATTGTATTGGTCAACTAATTGTCGAGTCAAGTTATCCTGCATCGCATGCATTAATGCAATTTTAAGAGAAAAAATTATATAAAGAGAATTGTGGTATTGGGGGGTGCAGCTCCATTGCCACCCATTCATTAATCACTTGCTCGGGAGCTCCTTCTTGTTGCAGTTCCACCCGGAAGGATTCTGAGAGTGAACATTCTCCCCATATTGAAAATTCTCTGGCATTTCTGTTCCCAAAAAAGCGGGTACCAATAAGAAACAAGCTTATATGTCAACAGAATGAGTGGTCTGATTGGTTGTAGATTCGTCCAGTGGTATAGGCTGTAGGGGCATCTGATGGACACAGGTAGTAAACTATGGAATTAACCTACCACTACCACTGGTGGTACCTCACGCTACCACTGATGAAATGTCATATTCAACGGTTCAACATATGAAAACAAAATTTTGTACATGTCTTCAGGACTATGTACCTTAAAGGTGCTCTCTGAGATGTAGCAGGATTTTAGCGCAATTTCATTTTTATCTCAAATCGTAGGCATTTCCCCTTGATTGGCTAGCTTACTGAAATAACTCAAATCTGAGTGGTGTTTTCAAACAAACATTAGCGATAGGGGGGTCTCAATTTAAACATAATACCAATCGGCAACCAGACGGGGTGGGAGTTAATGCGCGTCCTCTACCACCTTTATTGTCGATTGGTTGGCCGTGGATTGTCGTGTTTAGGTTTGATTGAGTGTTCGTTTGAGTATTACAATCCCTCTGTTGTTGTTCAAGACCGGGGGGCTTTCATAGTGTATTCAGGGGGCAGCCTATCAAGGGGAGATGCCTACAATTTTGAGATGAAAATAAAATAGTGCTAAAATCCTGCAAAATCTCATAGAGCACCTTTAAATGCACTAAAATGTTATACTGTTATTCTGTACCCAATTACTGGGTTGTGACTGTTTGACCTTTTTTGAGTTATAACCTAGCCATTTGGTTGGTGGTTTGGAACTCAATCTCCAACAGATAGGTACTTAGTATTGTAATGTCCCGGCAAGTGCTTCGAAGACTAAGACGTTGAGTGACTCACTTAAAGGTCCAATGTGTAAAATGTTCGCCAAACTACTGTTTCTTGCGCCACGCAGTTCAAAGTATGTATTACAGCTACGGTAGCCTTCGCTAGTCACAACGGCAATATGTCAAATGTCTAGCTAAAGGCAGTGGCAACAAGTGAAAATATATATGAAAAATTAAATTTGTCTTTGAATGAGATCAGTGAGATGTGGTAATATTGACACTGTAGGTCTGTATCTCACGACTCGACCGAAAGCGAACGAAGGGCTACTTCTGTAGCCACAGTTCAATAAGAAAGAACGTCTGCTTTTGTATCAGACAAACATCCCCTCTTCCCCTCTCTTACTCTGTAACGTTATACCTCACAGTTGACCCACCACACAACTAGCTCACATCTTACTCACATTCAAGTGCAGAGTGGAATATAATAGCATGTCATTTCGTAGATAAAATATAACACTAAGCTTGCCACCTCCAAGAGTTAGCCTAATGACCTCGCCTAATAGACAACGATTTTTACCTGTTTGCTACAAACAAATGAGTAGGAAACCTGTAGCTTGTGGGTACAAGTCAACCAGAGGGCTATGAAATTAGGCTATGTAAAATAGCTTAGATGATACTAAATGAATAAATACAATAAATAGCACTTCTGGTACTGTTATTCATTGCAGGTAAATCTACCCAGTCAATGTTATAACATCCCAAACATTGGGGAGCCTTACTGAACTAACGTTAGCTTAGCTTGATAGCCTACTGTTAGACCAGAGAGGGTTCAAGCTGAGATCTTTAGTTCTAGAAGATTGTGCAATGAAACATTATGAATTCAGACATATTCTACCTGTCCAGACGGAAGCAAGCAAACTCGCCGTCTCTTTCAATCCTGTTGCTTCATCGTGCATGCATCCATGATTCATGTCATTCACATCTGACGTTAGGGAATTAGCAGCTCCGATCGATGTTCACTCTTTTTTCCGATGTCACTGGTCTTGCTCTTTTCAATTTCCTTTTTATTTTTTGAGAAAAGAAGAAGATGCTTTTCCCTGAAATTTGGGATTTTGAGTATGTGTGATCCGCCTTGTTTTCTTTTTCAAAACTTGCCAGCGAACGGCAAAGCATCAGTGTATGTCCTTAACCTGCTAATGTATTTCAAGATGGCAAATGACTATGGAGCGAGGCCACCCATTCAAATCTATGTAATCCATCCATTTGGAATACTTGACATTGATGGTGGTGGTAAATATTCATGAAAAAGCACATATTTGTGAAGGGGTAACATAGACTTAGATTATGAACAACTAAAAATGCTACACATTGTACCTTTAAAGGGGTTATAGAATGCAAAACCACATTTACCTTGTTATTGTTAAATTTAGGTAGTTTAAGGTATCCAATGGACCATACCAAAACTTCAACACCGACTTCTTCCTCCTTCTATGTAAATTTCAAACTAGAAATGGCTGGGCTGAAACAGGCCAATCTGAAAAGAGGTGCGAGGATACGTCACCTCGCCAAGATACACCTCCTTTATTTGCATGGTCCAACCAGAGATCGTTTGGAACTGTCTCTGGTCCAATCCCCTGTTGCTTCATGAATTTGCCAGGGAGGCAGGAAATATCAATCGTTTCGTTCTAACCCTTTTAAATGAACCTGTATAAGACGCTCTAGCAGTGTTCCTGGGTCACTTTCATACGCACAAATTTGCATACGCTATTATTGAGCATTAAAGAACAATTTCTGATGGTCAAAAATGTGTTCTATGATACCTTTAAGGTTTTATTGTAGACAATAACAGTAAACTCTCACACCTGCTCTAACCCTCTACTGCATAGTGTTTCCATATGGCAACAATTACTTTTTCCTGGTTTCTCTAGTACAATGATACTCACTATTTTTTTCACGAGAACCACATTGGAAAAGCAAAATCAAGAGGCGAGCCGCCACTCACACGACAACATACCAAGTCAGTTTTGCAAGTGTGCATTTCTACATATGTCATTCTTTAAGGTCTGTGGGACACACCATTAATTTAGACTTAATGTAATGCAAATGTTTGTGTCGTACTGCTGCTCATTATGTTTATGTAGCACATTTGAAAAAAATGTATTGGCTGTGTTACCATTATGTTGTAAGCTTGTGGGCCGCCAATTAAGGCTTGGCAAGCCGCACATTGAGTAACCCTGCTCTAGTATGTATTAACATTAAGGAGGACATTTATTTTGATATGAAAAAAAAAAACTTTCAGTTGGCATGACCAGGAAATATTCCTAAAAAAATGTTTTCACCATCTGTGTGACACCGGGAAGGTCATCACCTGAGGGCTGTCAAAAGTGTTGAGACAAAAGTCCTGCAAAAGAAATAAATAAACACTATCTGCGACAAGTTAACAAATATTTTTTATCATTAAAATAAGAGGTGCAGTGATTTTTTTGTGTGAAATGGATAGACTTAACTGTTGCCATATCATGACAACATGCGACCAAGGAACTAATGTGTGTCCAATCAGCTGATTGGAATGCAATAGATTTATTTATTTGCTTTTATTTATATGCATTTTTTTTTTCTTTGATGGGACCTAATTGCACACCAAGCCACTAGATGGCGGTAGTACAATCTTGTCGCCTGTAAACTGTCATAAAACACAACAAAGGGAGAAAAAAAAGACTTCACGTTGCGGTTGGCGCGAAAAGTTGTGATCTTTACCAGAGAACTTTCTTTACCAAATATTAGGCCAACTTAACGTTTTTACTCAGTTCACCGAAATGTGTTGCAGCAGTCTTGCGGCAGCCTCATATCTTTTGTTTGCTTAACTAGTTCAACGCACTCAGATAATCATATAACTGTCTTTTAACAGAGAAGTAACATTACAGTAGAAACCTCTGCCATAACGTTAGTTATCAAGCGTAAGTTCAGTTTTTCCAAATGGAAGAACAGACGACAACCGACAACCGCAATCTTTCTGAACATAAACTTAAACATGGACATTCTCGTGGAGAACGACTTTCAAGTAAGTGGTTTCCAGTACAGGCGAGCTCTGTAACTTTTGAAAAGACAAATGTAAAGTAACGTTACGATCTTTGGTACGCTTACAGTAGGGTTGCCACATCTGATTGGGGGGTTGGGTAGGTGGGTTCTGTTTGTTTTTCATTCCTGGAAATGAAAATGCGAATCACTACATGAATGAAACAAACAGAGCTTGGGTGGCATATGACTTCACTATGTTTACGTTTTTACCTGAAATTGGCATCCTTTGATTATTAACGTTATTACCAGAAACATCATCATCAGGGATTGATCCAAATAGTTGCCATATTGTTTCCCTCGCCTATTCCCAAACACACAAAAATAAATGTCAACAAAGTTCTTTCATGTGGTTATCAGAGCTTAGTTTGTGTTGTGCGTGATATCCTCTCCTATGGAGTTAAGTAGCAAACCTGGTAATGGTAGAGTTAGGCTTAGTATATAGAACGGCCTGAAATCCTCATTCAAACAACATCAGCAGACTTCTCTGTTTGCAGATTTAATGCTTTTTTGGGTTAAAGCTAAGCAGATTTATCAATTAAAACCCTTTTAGGAGTTCTGTTCTCAGCATACTTTATAGAACTTTATATAGGTCAGCAATGTTGGCCTTCATGACATTTCATTACGCAACTGTGTTCTTCAGAGGGGATTTTGAGGTGATCGCGTGTGGGGTAAGAAGCCTTTGTGTGTTAAAACTATGGCATGGCCTTAAATTGCCAAACTGAAATTGAAGTGCATTTCATGGGCGCAATTTCTAAATGACATCATATTTACTCTGATTTTGTTATTTTTGTGTGACTAGAATTTTTATTTGCTTTCTTCCTTGTCTTTTATGGACATAATTTTTGTACAGACACATACATGTACCTTATATTCTGTCATACGCCTATTCATGTTTTTCATAATTCACAAATTTGGCACAATCTGTTTACCATTTTGGATAAATCATGGCCCAGTGCTATGTTCCATGCATGGCCGGCATACAAGAGCTAAAGAACACACTTTTTTAACAGGAGAAGTGGAGATGGAGATTGCACAGTTAAATCGTGATGTGCCACAGCTGTCACAAGTTTTCTCCATCATTGACAAAATTGGTGAAGGTGAGTACAATTTTAGAGTCAATCTGTTGTACAAATGTTTTACACTGCTTTATGTTTTTAGCGGTAGACAAATTCTCACATATCTACTGCAGATCTGTATCTTTGGGTATCAGGATATGAAAATCAGGCCTTAATCCTTAATTACTCTGTAATGATATCAATGCAGTAAGTTTGTTTTTAATAGAATAAAGACTATAATAAAACAACCTGGCCTGTTGAACTTTGCTCTCAGTTCATATTTATGCTATGATGAATTTTTCATAAACTGGCAACAGTTGAAATGGCATGTCCGAAAAGCATGTCCGAAATGCAGTTCGATGCCTTACCACTTTAATTGCCTTACCTCTTAATTTAAGGGGGGGGGGGGGGGGGGAGGGGGGGGGGGATTGCGGCCAAGATTAAAGCAGCACCAAGGAGTTTTGAAAATCGCACCCTCTACAGTTTGGAACAGAAGCTTGCCATAAGGCAAGTCAATTGTAGTTTTAAGAAAACTACAGATCGCTACCTGATCGGGCAAACGTGTTTAGTGCCGTTAAAGCCGATAGAGGGCCGCAGAGCAAATGCAGCAAGTACTGTTCACTTTTTTACGAGTTTGAACGATTTTGAAAACATTATTTGAAGGTTTTAAAAAGTCTTTGGTGCTGCTCTAATGCAGTTGTTAATAACAGTTTTTATGATCATTCTTCAGACAATAACTCTTTAGAAACAGACCATCTTGCTTTTACCCTACTTTTTGGCCACCACAACAAATTAAAACTTACATTCAGCATTATAGTACAGCTGACTGCCGCATGATGACCATGTTTTCCAGTGATGTGATGTATTTTTGTGCCATTCAGACAGCCCAGTTTGAGAAAGGGTGGTATAGGGTTTGAGCATGGTACTTTTATTATTATTAGTAGTAGTAGTAGTAGTAGTAGTAGTAGTATTAAGTATTTTTTGTTAATGGTTACATGTAGACAGCTGAAATCTGTATGAACATAGTTTAATTACGACTAAGTACTACTACTATGTTACAAAAGGAAGTTGTAGTGATTTATACTCGCTTAACAATGGAGAATGATTGAGGTAGGAAGTCTTCAAATTCTATTTCCATATATAGTTTTTAAAATCATGCTACATCAGCAACCATTTGTATGCAGGGAGAAATTCACAAGCTAACCTGGTTGTCAGAAACCTTGTAGGGTATAGCCTATATATCTGTATCTATAAATCTGAACATCTTGACCCGCGTTCAGCAGATCTGACGTGCCTTATGCCACATTCTGGAATTTAGATATGCTGCCAGAACATGTTTTGTTTTGCAAGTAGCATACTTTTATTAGTTGTCATGGACCCTCTGCCACACACTAGTCTGTTCTGGCTATGTGACCACATCTTGATCCCAGTGCTTTAAACAGACTATTATTGATGAGATTCAGGTAATCACTTTGGTTTAGTATTGGCACCGTTTTGTGTTGTGCTGACCATACACCAGAATCAAATTAAACAGATCTAATCGATATTCAACCCTACTTAAAGCATACTTTATGTATTTGACAATATAATAAATACTATCTCTATCTATATCTGCTTTCTAGGTACTTTCAGTTCAGTGTACCTGGCTGAGGCCGAAATGTCATTAAAGCAAAGGCAGAGGTTTGCTCTGAAGCATCTTATCCCAACCAGTCATCCACTGAGGGTTGCTGCTGAGCTTCAGTGCCTAACTGTTGCTGGGTGAGAAATTTAACTTTAAACCTTATAGTTCTATAGTATTTGGGGTTGTTTAATAAGTTCACTGTAATTAAAACATACATTCTGTCATCTCAATTATATTTCTGATCTCAAATGTTTTAGTGGCGAAGACAATGTCATGGCTGTGACTTACTGCTTTAGGAAGGACCATCATGTGATCATCGTTATGCCTTATGTGGAACATGAAGCTTTTGTGGTAAATGTTTTGTCTTGCTGACTTTGTTGTATAATTCCCCCCCCCCCCCCCCCCCAAGCTTCATACAGGAGCTAAACGTTTTGTTTTCTCTATCTAGTGTTTTTAGCTTGTCTAAAGAAACATTGCCTCCTGCTCAGTAAATTAGACGATGCCATGGGCCATCACACAGATTTCGCACACAACACGCTTGTAGTGTACTTGATCGATTCTATTACATGTGTATTCTAAAGGAAAATGAGTTAAGGGTCTATGCAGGTAGTGAGTGCTGACACAGATTAAAGGCTACTAATAGCACAGTAACTGGACACACAATGGGACACACTGTTTATTTGGATTTATGATGTCACATTTGCATAGATAGAAAAATGACAACGAATTTGATTATAAATAATCTGCTCATTGGACAGTGGTTTTGGTGACGTTATTACATTTCTTCCTACATTTACTTAATTTATTCTCTGATGACTGATACTGCGAATGTGCTAGATACAAACTTCTGCCTTCAGATCTTTGTATTGATTTGGACTGGGATTTGGGTTGGGATATCCCATACTTGGATGTCGTTTAGTGCCAAATTTCTTTGTTAATCACTCTTACAAAACAAAACAAAAAAGTTAGCTCTGAATTTAAAACTGACAAGCCTATTAAGAGTTTCTCCTACACTTGCCTTGTAGGACCTTCTCATAGACTCTTATTATTAATACACACATTTATTTGTGAATTATTTGCATTACATGTATGAATGTAAGTAAATGGATGTGGTTGTATTTAGTTATTAATCTGATACATGATTTGTAATACTTCATTTATTTATTTTTTTAAGGAAATTGTTGGTGATATGACATTTGAGGAGGTTTGCCAGTACATGTTTAATCTCTTTATTGCACTGAAGCATATCCATAAATTTGGCATCATTCATCGAGACATCAAGCCAACAAACTTCCTGTACAATCGCTCGCAGAGGAAGTAAGTACAATACAGAGCTGCTGAATGTAACAAAACTAAAATAAAGTTTGTCCTTAGTGCTTACTTACAGATTATAGGATATTTTTGCTGACATTTATTGGTTGAGGATTTTACCAGCTTTTTTGTGTCCAATTGAGATTCAATCATAGTAGTATATATATTTTATACTATGTTTCCTTTTATTTCTACTTGTCTAGGTACGCATTAGTTGATTTTGGCCTGGCGCAGGGCACACCAGATACACAGATTGAGCTGCTAAAGGTGGTGAACTCAAAATCACAAAAGGGTGCTAGAACCACTGGGAATTATGAGCACTTGAGGGGAAAAACACTGCCTTCCTCAGTTCCTGTCACCACACTGGTCATCTCAGCCACAACAGAAAAGTTTAATTTTCCATCAGGCACTAAATTACCTGCTGGGGAAAAAACATGCACAACCTCTTCAATTGCAGATGATAAACCTAACAAGGTGTTGATACCTGAATCTTTACGTTTTTATTTGGATATTGCTTGTTCTGTTCTTTATAACATCAAACTGTATGAAGTTGTACTTTTGTACTTGGTTTAATTGTTTATATACATCTTAGGAGTTGACAGTTGGTAAAATGCCAACACCACGGTCAGTGTTTGGAGAACGAAATATGAACAGCATTAATCCAGCCAATATGTTAGACAGAGGAGTGGAGGTATGTTTCTTTGATCGTATTATTTGTTTATTGTTCTGTCAACATGTAAGAAAAGATGCTAAGTGTTTTTTTTATGTTTGAAGCTTGTAAGACCTCCAAATACAAAGGACATTACTGCAAGAAAGATTTTGCCATCCAAGCCTCAGTTGAGCACAATGAAGAAACGAGCCAGTGGCCAGAACCATAAAGACCTTACTGTCGACTTGAGCCTCACTTGCAGCTGCTTTTTGACGGAACGCATCTGCAACATCTGTCTATCCAGGTCAGACCATGGACCACTGAAATAAATTCTCTCAACTAATTTCTACTGTTAATATCTGTTCATCTGTGTCAGATGTTTCCTACTTAATCTCTTATGTTGCTCATCCATCACCATGATTTATGAAACAGTCTGACTATGTGCTCATTTGTAAATATGTATGTTTTATGGTGTTACTATAAAAACTATTTACTCGCAAGGTTTTTCATATCCAGTTAGGATGCAACTTGAACCCCTTTATACATGAATACAATTGAAAAACCTAGCTAGTGTTTGCCACCACGCTTGAACCAAAATAAGAATTTTGCATTTGACTAATACAGGTGAAGCCAGATTTTTACATACACTTCAGAAAAGAAAGATTCTCTTTAAAAGGAGAAGTTTGGTGTGATTTGGACCTGGACTGTACTGAAAGTACTCTGATGTTGCAGAGTACAAATATGTATCTAATACCCATCTGTTCACCCCCAGCATTCCGCATGAAATCGTTTTTAGCCAAAGCTTTCATTACACTTACACTGCTAGCCTGGGGGCCCTCAGAAGTCTACCAATGAAGTGTGGAGTTAGTTTGAACCTTGTTAATGTTGTAAAAATAGGTTGGTGTAATGGTGATAATGGTGTGAGAACTAGGGCTGGGCGATATGGACTAAAATGTATGTCTCGATATATCTCTCTCGTATATCGATATACGATATATATCTCGATATCTTTCCAGCAAAAATAAATAAATAAATAAATAAAATAAAGTGTCTATAAAATAAATAATGAAAATAATATAAAGAGCTTTTTTTCAAAATAACAAGTTCTCAACTAAACTGTGCAACAGTAATAACAAACATGTGGGCCTTCTTTCCATTTGTATATTTTGTGCAAAGAAAACGAATGTGTTAAGAGTCTCCGCCGTAATGTGACACAAATGTAGGACTCACAGGTTCTGCTAACTTTTCTCCACTCGTCTGTTGTCATTGCCATTGCGTCACAGAGTTCAAATGCCAATCACGCTCTCTCATCATAGTCGCGGCAGTTCTTATCTTGTAAAGTAACAACACAAATCCGCGTTCCACTACGGCAATTGATGCCATGTCCACCGTGATACGGCAATTGATTTTAACGTTATGCTCCACCGCCGCTTTTTCTGTCATAGAGTTAGGGAACATTGCATGCTAAAGAGTTCTGAAGTTTTTCTCAGTTCCCACTGGTTTTGTGGCGGTCTGTCCTCGGAGTTTGTAACACTCTTCATATACTTGCCGGTGGCCTCCATTTCAAAATGACCAAACCGTTGTTTCGCTTTTTTGGCCATAATAACCTTTCCGCGGCATTCTCCATCTGTATAACTCATGCATTCTATGGAAGTCGCCATTGTTGTTTACTCGGTCTACATGAGTAGGGGAAGGGAGGAGCTAACTCAAAGCTAGGAGCACTGAGCTATCAGTGGCAAGGAAGCTGGTGCACAGACGTCGCATAGCAGAAAAAAGCGGAATACTTGTCTCTGGATTAAAAAACAAGTCATAACCGATATATACGATATGTCAAAAATCATATCGTGGTTTGAAATTATATCGATATTGATTAAATATCGATATACCGCCCAGCCCTACATGTACTTAGATTACTTTACCTACTTAAGTACAGTAAATATTAGATACTTTTAGGCTTTTACTTGAGTAACATGCTAGTAGAGTACTTGAACTTCTACGAAAGTAATTTTTCGGTAGGGTATCTGTACTTTTACTCAAGTCGAACTTTTGGGTACTTTATACAACACTGGTTGATAGCCAAACGGTTAATTTTGACTTCTTCCCACCACAGGAAACAACAGGTAGCCCCACGAGCTGGAACACCTGGTTTTAGAGCTCCTGAAGTCTTGATTAAGTGTCAGAAACAAGGGACAGGTATGAATTGTATGGCCATCGTTTTGGGCAATCCTTCTGAGATGGAAATACAAGTAAATACAAATTCACAGCTTTGGGTACTTTGGTAAAAGTAACACGATACATTTTCTTTATTTTATTTTTTTTACAGCCATTGATATGTGGGCTGCTGGCGTGATTCTTCTTTCTCTCCTAAGTGGCAGATACCCATTCTTTAAAGCAAGTGATGACCTGATAGCACTAACACAAATTATGACAATACGTGGATCCAAGGAAACAATAGAGGCTGCAAAGATGTTGGGTAAGTTGATTTGCCTTTGGACATTTTTATTTACACCAGGGGTGTCACTCATTTTTCTGCGGGCCTTACGAGCATTAAGATTTTCCTCGAAGGGCCGATGTAGCTCATCTTTAAGTGTGAACACAAACTGTTAAGTGGCAAAAAAAGCATTGGAGTGTTGTGTTTCTGGCAATCACAAGCACATGTTAATGTGTTCCGACTTCCTCATACTTAATTAATTTCCGTTTAGACTGTAAGCTTGATGTTCTAGCTCTGTCAGTTGTTTCAATTTGTATTCTGTTGGTGCTCCACTATAGCCTACTGGCATATATGCTCATATATGTATATATGCTCATTATTTATTTATATAGCAAAACCATATTGAATTTATTTTTAGCTTTTACCCCATGCAAAATGTATAGGTACATATAAATGGTCATAGAATATTGAAATCTGAGACCAATGCAATTTAGTATGACCGTTTTGTGTCATTAAAGGGATAGTTCGGTTTTTAACACATTGAGCCCCTTTCAGAGGTAGTCTAAACTGAAATAAAGTGGTTGACACCAAAATATTGATGATTGCTCCCGTCTCGGCTATTTTGGAAATATAGAATCGCCTCTGCCTGCCTTTAAAATGGCTAGCAATGGGCATATGTTGTTTCTATCCTTTAAACACTGGTTTTAAAAAAGTGCTACTCATGGAGTGATTAGTGGTGGTTGGTGATGTTCCAACCCTAGTATCGTAGCAAAATACAGTTTCTGTCATGTTTTATTTGTCATTTTGTAAGTCACATAGGGATGTATTTGCTCCTTCATATAAACAAAGTGCCAAATAAAACATGACAGAAGCTTTATTTCGCTACGATACATGTTTTGGAACATCATCGAGCACCACTAACTACTTGGTGAGTAGCACTTTTTTAAAACCAGTGTTTTAAGGATAGAAACAACACATGCCCATTGCTAGCCATTTTGAGGGCAGGCAGAGGCGATTCTACATTTCCCAAACAGCCGAAACAGAAGCAATTGTCAAAATTTCGATGTCAACCACTTTACTGCATTTTAGACAACCTGTGAAAGGGGCTAAATGTGTTAAAAACCGAACTATCCCTTTAAAAGAATCCAATCTGATCATTATCTGTTTGCACCATTTAAAGGGATCATCATAAATGGAACGTGTTTTTTGACCATCAGAAATTGTTCTTTGAAGATCAATAATAGTGTACGCAAATTTGTGCGTCTGAAAGTGACCCAGGAGCACTGCTAAAGCGTCTTATACAGGCTCATTTAGAAGGGTTATAACGAAACGATTCGTATCGTTTCTGTGTTTTTGCGATCCATCAATCTAGATTCAAAGCGCTCGTCACGTTATCTCTCAATTTTGACACGCGTCGGCTAAAAATCATGTGACATGCTCGATACACAATTCAAAGTCTCAATACAATCTGGCCATCACTAGTGTGGACCATTTGTTAGCGATGATGTTGGAGGGTTTATTTTTCCTTGATTTTGTGACAAATTGTTTGAAAATACAAAGACATTTTTTCACTCTAAACTGTAGCCCACACTATGCTGGGTATCTTGTCTTCTTACTGAAAATAATTCACTGACATATTGTTTCATATTTATATGACAAATTTGTAATCACACATCCTAAGAACAAACTTACTCCATCTTAAGAACATACTACGACCAACGTGGTTTGGGTAACACTAGTGTGAAAAAAAAACTAAAAAAAGTAGCTACGGAAGTTGTCAACAATACTTTTGGGAAACACACCCCAGATGTACAATGAGTACTGTGTTGTGAAAGCTATAAAACAGTAGTACAAAAATGGAATTAAATACAGATTGGGCACAATATCAATAAACAACTGATTAAATTGGATCAATGTAATGTGGATTTGTATGAAGACTCTTTTTTGTCTTTGTGCTTGCATTCATTTGATAGTTTGGCACCAACAGTGACTAGGAACAACAAACAATGGGCCGCTACCATTGTGCAATTCACAATATATCACCACATTTTATTGTATATTGCTGCGCTGTGAGTGGAAGAGTGACTGTGCTTGTGTGTTGCAACTATTCAGCTAGAGGAAATATATTTTATGGCAGTAGAATTCTTCTATTTGAATGAATGAATGGTCTCTCTCCGCTACAGGCTGAGACCAGGCTTAGTTCTTCCATTTAACCTTGTGACTAACTGCATGTGTTCCCTTTACGCAGGGAAGGAAATAGTGTGCAGTCATGAGCTTCCACAACTTCACTTGAGGACACTCTGTGAAATGCTGCGCAGAGCACAGCCTGGTCAAGAGGAAGCCGTTTTGACTAAATCACAAACCATTTATCATTCCCCTCCGGCACAAAACAATGCGGAGATGAACAGTTCAGAACAAAACTGGGATAGAGTTCCAGATGAAGCATATGACCTCCTGGACAAACTCATTGACCTGAATCCGGACACAAGAATAAAGGCCAGCATCGCCTTGCAGCACCCTCTGTTCACAGGCCTGGATTTAACAACTGGCAGGAGTAAATATTCTACATGGCAGAAACACTGAGCAGGTCACGTGTACACAGGCTGCTAGACTTTTTGACAAAGCTAGTTGGTGTTACCAGCTAGTGCTAATACCAATATCTCACTACCTTATTTTCTATTTAAATTATTTTGCAGCCAGTCACGTCACTTTTAGATGTGAAGCTTTTTATATAGCTAATAAAATTCAAAATGCTGTAATGTTGTAACAATTTATTTTGAATTCACAATAAATTTACCTTTCAACTTCAAATGTAACCCACTCTCATATAAACAGCTCCTGGTAAAGTAAAAAAAAAAAAAAGTTTAAATTTAAATGCTATTTTACAGCCCCAACAGCCACTAAAATGGTAACTACTAATTACCAGAGGCTACCTATGTGATGTCTTACTCAGGCACTAAAATCAGTCAGTCTTGTAATTCCTGCTTCAGTGGCATCTTTCCAATTGAAGGTTTGGCCTCCATAATTTCTTCAATTCTTACCAGCACACTTTCAATCAATTCAAAAGTAAACAGGGCAGAGTGAAGAGCCTGGGACAAGAGAACATTTAATTAATGAACAATGTACAGCAAAATAAGATTCAGAATAATTCAAATTTTGTGAGAATTTGAGCACTAGATGCTATTGTATAAAATGCTTTTTATTTATTGTAGGTTAAGTAGTCCACACTTCTGTACAATGCCTATACATCTGTGCAGAAGTCTATTTCTAGGGATTATACAGTATATAATGTGCGCGCGCAGCTGGCGTAAATCCCAAGTTGATCCAATGTGTGTTGGTAACTATGTGCTTGACCTCTTTACATTCTTGATACTATTAATGATGGCACTGGCCTGAAGTAGCCTACATTATTTTATTTCTGGAAACAGTTGTTGGTTCCTCATCAGTGTTCATAATGAAAGTTTTGTCCTTTGTCAGTAGCCAGTTTTTGTGTTTACATTTTGATGCCAATTATCAATTTTCTAAATATAACAAAATATCAACATATTGACTGTATGATTCAAATTCCCTTGACATGCTCTAATCTATTCAGCAATTGGCAGATCTAAATTTGGTGGTCAATAAATGGTGACTGGTCCCAAAAAATGCTGATGCCAAAGTCAAAGTGATCGGAGCATCTCAACTTTTTCCGCCCCCTTCTCCAAAAGTTTATTGTATCATTTTACTCATTTTCACTCGAAGACTGAGCCGGTACTCTAGAAGGTATAAAAAGTGGGTAGAGAACATCAAGACCTCACACATCCTGTGCACTACGTTGTCATCCCCCCCCCCCTCTGGTAGGAGCTACAGATCCCTGCATACAAATGCAACTAGACACAAGAACAGCTACTTTCCCACTGCCATTTCTCTCCTGAACTGTAGATAAGGTGACCATCTCCATCTGGCCATCATGCATGTTGTATTGTACTGACTGAATGTATGCTAATGTTTGTCTAGAGAGCAGACACCTACCAAAAGCAAATTCCTTGTACTGTATATGGACATATACTTGGCCAATAAAACCAGATTCCGGTTCTCATTCTGACAAGCCTGTATCCAGTCATTGTGATCTAGCAGCACCAAGTTCTCCTCATTGGCAGCAGCCTGATAGGTGTGGGTTTGATTTCTGGCTGCCACTGTTGAGCTATGAAGCACGACATTCAGAACTGGTGTCTAATTGGCAAACGCATTTAGTCATGAAAGTCATACCACTGCTGCTGGTAACCTACTCACTCACTTAAAAAAATTACAATGTGACTACTTTTCTATATGAATCGTTTCTGAAGCGCATCTACAAAAGATCTAGGCTACCACCACCACACAGTCCTGTTCAAGGGTGCAAAGTGGTGCCAAATAAGAAAAAGAAAATTTGATACAACGTAAACCAGACAGCAAAACAGCAGCCAATGCTAACTGAAAGCTAAGGAAACTTTGTTTTCCTGTGCCCTGATTATCATTAGATACTGGTTTGTAAAATCAGTCGATGTGGTACTAAATTGTTCTGTTTTTACTTGTGGCATATTCTGATTGATTTGACTTTGTACAGGATTTAGAATTGCACATAATCCTGATAAATTCCTTACAGACTTATTTGTAGTTTATTAACCAGAAATCACCTGGATCTGTACTTCTGGTGTAAGATTTGGTAGACTCTCATTTCCCACTGTTACAGTGCAGACAGCTTCTGAGTCGTATTCTGACAAAAAAAAAAAAATTTACAAGCAGCTTGGGTAATAAATCAAATACAATGCTGTGTGTAATATGTGTAAAGATAATATTAACTAATTTATTAAAAGAACACCATTATTTTAAAATCCACACAATAGAATCGGTCCTACCCACAAACACCAACTTATACAAGTTGAGGAGAGCAAATAAGTACATTTCATGAAATGGGGGCAAGCTCCTTTAATGCCTTTCTTCACATCACTCACCTTTGTTTGTGTTTTTCACCTGAGCATGCTTCAACTCTGCCTGGTAATGAACCCTAGACATGTTTAGACCCACACGTAATGGTTTGATGAAACGGTCCTGAATTGCCTCTATCTCCAACCATATTCCTGTCTTGAGAGAATTTAGTATATCAAAGTCTTGATGCACTGTTCATCAGACCTATATATAATCCATACTATAATAATCCATTACTTTTATTTCATTACAGCACTTACCTTATTGTCACACTCTTTGTCTCTTATAAGAAGGTATCGTAGGAAGTTGAGGGACTCCATTAACCTTTTTTTAATGATGTACACTGAATTAGTAATATTTATACCAGTACATCATATTTGCAAGTCAAACATTTAAAAATGACAGCAGTGGTTGTCATTTCTGAAGCTGTTTATATGGCTCAACTTTCAGCACAAGAAAAAAAATCAATAAATGAAACCGCTGTTTTTTAAACCCAAACATACACATAAAAATATCAACCTAGAGGAGTGACTCTTAGAATATTCAACATTAATAATATTACAATAATAATAACAATGTCCAAAATCTTTTGTAGACCAGAGATGGCACCATGACATTTAGCTCTAGATGAGCTAATTAAATATTATCCGTTCTTTTTCATGTTGAGATGAAAAATGGTAAAACCTGATTCAGAATGAGCACACAGAATTTTCTCTTTGATGACCGTTTTGTAAATGAGCATCAATGCGTCCAAAATCTGTGCTTCTAATTTGCTATACCTTATCTTTCCTTATCCTTGAATGCCCTAACTAAATGCAATGCTGCAAGACATTTTGGTAGAACTTGGTAGTCGCTTACTCTGTTTTTGTTTCTTTTGCTCATGTTGCATTGCTAAGCTTCAGCGAATGCGGAATATATATAACAATTGTAGGCCTAAAAAAATTATTTGACCATACCATAACATTCACTGTCTTTTTCAGACACCAAGGTGTTGTTCTGTGCTGCAATATATAAAACATGCAAACAGAAAAAACTACACTTCCAAAACTACAGTGTTGTGTGTAAATTCCCCCAGATAAAATTCAAACATGAAGGGGCAGGGTTCAAGAAATTTTGCAATGTAGACCAGATTTTTTTCATGGGACACAATTCTGTCAGTGTGCCATAGGGTGTCCACTTCGCATCTCCTATGATGATCATCAACATGCATTCGGAAGAGAGATTGTGCACTCTGAACTAATACATGAGCTAACAAGGGCACACACCAATGACCATGGGGGAAACAGTACTGGCAATTATGGCAATGAGGAAGTGCCTTGGTAATTATTTGATGCTAACTGCAGAAATGCTGACCCCCTGATTCTATGCCACCTTTGTAAAACACAGTTTTCATTACGCAACATGAATGTTGAATTTCAATGTTGTCTTACCTGTCCAGGTTCTGCAAAAGATCAGTTTCAGGACCCTGTGGAAGGCTCAGGACCAAATGCAGCAAAGGTAGGAAATGGATTCCTTGGAACCAAATATTCTCATTTCCTGGCTAAAAAGATAAAGACAAACAAGTGTGTTTACTGACCTCACCTAGAAGCTAAACTATAACACAGAATGCACTGTACAATTAGCACGTATGGTAACTAGGTAATTACAAAGGGTTTGCATTCAGCAGACAACTGGCCAAATCAGATAATTGAACAGAATCTTCTCTCACTGTATTACAAAGACAGAGCTCTCAAGTTTTCTGTTAAAAGGTGCTCTACGAGATGTTGCAGGATTTTAACAAGATTTAATTTTTTATCTCAAATCGTAGGCATCGTTGACCTGTTTTTTTATTGGACGGGATAAAATAAGCTTGGTAGAGATGAGTAGATGGTGTTTTTCACAGCCTTTTGAAACATTTAATCAATGTAGACATCAAGGCAACGGTCATTAAGGCATGTGGGACTCAGAGAAGAATAATTGCTTAAAGCAAGCCAAGAAATTTATTCACACTAGTCATTGAATGGGATTTAGTTCAGCCAGCTACCAGTCTAAAGCCACTGATGTTTCATACTCCTTTCTACATGTATGCTAAGCCCCTTTATATGAAATCAGATTCACCCCTATCCCAATAGCGCAACTTTGCGTGTTTTTATGCTGCTGCTTTGTAATCTGACATATTGACTAAAATAAGGCCAGTTCAATAAGTGGTGGTTTTGTTCTTTTATGCCATTCTTACTTCTCTATCCACCCATGGCTTCTGGTTACGGACATGTGGAATCAACAGAATGGACGATGGAATCCGTTAGCAGATTGATGTAACTCACTGCTACTGACATAAACAGTATAGGTCGATTGAAACAACTCCCAGTTCACATTGCTAAGGGTGTCCTGTAGAATGGTTTCTGATTGGTTGGTCCAGCACTTGGCCTCCTTCGTCACCTCCTCTCTATGACTTTTCTGTTTATATACTGGCAGGAGAAAAACAGTGGCATATGATCTGAGTTTCTAAAAGCTGATGGGGTTGTAGCTTTATAACTCTCTATGTACTATGTGATATAAACTAAAGGACCGGTGAAGATTGAAATCACTAGCTACAATGAGCGCAGCCTCCGGGTGCTTGTGTTGTCTGCTTAATACTGCAGCTCTGATATAGTAGTACTGGACTTCTTTTGGAGCTTGAAGATGTTTCACTTTCTATCAAGAAAGCTTCATCAGTTCTTGACTAGAGATGGGAATAACATGTGTTTCTATCTTCTGGCCTGTGGGTATGAACTGTAGACTCCTTGTGTCTGAACTGTGTGCCATCATCACAACTTATACAAAACGTGAACATGAATTCTGCATATTAAACCTGTCACATAAATGACTCGAAAGCCCTGATTAAAATATCACAAATAAATATCTTTTAAAAAATTAAATTAAAAAATTAAATTTTGAATAAATTATTAAATAATTCTATAGCAATGTGAAAATAAATTCCTAGATTTGGAAAAAAAATATTTGAATATATACCCATGCATAATTACATTATAAGGAAAATCTTGTTTTCAATCCATAGACCTGTTGTTAGATTGCTGTCTAAAGTGAACTAAATGGGGCATTGGAATTTTCTGTTTTCTGAATATTACCTGCCAGTTAAATTCCACTCTTTTCCCTTGTACAACAAGGCTATGGGTTGATTCACATTGAATTTCCCTTATCAGGCATTGTGGAATACATCAAATGTTTCTCATCATCCTACCCTCAGGGAGAAGTCCACCTGGTTTTTAATGTTCTTGATGATTACACCTTCTACTCCAGAGTGGTGACTGGTCTTAAACATGCATCTGCAGTAATAGGAAGTCAAAATGGGTTGAAATATTAAGTATATCACAGTACTCAGGGGGCAATTTTAGCTCTAGATGCAGGTATTTAAAACATGGACACCTGAATTATACATCTCACTCGTAGTTAATTTTTGATTGAGAGAGGTGGTGTACACATTTTGATAATATGTTTGCTGGATATACACATGCTGATGGAATAGATTTTCCAGCCCATGCAAGTTTAGGGAAAATGTGTGGTAACACAACACATTGTAGTTCCCTCTCATTTTCAGCCCCAATCCCTTTATTGTCAGACAACTAGAAATAAAATATTCCTTTACGCACATTACAAAATAATTAGAGGGTAACTTTAAACATACTCTATGATATTTTGCAAGATTTTAGCACAAAAAAAAACAAACACTGGGTGCACAAGGATCTGAAACAAAACATAACATACAATGTGCAACCACTCGGCAACAAGATGGTTGGTTAATGCATGTCCCCTACCATCTTATTGCTGATTGGTTGGGTGTGGTTTATTACTGTTTGGGTGTTTGTTTGAGGATTACAGCCCCTGGATTGTCTTCGAAACAGTTTTTTTCACAATGTACTGTATTCAGAGGGCAAAAATCTTAAGACAAAAATCTCATAAAGCACCTTTAATTTAGCACGTGTTGGTTGGGATTTTAGTACACTTACCTGAGAAACTTGTATTTGGCTTCAATGTTAAATTTGTTAATGCTCAACTGGAACACAGACAATCCTTTACTTCTCTGAAAGAAAATATGCAGACTGTCTGTTAAAATGTCATGGTAATTTGACTTTAACACATAAAAGTGGTCACAAAATTTTTGAATTGCATGATGATTCCATTAAATATATTCATCATGTTAATTATTTTCTTACAAGGACAGGCAAGCACACATCTTACTTACCAAATGTTGAACAGGACACAGTGTCATAACTTTCACCAAATTCTGAAAGACAGCAACCAATTATATTTAGAGAAATAACCTGGAGTCAGTCACCCCATAGCACTGTAGTTCCAGGTGTTATAAGACTACAAAGGAACCTCAGCTTTCTCTAAAATGTCACCAAAAAGTTTGTTAATAAAATATTCAAAAAAAAAAAAAGCCCTAAAACATCTGCAATATTGTTCAATAAATGTTTGGTTAAATCATTCAGAAGTCTAATTTCGTGTCTTTAACTTCACATTGGTTCTGCCATTGAGATCCCATTGACTCACACAGAACAGTCTGCAGCTGGACTATGCTACAGACTACACTCCATGCTAATCTCAACACTTATTGGACAAATGCAGGCTCATGACGCAGAATACATCACTTCTTCATCGCTTCTCTGGGGGTCTACATATGGGTCTAGGGGGTGACAACATAGATCAAATAGTTAAAGCAGAAAATACAAACTAGGGGTGGGCAATATAGACGATATATACCATATGCAATATGCATTTGGCCAATGATAGAGATTTTGGGTCATATCGGCATACCGTGATAGGCTCATTGCGTCTCCACAACCATGTGAAAAAATGCTGACCTGTAGCTTCACCTTATTGATAGCACCTTTTCATTCTTACAACAAAACTGTGTAAGAGCCTATAAATTGAACAGCTACTGCCTGACACAAATGCAGCTAACCAGTTTACTTCTGTGTGAATTTGAGAGTCCAATATAAACACCTCCAAACGATGACTAAACAACTGTTGTACGTATTGACTTTATGCTATGGTAACCATTAAGAAACTGTTATGCTATAAGTTACATACCAAAGTATACCGTGATATATATCATCTACCGTCTATGGTTCAAAATATATCGCAATATACATTTTAGACTATATCGCCCACCCCTAATACAAACCAATGAAGACATTTTTTTAGCCCCATTCAATAAGTGTTTGCTGTCAGTTCACACATGTTGTACCAATTTTTTTTTTTTTTTTTTTGCTTTTAACTCGGAGCAATAAGCAACCTTCAGGCAACTTGTCAATGGATTGACTGATTCTGAATGATCAGGCACCATTAAGACACAATTTCAGTGATGACATTGTAGTTTGGTTATTTACCTGTGGAACACTGACAAAGGTTTTAAGCTCCAGTAGCTTCACTGGCAAACTGCCATCCTCTACTCTGTCCAGACTTTTAGAATACAAGTCCTAATGAAAAAAAGAGACATGAGAATGTGATAGTCCAGCATACAGAAAACGCCAAAGGTACAAATGCTGGCCAAAACATTTAAATGCAGAGTACAAAAAGAAAATAAGCAGCTTACCATCCCCTTCTGAAGCTGTGATTCCTCGGTTCTGTAGAAAAGCCAAAATCAGGACATACAGTTTCATACTCTGAAATAAGTTATTTTCAAAGATGTGACACAATCTGAGTTCTTATTCTATTATCAGACTATTAGTCTTTGAGTCAGGCCCCCAAATCTGGCCTGTTGTTACCACTCAAGTCTTTTTGGGGAAGATGGGCCCCCTTCCCATTGACAGGTCAATTATTGAACTATTGAACATAATAAATATATAACCTAATGTACATTAGGTTATATATTTAGTATATATATATATATTAGTGGTGGGCATAGTGCACACAGTGTCAGTTTGCAATGTTAATGGCGCCATCTCGTGGCCATGTTACAGCCTCAGAAACAACATTAAATTTCATTAACATACTGTCTTTTTGCAAGCGCACAAATGCAAGAATGGGTCACCACTGCTCGCTAGTAGATTTACTTTTTGAATAAGTCAGACATACCTACTAAGCAGGAGTTCAATGTATTCCATGTTACACTGTAGAATGAAGACTGGGCTAAAGCCAAAAAAGACAGAATGTCCATGGTCAATTTATATATATATATATATATATATATATATATATATATATATATATATATATACACACACACACACAAACATACATACATACAGCCTCAAATTCTTGACATTATTTATTCAATCTTATTGCACAAATATCATAAAATGGTATCATTACTATATGACACGAAACTATGTATTGACCACATTACTAGTTATATAAAATAAAAATACTTCTGCCACATTTGTAACATCCCTGGCAGGCATTCTACCTCACCCTGTTGAGCAGGTGTTTCTGTTTTCTGCTCATGTGACATTATTTGAGGCATTATTAGAGGCCTACTCTGGTCAAATGTGATGTGGTTGCTCTACTCCTCCCGCTTAGCTTGGCTTTTGTTTGTTCTTTTGTTGGTTTTCTCCTAGATCTATTCTAGCGCTAACCAGCCCTTTTGTTGGTTTGCACCAAATTTCACCAAATATTGGTATTTTTTTTAACCATAGGGGCATTGTAAAACTTCCTATACAGCAATTAAAAGTGAACTCTGTCCGTGTTTACGACCTATCTCTGTTATTTCTGTTCCCCTTATGATGAAGTTCGACCAAGTTATGCTTCTACTAACATGCACACCTTGGTAGCTAAAAAGCCAGTCGTTAACGACAAGCTTTACCTCAGGGTCCCCACTCTTTTTCACTGGCACAATGTCAAAACTTTTATTACTTTTTCATGACCTAAAGTAAATCTTTCATGACTTTATGGCACCATAAGTGTGTAGAAATAAGCACACATTAAGGGTTAAGTATGAAATGTTAACCTCTTCCACTACATTATAGGATGGCATCATATTCATTATAGTTTGGCATCATTAAAATACCGTCAATGCATTTGTTGTAGTCTTTATTAAACAAAAGACCTTTATGACCAAGTGAGTGAAAGTAACTATTTTTAGACAAGCAAATTAGATGACCACCAACTACTGGCACCAACTCTATGAATGCTATCAATGCTAAAAAGATTTTGTACCCGTAAAAAATATTTTATACCTGTGAAATGATTGTGTAATTTGTAAGAGTCAAGTGTACACAAAACAGTGCCAAAATTCGTAGTTGTGAAAAAGTTTTGTAACTTTGTTACTTTAACAATGGATGGCACACTTCTTACAATTTCTTTCTGCACACACACACACAAATTAATTTCACAGGTGCAAAACTACGCTACACATATGCAAGACATAACCACAAAGACAATTTCTTTTCATGCATGCACAAAATACTTTTAAAAGTACAAAATTTACTTACACAAGCCACAGATTGGTTTATAAAAATACAAAACTCTATTACAAATTACAAAATCTTTTTGCAGGTACAAAATCTTTTTGCCATTGATTTGATTCCATACAACTCTTCCTAGGAGAAATTCAGAAAGTCTAAACAGAATAATGAAGAAATGTGATTCACAGATGGGATTATGTAAATCCTATACATTGCAAAAAAAAATTCTCTACCTTCATCTACATTCTGTCACAAGTGCGCATAATGGTTGCGGAAGCACACCCTACCCAACCATCTTTAATTTAAAATTGGCAATTTTCAAAAATGTCTTAAAGGTATAGTTCGGTTTTTAACACTTTGAGCCCCTTTGAGCCCCTACTCAACGAGTGGTTAGTAGTGCTCGCTGATGTTCCAAAACACGTATCATAGCGTAATAAAGCTTCTGTCATGTTTTATTTGGCACTTTGTAAATTCTGGAACTATTTTTTCAGATACATCACAATCACACATAAACCTCCGCTTCAGTTGTAGCTTCAGGGCTGGTGGAGTGATATCAAGGAGTAAAGAGTCTTCTAATAGAAACATATGGGACTTACAAAACGGCAAATAAAACATGACAGGAACTGTATTTCCCTACGATACTTGGGTTGGAACATCAGCGAGCACCACTAACCACTCGGTGAGTAGCACTTTTTTAAAACTAGTGTTTTAAGGATAAAAACATGTCATCGTCAAAATGTCGGCGTCAACCACTTTATTGCATGTTAGACAACCTGTGAGAGGGGCTCAAAATGTTAAAAACTGAACTATACCTTTAAGTACTTTTCAAGTAATTTTGTGTTGAATGATGACATCTAGTAGGTGTATAGCTAAGTAAGCCAATTATAAGGACCTATCCTGTCTGAATGTAAAACAAGTAACTAAGTTAAATTTAATGGTGAAAGTAGGCAATCAGTGTAGTTTAAGATGAGATGTTCTTGATGCCTTTAATAAGCGTCAAGTTAAGGGGAGTAATAGGCTTACCTTAAAACAACAGGGAAAGTGTCTATAGCAATGTGGTGCACAAATAGAAGGTATGCTATGTTAGCCAGTGACTCCCAAGAGTATCTGGCTTCCTCTTCAAGGAACCCAGGAATATCACGCTTTTTAAGCAATTTATGACACAAAAGTTCTCTAAGAGGTTCCCCAATCCCAGAGAGGATAATCTGAAATCCAAAACAAGATAAACTGACACATTAAAAACAGAGTTTTTCAAAACAGAAGATGTCCTTTCATATGTAGTCATTCTTTACCAATAACTGATTATGATTCTTACCAAAATTTCTCCAGCAAACGTGCATAGAAAAGATTTGTCATGTTGGACAGGATCAACAAGTGGCACCAGGAAAGGATCCTTCAAACATTTCATGCAGCTGTAAATAAAATAGCAGAGCAAACAAGTACGTACAGCATCAGCAAACATTTAATGCATACATAGCTTTGAAAATCTGCTACAGGGGCAAAATTTGTAATATTTCATTTGGACAAGGTAGTAGTCTGAATAAGTCAGACCACCCTGCATACTGGTGGGGCCAATGCAGAGGAAAAAGCAAGGAGCAAAAAAACACACAAATCACAAATCTATTCAGAAAAGAGTAAGCTAATTGCTAATATCATAAACATTTACAAAATGTAGCTACAAGGGCATTTTATATAAGAGGCCAAATCTGCAGCCAAGCTTTCTCATTTCTAGACTTAGAATAGACTTTTAATATTTATTGTACCTAATTACTGACATCGCTTTTTGCCCTTATGCATCTTCAAATCCAAGCAATGTCTGTATGTGTTTGTGTGTCTGTCCTTCTGACCACTGGCAAATCTGTACACTCTTAAGTTTGATGTCTGAACTAAAAATATTACAGATATTGTTTATGAAAGCGCTCTACCACCTTTGGTACAGTGCCGGTACACAGAGGTACATAAATTGCTATATAATAATGTTCATAGGAGTACAACATAATGACATAACTGTACAGCTGTCATCACTGAAGTTACAGGTGATGTGTACAATGTGGTGTACGAAGTAGAAGTGGCCAGATGATACCAGTTAGCCTTGCCAAAAAAAATAAAAATATGTTAATTTATAGACATTTTGATCATACAACCAAGACAGGGGGTTTAATTATGTTCATCACCAATTACTATCTCATTTTACAGGGATTGTCAAAAATGATGAAGAGACAGAACTTCTGTGCACTTACAATTTCAGGATTTCCATTCTTAGCTCCTCATCATGTATAACTCCACTGTAATGGTCATGTTTGGCTTCTTCTACAAAGGGGTTTACAAATGACAGAAGCCCAGCGCACCATCTGCTCAAGTCCACAGTATCTTCCTGCTGCTTTATCTTTGGGGACATCTGAAGCCGCTCTCTCTGGTCCAACAACGTAGAAAGTGCCATGCCAAGAAAGGCTGCCTTAGTCCTGCCCAAATTCAACAGAACTGCAAATAGAACCATGTTATTGCAGCAAGCATTGGGGTCATCACATCACTCCATTAGTCACTCCATCCATATTTAGATTTGAAAATGTGTAACTTCACAACAGTTTTCCACATATCTTAAGAAACTTAGACAGAGGTGGACTAATTAGTCCAATTTTGGGTAACACATTATTAGAGATCACAGTTAACAGTGTATCTACAATAATTGATTAGATAGTGGTATAACCACTGTGTAACCGGCTTACAGCATGTGTACCGACATACAGTTGTTACAGTGTAATATGAGCTGTTTTTTATAATATATATTATAAAGTCCATGCTTTGTTCCAGTCAAAGGTCTTCATTGTCTTTAGTCGGCAGTAACATGTGGACCGTTACACAACATGGTACATGTAACAGCTGTGTTAGTACATCCTTGAAACTCTTCAATACAGTGGAATAAATCCATTACATATATACATGTACATTACATCTAGAAAATAATTTTTTTTTTTTACAGCTCCCTGTGCAAATTGTGAGGTAAAGTTCAATTGCAAAGTACTTCTATGAACTTATGTTCCAGGATAGGGCTGGGCGATATGGACTAAAATGTATATCTCGATATATCTCTCTCGTATATCGATATACGATATATATCTCGATATCTTTCCAGCATAAATAAATAAATAAATAAATAAAGTACTAAATAAAGTGTCTATAAAATAAATAATGAAAATAATATAAAGAGCTTTTTTTCAAAATAACAAGTTCTCAACTAAACTGTGCAACAGTAATAACAAACATGTGGGCCTTCTTTCCATTTGTATATTTTGTGCAAAGAAAACGAATGTGTTAAGAGTCTCCGCCGTAATGTGACACAAATGTAGGACTCACAGGTTCTGCTAACTTTTCTCCACTCGTCTGTTGTCATTGCCATTGCGTCACAGAGTTCAAATGCCAATCACGCTCTCTCATCATAGTCGCGGCAGTTCTTGTCTTGTAAAGTAACAACACAAATCCGCGTTCCACTACGGCAATTGATGCCATGTCCACCGTGATACGGCAATTGATTTTAACGTTATGCTCCACCGCCGCTTTTTCTGTCATAGAGTTAGGGAACATTGCATGCTAAAGAGTTCTGAAGTTTTTCTCAGTTCCCACTGGTTTTGTGGCGGTCTGTCCTCGGAGTTTGTAACACTCTTCATATACTTGCCGGTGGCCTCCATTTCAAAATGACCAAACCGTTGTTTCGCTTTTTTGGCCACAATAACCTTTCCGCAGTGTTGGGGAGTAACTAGTTACATGTAACAAAATTACGTAATTTAATTACAAAATAAAAGTAACAGTAATCAGTTACAGTTACATTGAAAAACTGTGTAATTAAATTACAGTTACATTAAGTAAATATTCAGGATTACATTTCAAATTACATATCTTCTGCAGTGAAACATTTGTCGTCATGTTTGAATTGGAAACTCCACCCACTTTACTAAGCAGTCTGCACTGATGACTGCAATGTCCGATAAAAACTCAGTGTTGGCCAAGCCCAGGGATGGTCAACCAGTCAGAGACCAAGAGTCACATTTTTACTGTGTTACCGCAAGGGCCACATCATACATGGGCACACATTAATATCACCCCTTTCTGTCACCCACACCCACCCACCCACCATGTAAGGCAGAATGATTTGCCATTACGTTCAACAAAAACTATAAACTCCCCCGTTTCAAACGTCCTGTTTATCTTCATATTTTCACTTTGCAGTGCATTTATTCCCTGCCATTTTGAGAGCGAAATTAACAAATTGTTTACTTAAATGATCTTGCCCCCTGCCAGAACACTTGACTGTATTTTCATCTCACACACATGCACATTTGGGAAGCGAACACACACACGCAAACAAAAATTTCAATATTAATGCAAGAGCCGCAAGAGACCACGCAAAGAGCCGCATGCTGTCCAGGACCGCCGGTTGCCCATCCCTGGTCTAAAAAGTAAAAATGAGCTAGCAATCACACAAAATAGACAACCTCTAGTTAATGCACTGAAGTCTAAGGAGTTTTTAGGGATCTTTACAGCAGTCAGTGTTGATTAATACTTAAAGGGTAATCCATGGTTTTAAAAACTGGAAATGATTAAAAGCTGACAAAATTCATTCAAAATGTGGGAAAGTAATTAAAAAGTAATCAAATGTAATTAGTTACATTACTTTGTTAAAGTAATTGAAATAGTTACACTACTATTAAATTTTAGATAGAGTAACTTGTAACTGTAACACATTACATTTCCAAAGTAACTTTCCCAACACTGCCTTTCCGCGGCATTCTCCATCTGTATAACTCATGCATTCTATGGAAGTCGCCATTGTTGTTTACTCGGTCTACATGAGTAGGGGAAGGGAGGAGCTAACTCAAAGCTAGGAGCACTGAGCTATCAGTGGCAAGGAAGCTGGTGCACAGACGTCGCATAGCAGAAAAAAGCGGAATACTTGTCTCTGGATTAAAAAACAAGTCATAACCGATATATACGATATGTCAAAAATCATATCGTGGTTTGAAATTATATCGATATTGATTAAATATCGATATACCGCCCAGCCCTATTCCAGGATATTGAAAACGAAAGGTAATGTGTATTATGTAGGCACCTGGTACTTTACTTTGATTATGTTTATTCCACTGTATCAAAAAGTAACAAGGATGTACCAACACACATTTGACAAACTGTAGCCCACCCTTTCTCTCACAGGGATTTCCAGGAACCCCTGCCTTTAACCATCACAGAAGGTCTGATGAGGTTCATTCATTCATTTTTCTCTTTTCCAAATTGCATTCAGTTTTGCTCCTTGATAATATTGACGCTTAAAATTTAAGGCCAACTGAAGTCATTAAGGCTTTTTATGCTAATGGATTTCGCCAGATGGTTTTATCCAAAGTACTATACAATTTAGGTATAACACAATAACAAATATGAAAAAAGCCCTAAACATCTAATTAATTAAAGAATTATCATTCACATATTACTAAATATCAAGAACAATGCTTTCTTCTATGCAATATATATTTAGAAAGACTTTGGTGACTCAGCCTAGAGGTCTGCGCAGGACAGAATTATCAGTCCCGCTCCCGCCCGTACTCGCAAAGAATTGTAATTTTCACTCCCGCTCCCGCCCGTACCCGCAAAGAATTGTAATTTTCACTCCCGCCCGCACCTGCAATATTTTGTCCCGCTCCCGCACGCAAAAATCCTGCAAGAGGGACGTTGGCCTAATTTCTATCTCACTGAAAGGCCTTTTAATTGGCTGAACTTTTTGAAGTTTGTCTTAGAGCCCTGCACTCCCGCGGGTGTACCACTACAACCGCCCATCACGTTGAACATTGAATTTCAGTCGTCTGATGGAACAACCAACCAACCAACAACCAATGTCGATTCGACGCCCGTTTGCTATCTGGGTAGGCTACATCTGCAAGTTTTAATGATTTTAGTAACAGTAAATAAAATATCCAGCACAAATTATGTATGCTAGACATTATATTAATCATTTGTATATTTTATTTTACACTCATATTGTGTTTGCGGGACTGCAGTTTATCATCCTACCACCCGCTCCTGCCCGCACCCGCTTTCAAAATGTATCCCGCATTTGCGATTTTGAAATACCTCATAAATGTATGGCAGGGAACCTTTAAGTACAGTAAGTACAGATACTGTAAAAAAACGAACTTAAATAGAGCATTTGAGTAAATTTGTTTAAGTATTGTCTTCTGAACTCAGATAAGAATGTGGCACCTCTGGATGCTTAAATGATGAGAATTATAAGAGAATTCAGTTTTCCAGAATTAAACAATGATGCCACAGATCCTCCTCCTCCCACTCTCTCATACCATCTGTCTTCCTTGTCCAAGAGGTGTACATCCTTGTTTTCCAAGGAGTGCCTCTTGTTCAGGTGTAGATGCACTGCTGAATGCTGACCAGAGGATGTGGGTCTCCTGTGTTGGGCCATGCATTCCTCATTGCATTGTATGGAATGGCCCAACACATGAGACCTACTACTTAAAAAATGCATTTAATGCAAAATGCACAATACTTTGCATGCAGTGATATCAGCCATCCCATGACCATGAACATACAAGTGAATGAGGATAAACAGGCACCTTTCTGTAGGGGCTGGAGCAGAATCATCACAGTGTCCGTTATATCATCAGGGTTGGCCGCCTCTACCTGCTCCAGTAAACTAACCAGAAGCTCTTTGGGACTGCAAACCTGAATGTAAAAAAAATAGTCGGAAATGATTAAGTGTGGTTGCCTATGGTTTAGGCTACATTTAAAATGTTTAAGTTGTTTGTTTCTCTATATTGATGAGAGGGAAAATAAGCTGGCAAAGGTTGCCATGTGCAGTTGTTGCAGGCAGGCTACTTCACAACAAAATGGGGCAGGGGAAGAGCTGCCTGCCCTGTGTGTTGTCTGCCGTGGCTTCCAGTCACTATACTATGCTGCCACAACGCGTTTCAAATTGAATGAACTGCACGCGTGTTCACGTGAAAGAGGAGGAGAGGTCGGGGTGTGTGTGTGGGCACACGTTTTAATCATTTTAGACAGCCTTAATTCTTATTTATGCTATTTCATTTTATTGTGCAATTAATTGCCTGTCAGTTTGTGGACAAATATTTTGCAGTGTTTACATGTTTTTACTGCATATCATTCATCTAAATAGAAGTTTGATGTCATAAAGTTGATTTCAAAATGGACATGCATTTTTCAGTTATAAATACAAGGCTATTTTTTTAAATAATTTAAAAATAAGTCCCGTCTCATCTCGTTCTTGTGAACTCAGTCTCGTATATCGTCTGGCTTTTTGCCTTTATTGATAGGACAGTGGAGAGAGACAGGAAGTGAATGGGAGAGAGAGCAGGGATGGGATCCGGAAAGGACCACGGGGCGGGAATCAAACCCGGGTCGCCGGCGTACTGTTCAGGTGCCCCGGCCAGTTGCGCCACAGCTGGGGCCCCTTCATTTTTTTTTATTCACACCTCCGCCCAAAAAAAATTAAATTAAGCAAAATATAGATCATTTCCCAAAACAGCCTGCAACAATTTAATACAATTGAGTTGAATTTTACCTTTCCAATATGGCTTCTCTTTTGATGTACATTAAAGAGCCCATTGTCGGATCTAGCATTATGGTGTAAGCTACAAATAAACCTAATGTCTGATGCCACTCATGATGATTTTAAATGAAATATCAAGACGGCATATTTTTTCTTTCTTCAGGAAAAATAAACAAAACCAAACTTTCCAGTAGAAATTAAGCCCATCAGGTACACCATATGTGATTTAATAAAAAAAGGGCCATCACCACTACTGCAGGGTATTTGTACAGTGAACAATGAGCTATTTTTTCATTATTGTTCATTATTAAAGCAACACTAAAGAGTTTTTAAGACCTTAAAATAATTTTTTCAAAATCGTTTTGGTGGTCCATCAACTCATAACAGTATGAACGTAACCTTCTGCATCTGCTCTGGAGCCCTCTATCGGCTGTAATAGCACTAAACAAGTTCGCCCTTCGTCGGGTCCAGGTTCTGTAGTCCAAGTAAAAACTACAGTCGATTGGCTTTGCGGCCAGCCATAGGTTGGAGTATAGCCAGAGTTGAGCTGCCTCGACAGATATATTTGCAATCATGGACATCTGAAGAAGCAAAAAAAAAAAAAAAACGGGAACCAGAGTGAATATTGGTCTGGCTTTCAGTTGTTGGCGAGAGCTGAAGGAGGCTACACATTGCAAAATGCATGGTGACCTAGCTTTGTTGCAACTGGACTTGTAAGTAATAATGGTATATCCGACAGTATTCATCATTGATTGTTTTATCTATCGATTAGCCTGTGATAGCTACAAACAGTGGATGAATTTTATAATTTTTGTGTTAGCTAAGGTGCTAACGTGGGTAATGCTAGGTACGTTTCCTATATAAGTTGTTTATAGCTTTAGCGCTTTTGAAAGCATGCCATCATCCGTAAGTTGTCAACATATTTATATGTGAGGCGGATATTTGATTGTGAAACTAGTGGATTTAGAAATTAAATGAAAATTGAGTACACATCCATGTCACGGTTGTAAGTGTAACGTTACGCATACAATCTGATGGGTTAGAAGCTATCTATTTTGGCTTTCGAAACTACAGTTTTGCAGCCTGTTTAGCAAATCTTCATAATTTTTCCCCGTTGTGGTTTCCCGTTTGTGGTTCAGCAGGCATATAATATATATATTATGGGCATGCTAAATTATTTACGACAGCAGTAATTCCGGTTTTAACCTGATAGTGCGATGGTGCGATTTTGAAACTCTTTAGAGTTGCTTTAATAATAAAATGTAGCAACAAGTAACCTAGTGAATATTTTAACAATGTTTTGGAACATTATCAACAATTTCGCAGTCATCATCAATATCAACAATTCTGTCCCCACCCAACCCCCCACCCACCCATTTCTTCCCAGTGTCTTAAAGTTGCAGACCTCGAGTAAATGTGCGAGGATGGCATCACTATGAAGTAGATTCCTCTCTTCCTTCTTGAGCATAACCTGCACAAGTGGGCCCACAAGATTCCAACCCATACATCGCACTATATGCTATGAATACAAAGAATATAAAATTAGGCACATGCAGGGCTGATTAACATCAACTACATGCAAATTTAAGGTTAGTTTAGGCCTATATTTACCTTGTTTTTCTCATCTACTATTATGCTTAGAACCTGTGCAATGTCACCCTCTTCAATGCACTTTTGTGCTGAAGACTGGAAAAGATCATAATCCTCTGGGGTATATAAATAATTTTCTATTGTTTGCTGAAAAGACAATAAATTACATTTCACATCACATGGAAGGTTGCACTATGCAATACTCCTGTTGTCAAGAACACCATTTAGATTCTAAACTTTAGACCCTTTCCCATGTGTGCTGAACCCATCTTACACATCTTTGGACAATGTCGCATAGTTGGTCTAAAGCCATACTTCTTGGATTGTCCCCTGTGGAATGCCTAAGTTTTAAAAACAACATTGATCAGAAATGCCCAACTATTGCTAAAAAACAACCTAAAATATTTACCACTTTAAAGAAAAAGGCTAATCAAGGCTTAATAAAGCTTAATAAGTTTGTCAATTTGCCACAACAAGGACAAAATGCCCCACACATAGATAGTTACGTCTTCCAGCAGATTAAGCTAATTCAGACGGTGGGCACAATTAGTTGAGTGAATCCTATGTTACAATTCATGTGCCAAACAAGCTAGGCTTGTCAAGATGTTAGCGTTAAGTTTACGTAATACTAATGTTACAGTTCTGTTATTCGTCGAGTGGAGATACAATTACACGGTATAAGCCTGTGGCAATAAAAAAAATTCTATAATTTAAGAAGAACCGAAAATTTAAGCAACGACAAATTACAGATTTCCATTCTAAAAAGGATACCTACTTGCATGCTTACAATCCCCAGACTGCCGGAGAGAAAAGCGTTGACGTTATTAGAATTTGAATGTGCATACTTGCCGTATTTATCGCAGACAACGGGAAGTGCTTCTGTTTGACGTTTTCTTCCGGAGTTCTTCTATCACAGTGTATGCATCCTAAACAATTCTTCACGGCATGACGAAAACGACCTAAACTAGTGTCATCATGTTGAAATGTGCTACAATCTCAAGTAAACTTACATGGAAAATGTGTCTTGTTAAATGCATATAATGATGTTTACACATAGCATTACCCCAGGCCTACCTCTCTTTCGTTAGCCAGACGGACATCGTCTCATCGCAGCATTACGGTGCCCATAGGTGTCCATTACACCGTTGTACGGCATACGCAACTCTGCAAAACCCTAAAACCAAAAAACATCTTTTGAGTTAAGCGTGACACAATAAATGAGCTGATAACCGCAATATCACGAGTAATACATTTGCTTTCCTATTACATTTTATTAGGCAAACAGTATCATGTTTGTGCCAATGTCTAGCTGCTGCATTGCTAATTTCAACATGTCACAATAACATGTAAAAGGAAAGTGGATTTGTTATTACTCCTGATATTGTAGTTATCAGGAATTACAGGAGTAACCACAGCAGCAACCACAGCAAAAAGATAGTCCTGAACAGAACATGAAACAACACCAGTTGCAAGAACAAACCACAGGTTATTTCTCTTTAATAGATTTACTGCTTCCATGAGCTGCTACATGAGAATTGCTGATATGTTGAATTGCAGTTATGATGAGCTTTTTCCATGATTTCTGCAGGAACAGTAACCAAGCATATCTATCAGGAAGCAGAGAAAAAAAGGCACCTAGGGATGTTGATTCAAATGCTTTTTACTTGTCCAAGTGCTCTGAAATTAATATAAGTGCCTCTTGTAGTGTTTTTAACAGTTGCTAGAAAAGGGCAGCAGAGAGCAGCATGGCAGGGGAAGGATCCTAAATCCAGATTACCTGTAACTAGTGTGTGAAACCCTTCCTGGGAAAACTGATGTAAGACCCATCTCAATTGCTTTGGCACATTTACATTCACTTAGTTCTTTTGCCAAAATAACTTGGATGGTTCAGCACAATACCATGGATCACCTTAAGCTTATATCTTTCCCAAAACAGTTTCTCCATGTGTCAAAACTAGGGGCGTGTTCACACCTGCACTGTTTGGTCCACTTTAAACGTACCAGAGTTCGTTTCCCACGTTGGTCTGGACCTTTTGTGCAGGTGTGAATACAACAACCGAATCCTGGTGCGGACCAAACAACCGGACCGAGACCCACTTTTTGAGGTGGTCTCGGTCCGCTTCCAAACGGACTCTGGTGCTCAAGTCTTTTCTGTCCAATGGGAGCAGCGATCGTCACACACGTGGATGTATGTACAGAATAAAGTTCGCTTGCAAAAAGTACAGTGTGAATGCAAACCGCACCAAATGAAAAAAAATAGTCCGCTTATGATCCGGACCAAACAAGTGGACCAAAGGACTTGAATACACCCTAAATCTCTTTCTCAAATAGTCAGTGCCCCCAAAATGCATCGTCCATTTGGCATTGTTTAAGCACTGCAAGTCAAAATGCTTAGTTTTGTCACTATTGCAAAGATCTAGATAACAGAATACAAATATGTATAACTGGAATTGCAAATGGAAAAACATAAGGTAACTTTCATAGATGAATGCAGGATTCTGTACATGCACAAATATAAGCACACAAAAAAAAAAACAAGAATAATTATGTTGAGCGGAAATTCACATTGTTCCACACAATTACATAGGGGCCTAAAGTTGGGATGTGTATGGCCACATCATTGTCAGATATGACAGCAAACATTGTTACAGTATATTGCAAAAGGTTTTGATGATGGAGAAGACTATAGAGATGGGCAGAGGGCTGCACTCAGCGACCTACCTCTGCTATTGTAAGGTGATTGTTTACAACATGATCTATAATTGTAGCCTAAATTTTGTCTGGGACAGTAATGGTGTCCTCGTAGCCTGGGCCCGCCCATACTTCCTGTGACGCTATACACTCAATTTCACGAGCAAGTCAGTCTGGCCAGGCTGCCGTTTTAGAGGAATTATTTTTCCCAAATCTGTGGGCACCAATGAGAAACGAGCTACACATACGTCATCGGAATGAGTGGTCTGATTGGTTGTAGATTCGTCAAGTAGTATACAAAGGCATCTGATGGACGCAGGTTAAGCCCGCCTCCCAGAAGACGTTTAGTAATGTAGGATGGCCAGACTAAGCTCCCAAGGGCTTTGTCGCGCAAGCCAGGCTAGTGTCCTCGTGTTCCTCTGTCTCTTCCCCCTGTTCCACCACCTTGTTTCCTCACATCTCCTCCTCCTCATTTATTTCTTCTTCATCTACCTCGAGCAGGAAGTTGCCCTTGTTCATTTACTTGTTTCTTTTTTTTTTTTTTTCAAACTGCAAATGTTACTGGCCCTCTCTATACATGTTTGGCAGTATTCACAGTCATAGAAAGCTATTGGGAGGTAACTAAACAATTTTGGGAACCTCCTCATTTGCTAAAAGGACAATTCACCTTATTGTCGATTACTTTCATGAATTTTTCAAATACTCCAAGAAATTCATATATGAGGTTCATGGCATTATATTCTTGACTAATTTTGAAAAGTGAGTAGACTATTATGCATATGATGACTTACACAATGAAATCAAGCTGATGTTTTGGAGAAAGCAACCATTACACTGAAAAATTGACTAATCAGTTTTGATGAGCAAGATCTATTTATTAGGAAAATGTGCTAAATGTGGACCCATTATGCTAACTGTAGGCTACTTGAATATAACCATTTATAAAGATTCACTAAGACACCTGAGACATGCACTAAGGCATTTGCTATTTCATGATATCAATGAGAAATGACATTCTGTTGCAAGGTGGCTTGGAGATTTGTCCATGTTATTTTGAGAATGTCATCTCTGTTTCAAGAAATGAGCCAAACCATTGGAGAAAAACTGTAAGTCATTCAGAATACACTAAAACATGATAACTTCATGTAAGTGTGCAATGTGCTTTTTTTATTTTACTGTCATGACTTGCTTTATCAAATCACAGTGTAAAACAAGAGCCAAAGGAATCAATGTAAAAAAAGAGCCAAAGGAATCAATGGGCTTCATAGCATTATGGCACATATTTCATAAAACATCAATATGCTTTAACATTTTGATGGAGAATAATAACAAATTGTTTGTCAAAATTGAGACCAAATTACTTCTGTGTTGGTAGAAGGTGGAACCAGAAATGGCCTTTTGTACATTACTGCTTGTGTTTAAACCCAGTGACTCAGTTACCTATTTGACAAACACAGCAACTAAGGATCTACTTTGCAGTTTATCAGTTGTTTTGTTATTAAAACATTCACAAACACAGAGATCTGACCTAACATACCTAGAACAATAAAATCATAGAGAATAATCAGATGTTTCATCACACCACCTCAAAAAGACACAATCTTTTTTGTCGTATAGTGGGGGCATGGAGGCACATGAATTAAGTGGACATGCCAGCAGACTACTACTGTATCCAACACCAGACCGAGACCGAAGTTCTAATAAATTTGATATTTAAAAACAGTTTATAAAAAATACAGGAAAAATGTTTTAAAACATAACAAAAAAAAACAGAAAGAGATCAAATAAGTGAGAAAAAAGGGGAAATATACTATTATAAATTACCAACAACAAACCAATTGTCCAACAACGATCATGGAATGAAAGGGCAGTCCCAAATGAGAACTGCGTTGTAAGTGACAAACACACAAATGACTCAGTATTATTATTTAAAAATATATATTTTTTGGGTTTAATACAAAAGTCGAATATACTGTATATATATACCACAACAACTAATCTTACACCCAATACATCATAACACCTATATTGAATGACAATGTATTGGCAGAAAAGGTGTAAGATACTCAATATTCAAGTTAATTAAAATACATTTGCAATTCTGTTCTATAAATCAACATTGTTTCAATATTCCTTTTGGGTGCAAACTGATATTGAATCATCATCGAAATCCAATGTTGATTCTACATAGTTTCAATGCCCATATGGTTGCTAGCTGTATTTTGCCAGTGGTTCCACCGCAGAAAGGTGCCTATAGCTTTTAATAGTGATTGCCAGATTGTATTGAAGCTTCGATTTGTGTATCAAGCATGTAACGTGATTATAACCATATCCGTATCGAGGCTGTACTTTTTTGATAATGGGATCATTCATCAGGCAGTATAACATCTCAGACTATAGGGTAAGTAAAAAAAGCTGGGACAATTTGAACATATTAAACAGTAAACAATACTTACAAGCACTCATGATTAGTCCATCTATTTCAATTCTGTCAGAATTTCTGATTTGTGATGGAACATCTAGTCATATTATTGTATATAGGTTTGTTGGTCGATGTGTCAGCAGATGTTACAAGACTGGCTCCTAAGCTTGCGCAGGAGGGATAGAACTGAGAACTGAATTTTAAAAGTTAAAATTTTAAAAGTTTTAATTATATTTCACCTTCTACAATAGTTTTGTCTCACGTATGGTACCCTACAGCAAAGAGCACCGATGAGAAACAGGGGCAATGGAAAAAAATCCTCTGCCTTTTTTCTGTATTGGACTGATCCTCGGCTCAAGGAGCTGATCCAACTGCCTGAATCATACAGATAAAATATAATTAGCGGTCACTATGATAGACAGCAATTGGTTTATGTTGTTAGCTAAGAACCATAATATTTCCAAAATAGTCATTATATTGTAGTCAAGCCATATGTCATCCAAACTTCTGGCTGGACAGTGTAGTAGAAGCCTGACATGCTGATAAAGTCAAGGAGTGAGCTTAATCATAGCGGTTTCATTAGGAGGATGACTCCAAATGACTCCATCTAGTGGTGACCTCCAGAACCTCCATGAGGTCTGAGTCTAACGACTCTAATAGAAATGACTCTCCTAGTTTTGCCCTCCGGATGTCCTAGCTGCCTATTAGCTTTGTCTACACTGCAGTAACATCAAATGTGCAAAGAAGTGTATATAAAATCTGAATGTACAGTTTAAGGAACAAGCAATACTGTCAAAACAGTTGTCCCAAGACACCATATTATAGTGTAGACATATACTCTGAGGAATCTCTGCATTTAGCTTACAGTAGGTATCTTGGCCAAGGGCAATGGTGGCCATTGGACTGTAATGTTTACTTCCCACACCAACATTCTTCCTACTGGTCAAGGGTCAAACTGTTCTCAAAATAAGTAGGTCTAACCTTTGATTTAGCTATATCTGGAAAGTTTACTGAATATAAATCTTTGTGAAAACTGACAACTGTTAAACATTGCAGTCCTTCCAAAGATAAAAATGTGGCTTTTCTTTAACTTTTTTTCTGATGCTCCCACTATTCTACTGCCATTGATTGTTTTTGGAGAAGTTCCTCAGATTCCATGAGGAAGTGTGTCCATTCCTGACACAACTCCTCTATGGCAGGCCCAGTGCCACCATACTCTGGAGGAAGGATGGATGGAGGAAAGACCTCACATAGGCTCTGCATGAAAGAGCTACCGTGCATGTGGATCTGTTCCAGAAAGAAAAGGAAGAGAATCAGGAGAGTAATCTCTGTATCGCCTCATTTAGAATCCCATGAAAAATTTAAGTCAAAATATGAATCATACAATCGATAAATATGTATTAATACATTATTTTACAATAATAATAATAATAAGAAGAAGAAGAACAAGAAAAAGAAGAAAAAGAAAAATAATACATTGACACACAAGTCTTTACCCGTGCTTTGATTTTATCAGGAAGAAATGGTCTGATCATTGCAAACACTGGACGGAACAACACAGGTTCATTTACCAAATGGATTCCACGTACTTTCAAAGGGAATGAGTCCTAGAGAAGAACAACACATTACTATCTATTGATAATCATAATACACAAAGTAAAGTCAAGATGTCTAGTATTTTACTACACACTCACAACATGGGTTAAAGGTGGGCTAAGCTTTTTTTGTCTCACAAGCTCCCTCTAAAAACTGGAAATGTAAATGTTTGCTGTATTGCATTGTAGGTGGGGCGCTGCTGTTGCACATTGCAAATGCTGTATCTACCGCAGTGGCATATTCTACAGCTCTCGTTCGCCAAGTAATGACTCATGTTATCATCCTAAAACAGTATGGAATGGATTAATTAACTGAAAAAAGTTGCTTAGTGGGCCTTTAAGGAATCGAACCTGGGTCGCTCAAGTCAGTTGAGCGGCGTAAATACTGCTCCACCTACAAAATGTTGCTTATATGAGAAAGCCCTTATCCTTCGAGGATGCTAAAAATTAATGCACCCATTTGTTACCTCCAGGCTTAATTTATGTAATGCTTAGTTCTCAGGGTGTTAAAAACCAACAGCTCATACAAAATGCCATAAACAGAACACTCAGATGGAAAAGAAGAGGAATACACACACATTAAGTACCCAAAATGAAGACAAGAAAAAGACAGGGAAATGGAACCCTAAGCACTAACCAACAAAAAGAAACATGACAGACAGAAACATGTGTTGTCCCATATGTACACTATCTGCATTACTAGGGAGAATCTTCAGTAAGCAAAACATGAGGTCTATGCAGAACAATGCAATGAGAGACCATAGATTACCAAAGAATCTTTTCAAAGTTGGCATGTCATCTTTGAGACTTGTTAGTTATTGACACTAATGTGGATAATAGGATAAAACATGTGATACATGTGTGAAACATGTGTGTTAGCTAAAGTATATATTTTGGGCTGAAAATTGTGTATTTTGTTAAATTTTGCATCTCTGCCTAAACCAAGTTTTTTCAGTAGCCAGTGCAGATTTAGCACAATCAAATACGTTGCTGAAACTATTCTATTGGTCAAACAATAAAATTAATTTAAAAAAAAATTTAAATTTAAGAAACATAAAAAGAGGGACAATAGGTCACCTCTGCGAGGTGATGGAAGTTCTGTACTCAAAAGCCGGCATGGGCAAACTACGAACCCGGGGCATTAACAGTTACATCTGGATCAAAGTGATCAGTAATTGGAAATCCAATGTTTTGTTATCCACAATCACAGCCCAGTTTTAAAAAAAGTAAGGTTGATCCCACATATCACAACACAGAATTTCCCAATCCAGATAACTTCACCAGGTCAGATTTAACTGTTCTGAAAAACTAGGCCATTATGTTATTCAGTTCACAATAACTGGAATTAGTTACACCTGTCCTTGTGGCAGGTTACAGTTTCAAGCCGAAATGGCCCATTAGCAGTGTTGGGGAAGTTACTCAAAAAAAGTAACTTATTACTTTATTTTAGTTACTGCTTTAATTTGTAACTAAATTATGTTACTCGTTACTCTTTTTAAACAGTAACTTACTACACTACTTGTTACTTTATTTTTTTTCTGCCTACTCATCCAGATTTTAGGCAGAAGCACAAACTATTTGTTCCACTCAGAGTTATAGCCTGGACACGTTATCTGCCAAGCTTCTGATTAGCCAATAATCTACATCAATACTGTGGGATTTCGGAGTGTTTCACAACAAAATAGACTGCAAAATAGACTGAATGAATCGCTATAAACATGATGTGAGTCATACTAGTAGCTTTACAGTATGTATGCAGGAGAATAACATTAGGCTACAAACTAAAAATAGCCTATCAAAATTATTTGCAAGTGTCAGACCTTACCATAGGCATAACCAACTTTATCCGAATGGGCTAACTAAATCTGCGCACAAAACGACATTGGATACATCTTGCATTTCAGTGGTTTTGTCGCATTGTCTATGCTTGTGCTTTTGACAGTGTCTTCTCTCTCCTTCAGCTAGATATGCTGCAGGCATGATCCACTAACTGAACAATTTTGTTAACCACGCATACAGATCAGTTAATTAGGCTAACAGGTCATAAATAGTTTTACTGCACAAAATGTTAGTAACGCAGAAAAAGTCTGTTACTATAGATAGTAACTGTAATGAATTACTGATATTTTAAATGTAACTCGTTTCGTTATTTTGTTCCTGCAAAATGTAACAAAATTGCAGTAATGGGTTCCTTTGTAACACGTTATCCCCAACACTGCCCATTAGTGGCCTAAAACTGTGGGATTGCAACATACCATTCTTTTGACATTTCCTGGTGTTTGAATATAAACATGAATTCTGATTGTTTTTTATACAGAAGTTGTGGCCTTGTTTTAACCAATTATGTGCTTTGGATGGATGCTGATGTAATGGATAGAATGGGTAGATAAATGGATGGATGGATGGATGGATAGGATAGGTAGATAGACGGATGGATGCTGATGTAATGGATTGGATTGGTAGATGGTGGATGGATGATCCGTAGGTAGGTAGATAGATAGATAGATAGATAGATAGGATAGATAGATTAATAGATAGGATAGGTAGATAGATGGATGGATGTAGATATAATAGATTGGATAGTGGATGGATGGTATAGGAAAGGATAGGTGGATGGATGGATGGATGGGATAGAAAAGGATAGGTAGATGGATGGTTGGTTGGAGAAACAGATACATGGTATAGGATAGGTAGATGGATGGATGGATTTATAGACACCTGTGGACTTACTGTGAGTACAGACGATATACTTTTTGCCAAAGTGGGGTTTATTTGAAGAGCATGTGAAAAGCACCATCCTTGGAGATCAAAGATAGCTTTTAGTCCATATTTTTGTGTCTCTGTTTCCCGTACTATCAGTTCTGATGTGATGAGGCTGACTCGGAAGACCTCATATGCAGTGAAGTTCTTGGGATTCCAACGCCCTAGGCAAAGATATAACAGCAAAATTGATCACTTAATTGAGATTTCTTTTTGTTACAGTTATTTTGTAATTAAAACACTACTGATGCTGAATAACAGTCTCATTGTGATTGTCACATTTTCATCTAGAAATCATAGCCTATATATACACAACAAGTTGGGTATTACAATTATTGGGGCAAAACCTGCTCAATAAATTGATGAGACAAAATCTACTGTGTGAATGAACAGGTTGAGCCTATCAATAAAGAACAACAGGAGGAGATAAAAACACCCATAGTAGCCTATTGCTCTTACAAGTCCTCAAACACATATTTCACCATCCTATTATAAAATATTTCCATGGCAAAGCTGTAAGCCTTACATCCTGTATCATGCAGGAAAGGGAGGAGAAGTCTGAATTTCTGTTGCAGGCCTGATATGGATTTGTATTGATGCGTATCGATTATACATCCGGCAATTCAATGCATCAATTGTCTTTAACAGTATCAGTTAAAGCTAGGGTCTACGATTTTGAATATTTGCAATTATTATCAACTTCGTTTATATTGTGATTATGCTCCTGTGGACCAGTCTTCACAATATGAATAATCAAAAGAACGAAAAAAATCCATTCAGTCTATCAGCCGTAATCCAGCATAGAAATTGAAGATGGTTCCCACTGGCTCCTACTCTCCATCCAATCCCCTCGCCTCGTCCCCTCCCACTCCTCCTCCGTTTCCGATTACTCCCCCGTGATTAGCTTCGCAGCTAGGGGGGAGAAATCTTTGTACACTGAGGGGAGGTATTTGGTTTTGAGGGGGTGGGATGCTTTTTTCAAATCGGTCTCAGAGGCTCAAGTGATTTTCAGAAACGTAGACCCTAGCTTTGAAATTGCTATATGAGATTCTGCAGGATTTTAGCACGATTAAATTTTTTCCCATTCTCCCTTTGATCGGCTTGATTTCTGCCCCATTACAATAACACTGCGTTATTGCCACAAAGTCCACTGTAGGCAACTATACACTTTTAATTTGTTAATGTGTTCAATCGTTTTCTTTATAATCAAATAACTATCTTTAGAAATCGGCCTCTTATGGAATCGTCATGAAGGCACTGATTTATATTCATATAGTGAAAGGAAATGGGGTTTGGAATCAGTTAAATCAGACAGGTAGCCCATCAAGTCCATCTTTTGTTTACTTTCCCTGGTATCGAAGGGGGGTTTGTACCAATATGATATATAGCCTAAGCCTTCATTAGAACAGGTAAAAACACAACAACAAAACTTAAAGCCATTTTGAAGCAGGCAGAGGCGATTCTACATTTCCCAAATATCCGAGGCAGGAGCAATTGTCAAAATTTCGGTGTCAACCACTTTATTGCATTTTATACAACCATGTGAACCATGTGGGGCTTAAAGTGTTAAAAACCGAAATATACCTTTACTATACCTGAACCTTCAATGTGGTCAGGCTGGTACTGATGAAGTTTTTAGTAAAAAACACAAGATACTTGTGCATATGGGAAGAGCACTTTTGGGAGAACAGGCTTACGCTTTCCTGACAATAACCCACTCAATTAATGAACTTTCCAGTACTGTATACCTCAGGATCAACAGGAGTTTAAGGCCTTTTATCACTATACACTCTCCCCTGAGGTGGTAACGCTTTAAGGTGATCAAGCCTTTAGTTTGTGTTCAGAGTTTAGTCACCTAATCTAGCTTGCTGCTACTGTACATGCCTACACCTTCTCTGTGAGTGATGCAAGCACAGCAATTCTTTCCCGAAGCCAAAACCATCCGTCTAGGGAGCTTTCCCATGGCACAGTGAGTTTGATAAAATACACAGCCTTTTTGCTGGGTGACCAATAGCCTATATCAGGCCTCAAGTTAGTGTTAACCATTTCCTGTGGGATCACCAACCTTTCTCCCACTTCACCAGTTCTTTGCTCAATGTGTACTATTTCTTGACTGTGCGTCTCTCTTACCCTTCTTGCCGTCCCGCACAAATTGGATACCTCTTTTAGTACCTCCTGCTACCTTCAATACCTGCTACCAAGCACTTTAGCATCTGGTCGTGTTGCCACCTGTGGTGATCCTGTGCCAGGCTGACTTTACAGCGAGACAGTATTCAATGTAGCTACTCCTGAACAGAGTGGGCACGACAGATCACCATTCGCCCAGATCCTCTGGTGATGGAAATACGTCATAGGTCGCCTCTAACCAGCATTACGTAACATAGCCTAAGCCATCATTTTAATAGGAGGTAGAAAACACAACAAAGCTTTAGCAAATAAACATTCCTTTCCTCTGTGATTTGTCAAACTGGGTAAAAGAAATTATAAATTCTTTTACCCATTATAAATCTAACTGTTTGATGGTGCTCACTGGAGCTGCCTGTTAATGATGATGTTTTTTGTGACAAAATTTAGGCTACACATAATTTGTGTTCTGCATTAATGACATAGCCTTTAACAGTGCAAAAGCTTTAGGAGATGTGGAACACAGTGATGGACAGCACAGCAAAGTACATGTACACAGACTTCATTCTCAATAAAAGTTACCTGTTCCTATTTTAAAAAAGGTAGCCTATTTAAATCGAAGGCTATATTGCTCTATTTGTTCCTATAGGTGCTACATAGATCTATACAGTAGGTGTTCCTGTTAGTGTTCTATAGATTCCTAAAGTTTTGCTTATTCAGTAGCCTGCTTGCCTATATTCCCAAAAAAAGACCAAAAATTCCCACTATAAGACTGGGAGATGCTGGTTTTGATTAGCCTACTTGGTTCTATCATTTCACTAATAGGATTTTTTGTTTGATTTTGCCATCACGGATTTAGGCGTTCTCTGACTTTTGATTTTCCAAATCCACCCATTTGAAAGTAGCCATTAGTAGCCAGTCTAGAACGTCAGTAAACAAGTGGAGATGGCCATGAGGCACTCACCTATTCGGTAGATTAATACCCTGCTTCCAGTTTGGTCCCGAGATCGTAGAACGCAATGGTAGTTGTTCTGTAGAAGACCCAGCACTGACGATGGAAGCAGATTTGCTGATATTTCTGGGCATTCTTTTCTCCATTTTAAGTAGTTCAACAATAGCTGTGGATGAGAACATGGATGCGTTTGAGTGAATATAAATAACGTTATTGCCAAAAAGAAATGCACAGCCAATAATTTACAAAGCGGAATATAAATTCTGCCAAATAGACCAAACAAGACAACAATCAGCCTACATAGTCTGCTCCATACCTACCTTCAAAGCCAGGTCAACGTCAAAATCTCTAGCCCTGAGAAATCTAATCAAAAAACTGTCAGAAAGATCCAGTTCACGTGAAAGTTTCGATTCTTGACCAGCTCTTTCCCTTAACTTTGAAACGCATGTTGTCACCAAAAGGGAGTCATCGATTAAGTCTTTAGGTTCACCCTCAAACTTCATGCCATGTTTTGACAACATTTGAAAAACTCTCCTGTTGTTTCACTAATGGCTACAAAATGCTACAGGCTGAACATCGCAATTGTGCAACTGTTTAACCTTGTTTTTCACCCTTCCCTATCCAAACACCGGCAGACAGAGGCTGCTTACAGGCAACTGGTAAGATAATTGTTAATGATTTCTTCTTGAATACACCCTTGGCCTAGTGCATTGGTGGACATACGCGACTGATAGGTGGGGCAAAGTTAAATCGCGGGGGACCAGAGAAGTTAAATAAGTTCTCAAACTTTAGCCCCCCCCCCCCTATCATTTTTAATAGGTCTACGGCACACGAGTCAAATTATTTCTTTTCACTTTGTAATGCCACTAGCCTAAATCATGCTACCTACCTTAATCTTTTAGGCTCGAATTCCACTAACATCGTAATAAGGCACCGATGAAAATAAGTGCGTTGAGAAACAGGTAGGCTGTGCCTGGCCAAAAAAACAAACAAGCATTAACAAACATTCTGCCGTTCCTCTCCTGTGTCTTTGCGGAGATATTCAGATAATGGGATTTGCCAAATCGTGCAAATTGTGCCTATTCCATCCCATAGCCTACTAAATGTTTTTTTCATGGCCAAATATGTAGCCTACTTATATTTTAAAAAGCTTGAAGAAAATCTATATATTTGATTTATCTGAATATAATATCTGAATATATAGCCTGTCTGCAACATGAACATTTATGGGTCCAAACAAGAAAATATTCCTATTGCCGTAGGCCTATATCTGCATCGCATGGACAACTGTGACGTATATGTTTTCTACTTATTTAGGCTAATGCATGTGATACCGATTCATTTTTGTACATGTTTATGGCAGTTTGTGGACGTTTGTCAAAACTGACAACGAAAATACGGCATTATTGTATAACAATTCTAAATTTTACATTCATACAATCTCCAAATACAAGCATTCAATGGCAAGGCATTCAGATGTAACGACGATATTTAAAATAGTGCACTTTAATAATTAAGCACAGGGATGCTAGTGAGAAGCCACTACTCATGCGCTTTCCAATAGCTTCTCCCTTCCAGTGATCTATTCTGGGCACTCTGGAAACACAGGAGGGTGGCTGGAAAATATTTTGACCAATCCATTTGGTACACCTTTCCACATACCATGTGTTTAATGGTCACGTATAAGTCATGGACCTTGCAACACCAAGAAGACATACATGCATGTAGTTAGGTACTTAACCTTGTATCTGGTCAATAAAATCAAGAACAAAACTTTAGCCGTTCAATTTTCTATAGACTCTCAAGGTAAATCTCGGCTGCTGTGGCTTCAGCTTTCAGTATCAAACTGGAAATTGTAGACCCATGTTAAACCTTGGCCTTTCTCAACCACTGTACATTTGTGTAAACAGTATGAACATCCAAATTCACCATTCAATTGCATGACATTTGCCTTGCATTGCATTGATCTTGCAACACAATCTACAACCAAAGGAAATACTTTGGACCAATCACGAACACCACATTGATCCACTCAAACCTGAGTAAGCAATTGATTGCTTACTTGATCACAAATAGTGATAAGTATGTGTTACAGTTTACAACCAAACCATAAGACTGACAACATTACTTGTTTTGCACTGAAATCAGGGGGCAATTCATTGACTGTATAGAGAAGTGAGTGATGAAATACTGTAAGCTAAAGGTCAATGTGAGATTGATGTAATGCTCAGATTGGCCTTCTTGTATCCTCAACAGTAGCCTTATATTTGCAGAGGAAGCAATTGCAGAGGTAAATCCACAGATAAATAGTTATGGCTCAGCTGGAGCACTGCAGATCCAAGGCACAAGTGGCTAACCCAACTGGATGTCAGGATCATCAGGAAAAACATTCCAAGGTTCATCTTCGCCTAGGCTACTATTTAAAGGCCCACTATGCAACATTTTTCATTTAATTAATCCGTTTCATACTGTTTAGGATGCTAAAATTAGTCATTACACGGCGAACGAACGGTGTAGAATGCGCCACCGTGGCCAATAGCGGTAGATACAGCACTTGCAATGTTCAGCAGCGCGGACCGCCTCCAATAGAATGCAGTGCAATACAATGCATTACAGCGGGCTTTAGAGGGAGCTTGTGAGAGAGAAAAACAGAATGTTGCTTAGTGCCGGTTTAAATGGATGCTTAAATCCTCAGGTATGGTCTTAAAGTGCCCATAGAATGTCAAACCACATTCACCTTGTAATCGTTGAATTTAGGTAGCTTACAGTATCCAATGGACCATAGCAAAACTTCAACCACCGTCTTCCACCTCGTTCTACATGTAAATTTAAAGCTTGAAATGGCCGGACTGAAACAGGCCAATCTGGAACGAGGTGGCTCTTGATGTCGGCAGTACTAAGACACACCTCCTATATTTGCTTGGTCCAACCAAAGATTGTTTGGAAACGTCTCTGGTCCAATCCCCTGTTGCTTCAGGAATTTGCCAGGGGAGGTGGGAATTACGAATATTTTCGTTCTAAGCCTTTTAAATGAGCGTGCTAGCAGTGCTCCAGGGTCACTTTCAGCCGCACAAATTTGCACACGCTATTATTGAGGCTCAAAGAACAATTTATGATGGTAAAAAAATGTGTTCTATTGGCCCTTTAAAGAGTGGGGAAAATATGGAAACTAATGAGCCCCAGCGTCAGTCATCAAGACATCACAGAGCCCATTAGGTTTACTTTTTTGTTAGGCCTATATTCACTAAAACAAGTGAATAAACAGACAATGGCTATTCTATCCATTTTTTTCTGTTATAGAATAAATACAATTGTTTATTTGATATAGTGGAATTTGTCTTTTTCTAAGATGAGACACAGGAAAATCTCAAATCTCCCCCAAAATCTCACATGAAAGTGTTGATGAATGGGCAGTTGTGATCAGGTAGTGAAAGGCAAGGATGGCAGTCAGCAGAGGTAGTTGTGACATGAAGAAGCTAATAAGTTCATGTGACTCATACTTCAATGCATATGTGTTTACTGTATGTGCATATACTGTAGTTATTAATATAGGCTAATAGGTAATTATAAACTGGTAGTGACCAGAGAGATACGATTTCAACCAGGCCAATGATGATCATATTAAAGCCTGTATGGTAAGATCCCATGATCAAATGTCAGAGGTAAAGTGGTTGATGGTCTATAGGCTAAATTCATGGATGCACATATTCATTGCCTTCACATGAAGACTCTAGATAGCCTAATGACTAGTGAGTCCTGAACTGTCAGGAGTCAAACTGCGTTCTCTGTTCAAAGATGTAGTCTGTTATTTCTACAATAGAACTCCAAATATTTGTGTATCATAAATTCTGTAAGTCATAATATAAAGATGATTATATTAGGATTATTATATTTGACATGGAACAATGGCACGCTAAACTGCTATAGGCTGCTGTACATAAAGTTTGATGTGATATTCAGAGCAAACATTTGTTATTATAACTTTTCAGATGAGATGGGGAGATGACGGTAGCATTTTACCTAGGGCTGATTCTATACAATGACGGAAGCCAGACTGGTAGTGATTCTAAAGTTAAGTCTCTTTTATTCTTTAATCTTAAATATCTAAAATACACTTTATCTTTAATTCTCTATATATACTGGACATACAGAGGAATTACTTTTCTAGCTATCCCACAGTGATGTGCACGGTCAGGAGAGCCAGAGGCCGCCTGCCATAACATTCACACCAGTGTAGGGGATTACCATGCAAGGCTCCAGCCTGCCACCAGGAGCAATTTTGGGGTTCAGTGTCTTGCTCAAGGACACTTCGATGGGGTCAGGTAGAGTGGGGCTCGAATCTGCAACCTTGCAGTCACTGAACGGCTACTCTACCACCTGCGCCACCACCGCCTTATAATGGCAGTGGTGGGATTTCTATGCTACGTCTGAAGCCGATGTCAATGGCAGTTTTTTCACCATCGAAAATTTGATTATATGCTGTCCGTGATCATCTGGTCATAAAAAAACCACAGGTTCATATGGCAACTATATTGTTTTGATAAAAATGTCTTTTAATCATGATTCCTCACGAAAGGCCCAAAGCTACCTAACATCGTGAATGCTGGAGATGTTGGATAACAGGCTTGATAATTAATTCTTATTTTTTCTGAAATTCTTGGACCCTCCCTAAGACACGGGCTGCAAACACTAGGGACACAGGCTGTGCATCAAAACATAACGGACCTACAGTAGGCTAGCCCATCGACACAGAATGGGTGGGGGTAAGTGCACATTGTTTCTTATTTCCGATACAGACAACGGATGGGTCGGGGTAAGTGCACATTGTTTCTTATTTTTGATACAGGATTTAACAATGTATTCAGGAGCAGACAGCAAGCCAATCAAGGAGAAATGCCTACAGAGACCAAAATTAAATTGTGCTAAAATCATGTAGGGTCTTATAGTGCACCTTCAACATAAAAAAACACCCAGCTGTTTGAACAGTTTGCAAAATTTCTTTACTGATGACACAAAACATTAGAAAAGAAATGTAAATAAAAATGTTGTTAATCAAAATCTTCAACAGTCAAAAAGTGTCAATACAGTGACAGACTAGCATGTTATTGATATGATATTACATTCACTTTGGCCTGAGACTTGAGCCTGGGAAGTGTTATAGGTAAGGTCCCCAGCCAAGATACATTTGACACAGGCGATTCTCATCTGTGGCCTCTTGGATGAGGTAGTGGACATGTCCCTCAATGGATAAGGGTAAACCCATTACTTTGTTCCTATTCTTAATCACCCCTTGGAGCCTCTGCTCGATGTCCAGAACATGGGTCTTGGCCTAGAAGACACAGTAAAAGAAAAACACAATAGATTACCGTATTTTCCGCACAATAAGGCGCACCCTCAATGAATGGCCTATTTTAAAACTTTTTTCATATATAAGGCGCACCACATTATAAGGCACATAGAATAGAAGCTACAGTAATGGCTGGGGTTGCGTAATGCATCCACTAGATGAAGCTGCGCTAAAGGGATTGTCAACAAAAAAGTCAGATAAGCCATCTCGCTTTGTTCCCTCGGAAACTCTGTTTAGTCTTCTGCAGCCGGTTACACAAGTAGAACGTAAGGTTGTGTAAAGTCCACCTTTACCTAATGTTCACCACAGCTACTTTCAAACTAGCGTCATTCTTAATTTCAGTTGCACCAACGTAACTTTATTAGTGTTAACCAAACTGTGACATTTAATGACGTTTGCACAGATTAAAGCCAATCAACGGCAGTAATCAACGGCAGAATACAATGTAAACAGGAAATGCAGGAAACAGGAAGTTTATTGTTTAAGCTACATGAGTATGTGAACTACCTTCTATGTAATAGGCTAGCTGGATTGCGTAACAATAAAACGTGAAGGAAATAACGTTGACAGAATTAACAGAACTTCTATAATAAAAGAAGAGTCCCTTGATTACAAGAAAAAAACTCAAGTAGTAGACGTTATCGGTAAGTTTGTTTGATCAATAATATCAACAAAATTATAAAGTGAATGGCAAAGTGCAGTAGCAGTAACAAGTAACCGATAGAAATGAAGAGCCATGCCAACAGTACTCTGTGTGAGTTGTACATTTTAAGTTGACTAAATTCAACTTCAGGCCTACCAGTAAACGCAACCATGCAGCATTCCAACTTAATAAAACCATTTATAAATCATCGATGATAATTTGTGCCGTTAGCCCCATTCATTTTTCTGCCATCCCTGAAAACCCCACGCGTGTTAACCCAAAGAGTAGCTTACATCCCAGTGCGACTTCTGGTGCTGCATAGGCTGGCCTTGTAGTCTGTGAGTAATTTCCTTGCATGTGCAAGTGGAACTGAACATGGTTAACTTAAGCAATAAGCCACGAGAGGCCGTGCGTATACGCTGGTTTTAGAACAGCTGATGGGTGTTGTTAAACCCCTCAGCTGTTCTAAAACCAGCGTATACGTACAGTCTCAAGTGGCTTATTGCTTATCTAAAACTGTTTAAATAAATTGTTTATAAGATTTCATCGCATATAACCATGTATTCCATCACTGCAGAATCAGCCAATCACAATGAAGAACCAAAGAAGCCGTTTTAGATACCGCCATACTAACGCGTTACAGTGTTCGATACATAAGGGGCAGTTCATTCCAAGTTTTAAGAATGGGTTTGTCTTTGGTTGGAAGCTTTCCCATTTCAGTCCACTTGTGTTCGCTCGCAAGTCGCGATCTTTGACGTGCAATTTCTTTCTATTCAGCTGATCTGATCATTTGGTGATTTGAACCATTGACAATGATTTGAACATCCACCCACATGTCAGACGAGGTCAGGTCATATTTATTATCTATCTAGCCAGCACTCACGTTAACAACGAAAGTTTTCTCTTTGATGGAAACGGAGGGAAATCAACGACAACGAGCTGTGAATATAACAATGTATTAAAGTAGGAAGAGTCGGGTCGATTACACGGGATTAAAAATATACGTTTTTCTCTGAATGTAATGTTGTGATCTCCGCAAGTACTGACTGTTTACCCCTCTCTTAGACCTATTCCAATCCCTTTATTAGTCTGCAATGGATTTCATTTAATTATTTATTTTCCCCCCACTGATTTTGAGTGTCGAGAGCCCCGGCAAAAGAGCCACTGGTGGCTCGCGAGCCCCACGTTCCCGACCCCAGCTATTGCTGCTGCCCTATTCCCATGTTCTTCTGCGTGACTGATAGCTGAGTTTAAACTCTGCGTCGTAAGTGTGTCTCTGAAGAGGTGCCATTTTGGGGTTTTAACACACACACACAAGTCATATATCCCAGCATGCACCGTGCGCTCAATACTGATCCATATATAAGGCGCACCGGAATATAAGGCACACTGACGACTTTTTAGAAAATTTAAGGCTTTTAGGTGCGCCTTATAGTGCGGAAAATATGGTAGATAAAAGGTAAACTGAAGAACAGCCATATTCATTAGTTAAATCAGATATTAACGTGATCTTATAGCTAGCAAGGCCACAAATGGCAAATACCTGATTGCTTCAACGTTGATATCAGGACACATAAGAAATGGATTGAGAAAGTATGCAAATTTTTGTCTCTCAGTCATCAAGGGAAATAATGACAGGGAAAAAAAGACATGGTGAGTTTCAGTACGTTTTCCCACCACAACAGCCAGTTTGAGATGGGGAAAAATATGTAGCATCAATAAAAAAAAGAAAAAAAAGAAAGGATAGTCCCACATCATAAGGATAACAGAAAGTTTCATACAAAAAATTAAACTAATTGTACAAACACTGAAAATAATGTAAAAATCCTTGCCTGAAAACTCTGATCAAGACTGACCCTTTAATGCATAGTCCCCAGGTACCTTGCATTATTAAGTATATTTTGAGCCTGCACATTTACTTAAGTAAATAAAGTAAATACCTTTATCCATATTCTGTACTTATACTACCCCTTCAGAATGGAAAGAGCATACCTCTGCCATCTTTTGTCTAGAGTCTAGACCATGTTAAAGTTGGGACAAATATTTAATAAACTTAAAAATAAGAAAAAAATACATATACATACACTTCACTTAGAAATCAAGTTGCATACTTTTACTTCATTAGACTTTGTGGATTTTGCAATTATCTATTCTTTCTACTCAAGTAAATGTCAAAGATGCACTGTTACATTTTATAGCTAGCCCATGCTACAGCTTGCTAGCTGATGGGTTGTTTATGGACAGCGCCTTCATTATGCGTTTATCCAGTGAATGAAGGTTCCCTCAGCCATCTACAACAACAAAACTGAAAATAAATAAAACTAATTTGCCAGGTTGCTGTGAGGAGGCCCTAGATTTAGACATTTGTCCTGAAACACCCGAATACTGAATCCTGAATACCTTTTCATTGAGTATCTCTCCAGACTCATTGACCTGTGCCTTAGAGAGGCCTTTTGCAGGTTTACTCCACTCGACCAGAGGATCATGGAGGAATGTCTTTAGGACGCTGTGAAGGAAGAGGACATTATAAAGAGGCAGCAGCTGCTTGTCTGTAATTGATATGGAAAATCAGAAATCAGTTGGTCATAACTTTTTCACTTTGATCATGCCCACAGACTTGCCTCATGAGTGGTTCACGCTGATCCCTTATCAGACGAAGGGTGACTTCACAAGCTTGTCTGAAGAGCCCCTCAACACCCATGGGCCCCATGGCATGCACCATGTTCTGAGTGAGCCGGAATGGGACTACCTCTGGAACATCAAAGGTTTCTCCCTACAAAATTTGCAAGATAAGCTGTGTTCAAACTTTTTTAAATGATAGTTGATAGAAAATGGTAGTAATTAAAAAAAATCCTTTCTTCATTGTGAAATCTAATGTAAAACAAAATGCAATCTCTTGTACAGATTTAAATAGACTATTAGGCCACACCAATAAAATTAGTTGGTTCTAAAATATGGAGCGAGCGAGCGAAATACAAAAAAAAAAAAAAAAATGTTCTGAAGGTAAATTAGCACATTCACAGTTAATGTTCATTAAAGACATTTACTCATGTGTTTAGGAAAAACTAAATGTGGCCTAATTTATAAACTTAACTTTCACACCTCACAGCACACTTTTTGTCATGCAGGTTTTAGGCAATGTACAAATTCATAATTCTGTCATTCTATGTTATGTAAAGGTTTGACGGTTTGTCTTTTATTTAAGTTTGAGAATCTAAGCACCAAGCAAGCTGGCTGTGGAATTGAGGTATGACATATAATGTAGACTACGTCTAGGCTGCTGTAGCCTACGTTCAAACTCATTTTGTCACAGTTCATCACAGGGCATTAGAACGTCAAAATCGCATTGATTCACTAGCAATTACATAGTGACTAAAACGTGATCAGCATAACGGAGATGAATATTCATCAACGTGCAGTCACGTGAATCTACAAAAGAGACAATTTTTTTGCATGAAAAAGAGAAGCGTGTGTGTGTGCGCGCGCGAGGATGTGAGTGTGTAGGCACATGCTATTCATATATTTATTGATTGATTGATTTTGATGGCGAAACACTTTGAATGGGGTTTTTTTTCACCTCTCAATCAATGAAATATCAAACTCACCTCCACAGAGTTGCACAAGCAGACTGCTCTCGACACTGTGAGTATAATTGCGCAAAGTTCTCATTCTCTTTAATTTCAATGCACTTGTCAAATGTTTTTCTCTTCTGATCAAATATTCTAATAATTCCAAACACCTTGCAGGATCCACCGGCATCTTTCCTCATATCATGTCTCTTGTCTCCTGCGCTCTGAAGTGAAAGGCGCGATTTGATTGGTTTTCGATGTCTCGTGAATGCAGCATGCGTTTTTTCAGTATTATAGCCATCAGCCACGGTGTTTTTTATGTTCGTGTGAGTTTGAATTGATTTAATTTTGCATTTTTTTCAAGCGGCGAATCCGAGAACCAACTAATTTTATTGGTGTGGCCTTATAGTCATGCATGTTGGAATTTCTGGATCGAGCTGAGCTCAGTGCAATTTTAATTAATTAAGTTGTGAAACCCATTTGGATTTTGTGAAGTGAAAGAAAAATGGCCACACATTATTTTCATATCAACATTGCACATATTTAGACAAATCCTCAGTTAAGTTATATTGCTTTCATGAATGTTTTCAGGTTGCTATTAGCCTAAAAATATGCAGCATTTCTGAAGAAAAAAACATTGTTTATCATTTAAATTATGCATTTACTTGTAAAAATTTAAATGATGGGGCAAAGCATGCACAAATCAACCATGTCTCCTGGGATACGTGACATACATATACTCCAAATTAACAGAAGTATAACTCCAGAAATGAAAATACCTTGTTAAAGAGGCAGTTGAAATCAACATGGACACATTCACCAGTCAAAGAATCAAACAGTATGTTTTCTCCATGACGATCTCCTAGCCCAAGGATGTATCCCACCATTGACATCACTGCAATAGAGCGGCTATACGCTGACCTACTATTGTACCTGTAACCAGGAGCAGAAAACACAGCTTTCTAACACAACATAGAGTAGTGAAAGTGAAGTTTCTTTTATGAGACCAAACACAATGTGTGGCAGCAACATTATCCAAGATAGTGGTAGATTGAACTGACAACTGATTTAAATTGATAAATAAAAGCACACAAAAATGTCATGGCCATCATCTATATATTGTAATGGTGTAATAAAACAAAACTATCGCAACCAGAGAATGAGAAAGGTAGCTTTACCAGGAGGTTGGATCAGGAAATGTCCTCAAAAACCACTCGTGAAAGACTGGAGGATGAGATGCACATAACACATCTTTGAACAACTTGTACTTCTCCTGAAAGGATGCCGTCTTGGGTAGAATATACTTTCTGATCTGTTTTCCAGTCATGTAAAGACCTAGGTAAACAAGTGTAGTAGATTCTTGCAAATGAGGTTAAATAATATATGTACAATTAAATGTATATAGTGTACAATTAAATGAGTAGACAAATGAAGTGTGTTCTTGGGGTGGTCACCAAGAAATGATTTACCTCTTTCTTTGTAGAGGTCCATGAGGATGTGTCGCAGCCCTGCTGTATTATTAACCCACTCAATGAGACCGCACTCCTCACTCAGAGGGACCACAGCATATGTTCGAATGTGTAAATCCCTCCTCCGAGACTCAGCATCTTTACGCAAACACTAAGAAAGAAAGTTGCTATGCCATTGTCATTTGCATCAGTTTTAAAATAATAATCCCAACAAACATTAATTCAAAATAATGCTAGTTATAATTCATATACACACACCTTGTTGATAAGACAGTTGAACTCCATCAGCCTACAGTCTTTTCTCAGATCATCCTTTGGTTTGCACATCATTGTGTAAGATTTTCCATCTGAACCCCTTAGACAGATCTTTTTGGGTTTCTGCAGTGAGGCCAGTATCTCCACCTTGAACAAACGTATATTTTTATACAAGAGTTTCAGTAAAACTATTTATATATTTCTGATTGGACAAGCATGCTGTGCATCATTACTGGAGTTATCCCATGATAAAGCCTACCACGACGACTTCCGCGACTATAAAGCTCATAGGAGCTTAGTCTGGCCAAGCTACCGTACTACCCGACTTCTGTGAGGTGGGCATAACCTGTGTCCATCAGATGCCTCTGCATACTACTTGACGAATCTACAACCAATCAGACCACTTTTTCCGATGATGTATGCGTAAGCTCTCATTGGTTCTCACTTTTTTGGGAAACAGAAATGCTCTATAACGGCAGCTTGGCCAGACTGACTTTGCTCGCGAAATTGAATGTAGCGCCACAGGAAGTCGCTACTCCGTGGCTGCATTTAAAACCTATTGTTTTTCAGTGTATATGTGCTTTGTATTATCTTTTCTTTGACCTTTTTGGATGTTTCTTTAATATCTTGACATAAATAGCATGATGTGTTCAAGTTCTAAAAAACTTAAAAAACAAACAAACAAACAAACAAACAAACAAATAAATAAATAAATAAATAAATAAAATAAAACTAACAATCAGTACAAAATATCTCTTTCATATGCTAACCCATTCCTATGCTAATCCAAACTATTTGCTAATTGAGAAACTGACCACATCATCAAATCCTGCTAGGTAGGCCCAATGCCCAGGGAAGGCATCATGGTTTGGATTCGAGCCACCAGTTGATGGCAGGGTGGGAATGAGTACAGCCTGAAGAGGGATGAGGATCTGGCTGAATGTCGGATCCTTGACCATCATCTTGAGTGTCTTAAAATGTACATTCATGCTGAGCGTAGCACAGTTCCCATCCACCTGCACAGAGATAACCGTAGTGTTATTACCGCACAAGTAGGTAATAGACAAATATTTTGAATACCCATTTACTTTCTTTTCTCTTTCGTGAAGCCATTACTCTGGTTTATACAATTTCGCTGCATGTTTTGCATTAACATTTTATTTAGATATTTTTTGGGGCTTTTTGCCTTTTTTTCCGATAGGACAGGAGAGTGTGACAGGAAGCGAGTGGGAGAGAGATGGGGCAGGATCGGCAAAGGACCTCGGGTCGGACTCGAATCCGGGTCGCCGGATTCATGGTATGACGCCTTAGCCCACTGAGCCACGGCGTCCCCTGCATTAGCATTTTAATGTGACAATCTCTTTTCAACCTTGAACATTATTAAGTCATAGTTGGTAGCAGCTGTTCTACACCCGCTCATTGTTAATGGGTGTATAACAGTGAAAGCCATGTTGGAAACGGACTCAATGAAATGTACTACGAATAAAACTAGTGAAATCTCTGATGGATGTTGGTTCTTAAGACCACAGTGTGATACAGCTACTTAAATTGTTGCAGCTTCCCACAGCCTTTTTTTTTTTTTTTCTATTTTTGCAATCCGGAGCTCATTAAGGAAACAGAGGAAGGGGAAAATCCTGCCCCGTCTAGCCAGGGGGCAGGCTCTCGCCCCTGCCGTCTCTGGCCAAAGTGACTTTATTTATAGCACTTTTGTTATAATGATTGGCTTTGTTCTGTAAATCTCTTGCATTCTTCACCAAAAAAAAAACATTTAACATAGTCTTGCCTCTCTGATGCACCTTCAGGACAGCGTCTTCTCACCACATGCCTCACCACAATATTATTTTGTCTGATAAATATAAAATCAGTCAGATTTAGATTTCTCCGTTTTAAAGAAAGTGAAATGAATTTAGTAAACTGGCTTAAAGCCATGAGTGACTGAATCAAGGGCCCTCTGCTTGTTAAACCATGTAAAACTACTAGACTATTTGTTCCAAAGAATTCAACAGACAATCAGTCCGTAAGTTAAGAGAAATAAATTTAGCAGTTCAAACACAAATTAAATCTAAAACAACTGCAAAATCTTTTGGACATATAGGCTATCTTAAGTAATTTTCACAGCCACAGGTGGATTCTAATATCCTCCCATTTTTGTGCCCAAACTATGCTATATTCTACAAACTATGTTGCGTGTACACTGACTGTTTGCTTGTGTAAAAGGATCATTCAGAGTGACATAACCCTTTAGCCCTGTAGCTTCACATTGCTGAGTAATGGAGGTAGGCGTGAGATGTAAGAATATGGGGCAGTGCAGACCAAATGGCAGCAAACGCTGGTAAGGGCAAAAAAGTTGCCTCCTTATATCCCCCATCTGTTAGTGTTAGCTGCCATTTTGCAAATACGGTCTTTGTTCCAAATGCTTTCAACCTTACACCTCCCGACAGCACTAAGCAGGCCCAGAGAAATGGGCTGATTGACTCTGGATTTGACACAGACTTGAATTGCTACTTTGCAACATAATTAGCATGAACCTCTTTACCGGTTTGTTACTGAGCTCTAGAAGTTTGTCAGTCAATTTGGTGGCATCCGATATGAATTTCTCCAGTGTGTTTTTAAGCATGGCTGCCTTTCTTAGGATTTCTTTACATCTATTCATTCTCATGGGATAGGAAGACTGTGGACACATTAAAAATGAAAGGTCACAGAAAAGGATACATTATAACACCAAAATGAAATAGGACCAAAGATCAAAGGTTAATTGATGCAAAAGTTTCTGACCTTGGACACAGCAGTCATCATCCACATGGCTTGTTGTGGGTAGGCTAGAAAGACTTTGGCCACAATTTCCTGCAGCACAGCAAAAACATTATTGCTGGAGTGACATATACGTGAGATAAGCTGAGAGAAGGCTGTGAGGAACTGGTATGGGGAGAGGTTCTTATTGTGTTCACTCATGGTGCCATTGATTTTATTCAGCTCAGCACACAACTGTCCATGTTCTGGACGGCCACCTAAAGTGTACAAATGACAAGAATAGTAAAAATGTTTCCCCATCACAAAATATTAAATACAGACAAACATTAGCAAGTATCATTTCTAACAGCCTCATCCAATAGTGATAGTACATTTACAAATAACCTTTTATACATGATCAAAAACTCACTTTTTTCAACTTCATAAACCTTGGCACCAAAATCTAGCCAAAGAGACAGCATTCGTGGCATGGCCTGATAGATATACTGATTGCCAAACTGCAACGCTCTGCAAAGTTTTCAGATTTAGTTAGTCAATAATGCGTATATTTCAAATTAGTTAATACACATCATACAGCACACAGCAATAGTCAAAATGTAAAGACGATCTTACTTCCCAAAATACATAATGATGTAATGGATTAAGTTTCCCTGTTTCTCCAGCTTATTGTCCGTCACCATCTGTGTCACTTTGTCGTAATATTTTGCCAAATAGAAGTTACCGTCCTCCCATTCAGGCAACAAGTTGGTCACATCCTATTATAATAAACAATACAGAATAATGAACAGTATACAGAATATAGAATAATTTAATTTCAAAGGTTAGGTTTATCTTTCTATCCAGAGTTTAAAAATATTGCCCCTGAAGCCTTCGCTTTGCCTGTAAGGACACCAATAGAAAAGGGTTTTTCATCCTAGTTCAACTATTTTAAACTGAACAGTAACAAAATTGAACAAACTTCCTCAAATCCTCTCCCCTCCCCTTCAAAAATTAAATCCTAGGACTGATGAATATATCAAGCCGAACCTCAGTACAATTGTCTGTGATGTCTGTGAAGATTAAAATTCATCCAGAATGTAGTAGTCATAGTGTTCAGTTAAGGCAACTGAACTTCTTAATGACCTTTCATTCTCTGTCCAGAAAGCTTCTTCAGTTCTGACTGATGTAGTAAATACATGGCCTGTGGGTGTTCATGTGATCAAGGATCAGAAGAATCACCCATTAACATAATGGCATAGTCAATGTGTGAAGTTGGGGTTGAATGGGTCATGGAGATCACAGGACCTAGTGAACTTGCTACATCGCAAGTGTCCATATTGGGCGGACAAGATGTGCCGGTTGTGCACTGCAGTCAACAATCCAAGATTGAGACGTAAAAAGCACTTAATTTGTGGCGCAAGTGGATAGATGCAGCCTGGTATTGTCTCATAGTCTACTGTATGCTCATGCACTAGAAGAGATATCATAATTGACAATAAAATGTCATTGTCTACGTAGTTAAAAACAAGATTATGTAGCCTATTCTTGCAACTGGTGAAGAATAAGTTTAACCGTTAGGCTTGGAATTTGCAACACCACCCGTCAAAGGCTCTAAATTAACGTTTTCATGGTCGCAGAGACCATGATTATATTGGGTGCAGTAAATGTTACTTGTGAGTTGCTTGATTGCCAACATAATTAGGTAGTTAATTAAGAAGGTAGTAATTACTACCAATGATTCAAAATTTTTCCAGTTTAAAAACTTTACTTAACTAGCAAACTAGTTTGTAGATGTAACTAGTCATTTATCTGTGATGACAGTGGAAAGCAGTTATAATAAAGCTATAAAAATTACATTATAACTGCACATTGCAAAATGGAAAATGCTAAGTTGTGTTGTACGTCATGCGAAGTTGTGTTGTACGTCATGCGATGGACCATTTTTGGGGTGATATAAACAATATAAACAACAAATTAATTGACATACCCGGTATGTTTTCATGATGGCATTACTCTCAAAGTTTGCAGTTTCTTCCATGAGTCTCGCCATTAACAACATAGCTTTGCCTTTGATTTGGACCAGCTTGTTGTCAATAACTGGATGCTCACTTGGGAAACACTGTTGCACTCCCTTCTGTAGGACCATTAGGGCCTCATGAACATCCCCCTGTTTTACATAAATATTCTTAAACATCTGTGTTAAATATTTTGGTGTTAAATTTTTAGTTTAGTGATTTAATTAAATACCTTGGTCCTTAACCACTTGGCCTTCTCAACAAATAACTCGGACAGGTGAGAGCTCTCGGCATTAAGAAGGGCATTGAATGCAGTCTGGTGGTGCCCAGCTCTCCTTGCCACCATTGCGCTCTTCAGCCAGCAATCACCTACCTGCTCCTCAGAGCTTGACCTGCTAAAAATGGAAAGACACTGTACACTTGCCTCCATGTGAACATGCAATAAGTGGACAAGCCTACCGCCCAATTTTGACACAGAAAATGGCATGTTTTGGAACAATATCAACAATTCTGCCGTCCTTATTCAAGTACAACTGATATTCATTTATTTTTACCAAATTAGACCAAAAAAAAAAAGCCTGGCCTATGCATTCTCAAATGGACTTAATCCACAGTGAATAAGAGGGGATTTGTCAGACTGAAAGATTTTTTTTATTTCTTAAAAGTGTTTTTTTATTTCTTAAAAGTGTTCTTGATATTGAATAACAGGAGGAAAAGAATATATTGTGACTTAATTACTTACTCATTGCTGAGGTTAAGGAGAGCCCGTCGGAGTGCCAGAATGGGCTCCTTTGCTCTAAATGAGTTCTGAGTCATCAGCAGCCGAGCATCCCAATTTTCTTGCACCACTGTGCCTCTTTTTTGTTTCCCTTCATGAGGTGCTGCCTGCCACTGCTGTAGAAGATTCCTGAAGGAATGTTCCAGTTCACAAAGCATGTGCAGTCTGACGGAGAGATGAGTAATTAGGACTGGTTGGCACTAAAATGTATATAACTTAAATAAGAATTAAAGCAAAGATAATACACAGTATATATTGCTAAATATTTTACATTCATGTAATCTATACAGACAGTAAAATATCCATTTCCATATTTGTGAAGGATTGAAAGGTAGACACAAGTTAAAAAGTGGAACAAAAAATGTTCAAGTTACACTTTTGCTTGTCTTTTATTACTCTGACGTGCTTTTCAGAATATGTTTTTTTTTTGTTATGGTTACAATGTATACACTTGTTGAGGTAGTTGACACTTGACACCCCTTGACACCAGACATTGCCTCTGACCATGGTAACTATTCTTTTAGATTTTCATTCAAGCATGAAAGCCATGCACTAACACAGGCTAACTAACACATACCCACAGCATTCCTATACTAAATTGAAAAGGCAAGTAGGAGAGTGTATAACTAAAGTTGTAAGCTTTTTCATTTCAGTCCACTTGTGTTTGATTGAAAGCTGTGTTCACTGCAATGCAATTCATTTCAGTTGATGAACTTGCCCACCAAATGTCACACATCAACAATAACAATTAAAGTTTCTCACTGAGATACCTCACAATGTATTCATATCCTCTCTGATACGTCCCACATTCAAAGCTGGCAGCTGACAATGGGACAACCTGGTCTTTCCTTGCGATTTTCAATTTCTCATAAAACAACTCTGAATTATGCTTCTTGGCAGCAACAAGCATCTGTCCAAGTCTCGCTGTCCATGTGCTGGACTTTGGATCTGTGGAATAGAACACAAAAACACTTATTATTAAGCGCAAACATTCCACGTGTCGCATTATAACTGTTAATTGAAAATCTCTACCTTTTAATTTTACTAAACTACCTTACCAGAAGCTAAATAATCTTCCACAACATCCCACTTGGAAAGTTTCCATGCAGCTTCAACTCGATATGTGTTCAAATCAGATTTCCATTGAGGCCTTTGAAAAAACATAAAGGATTACTACAGGCTTAAAATGCTTGGTTTTTCAATGAAACGATGAGGACACATCTTTGGAACAACAGTGCTTGAACCATCTGTCACCTGCTTGCCAGTACTCCATTAACTTGTGTGATAACAGCTGACAATTGTCCTAGGCCCAATAAAGAATTCATCACTCCATGGTAATGGCCAATCTGTAAGAAAGTGGATAAAAAAATTCCTTTATTTAGATGTCAAAATCCTTTATTTAGATGTCAACTTCTGATCTATCCCATGTCTGACTGATCTCTCTTGTGATGATTGTAAAGATTGTAAAGAAATATCAGTAGAAAGTAGGGCTATAGGGTACGCAATATGTGATTAAATAAAGTAGTCCAGGGGTCTTCAACCGGGGGTCCGCGGAGGTACTGCAGGGGGTCCGCGAAAATATTTCGTCTGAGGCATTTTTTTTCTCTTCCAAAAAATTAAATTTGTCATAGTTAACATAATGTTCAAAAGAAAATTGCTTCATATTCGTTTTTAAATAACACATTGTAGGCTACCCATGAATCATGCATGTGATCATGTGATCCCTGTGTAACATTTTGCTAACCTATGCCAAAACACATTAGCATTCATAAATGTACAAATACAGGTCACCACTTCAGCCTGAGCCTGATGTGACACTGCCTCGCAAATTCCGTCCGTCCTAGAATAGAGAAGCTCTGTTCCACTCACCAGGTTCAGTGCTCTCACAAGGACCTGGTAGCTGATCAGTTATCTTTAATTCTTCGTCCCACTAGGCCTATAAAAAAATGTGACCCTTGTGACCTTTTTTTTTATTTGAGTTGGATCATCGCGATTAAAGAACACTTTCCCCCGTGCATTTTAGTTAAATAGCTTTGTATTCAGCAAACTCGTTCTTTTCATTCCGGGAGATAAATTACGTTTGATTTGTCTGTTCAGTGTCGGGACTGATGGACCCTGAACTTTGCGGGGTATTTGTTCTGTGTGATGTTTTGCTTTGTTGTTTTTTTTTATGAGAGTCTGCGGTCTTTGCGCTTCAAGGCGTTCTGCGCGAATTCATTCATCCAACGTTCCATCACAATAAAACGATAACGATAATCTCATGTGTTTGTGTTTCCTTCTGAAAGACAAAGTTATTTTAGCCTACACAAGAGGAAGAGGCTTTCTGTCTTTATCAGTTTGAGCTAATTAAGCTTTGCCTGAATTTAGCTGAATATATCCAGCTAGTTAACCCTTGTGACATTCATTCTGTTATAGGGCGAATTTATGCAACTATGTAAAGAAACGAGTTTAGAATGTGTGCGTTCGTGTGTGTGCGTGCATGTAGGCACTCGACTGACGGTCCAAATGACGGCAGGATTTGAGGTGGGCCAGGTGTGTATGGAGTAAGATAGCTGTCAAAAAGTTTCTTTTCTCAACAAGTAATGCCTGTGAATGGGGCGATGACGTATTTTGACAGTTGAGTAATGTGTGCAAAGTGGTATCCATAATATTGAGAGGCGTATTGAAATTTTGATTTTGTTCTTGTAATTTTTGAGTTTTTAATTTTTTTCCATCCGTATTCTGGTGGATAATATACACACACTTATTTTATGCATGACTGAACTCATTTTAGAAGTCTCAAATGTTTATTTTATGCACAACTAAATACGCACGTGTATCAAATATATGGACACGAATATTTTGGCAGCTATCTTACCCCACAGATGTGGGGGTCCGTGCTCAGTCGCTCTCACAGCCAAGGGGTCCTTGAGCTGAAAAAGGTTGAAGACCCCTGAAGTAGTCCATCCCGACCAACACAGGGTATTTGAACAGTGAGCTCTATCTTTCTATTGATTAGCCTATGAGACATTGGAGTAACAAACAGTAGTTTAGTTGTCAGTTTTTGGAAATAATCAAATTAAAAGTAAACTATTTGTGTCCATGTAAACGGGGCTAGATAAGGATTCTGAACATGGAAACTGGCCACACTGGGAAATATTTGCTCGGAGTATTGGTAATGATAGGCCTAATTAAAAAGTGTTGAGAACCATGGTCATGTCATGGTCATTGCTATCCATGGTCATGTTTAAGGGCTAGGCTATGCTTTTAGTTAAACGAGTAGCATATTTTAAAACAATGTCTACTCAGAGATTAAAAAAATATATATATATTCAAGAAACCTAAACAGGCTCCTCCAGGCGGACAAAATTTGCTTTTGAATTAGATATTAAGGGCATTTTTTTATCTTGTTTGTTTAAAGTTAAGATAAATCTTCTCTGGATTATTGTGTGCTGACATTTAGGCTTTAGGGTCAGATCTTGTATTTGTTAGGTTGCAGAGGTTCCAATCGGCTTTTCATGATTATGTTGACCCTACAATATAGTGTTGTGGGCATGTACCCTTCTGGGTGTCTACCTATTTGAAAAACGTCAGGCCACTGCCTACAGTACAGTAAAAGCAGAGCTCCAAAATGCTACCTGGTGTTTTTTAGGGTACAATTAGTAATACATTTAGGACAATAATACATTTCTAATTGGATAATGGCAGCAGTCACCTCCACTGATTGATTCACTGAACCCTAAGCCCCTTGGCTAGATGGTCTGTTTTCTTTACAGCCACTATTTCTGCTTAAATGCACGAGTAATACCTCTGACCTTTTTTTTTAAAAAAAAAAACCATAGAGCAGCATCATCCCAGCAGTACTAAAACAGGGCCATAGGGACTACCCACTTTGAGATACTGGTATGAAATGTGGAGCACTGGTAGAATGGGACAGTAGGTCTGGGGCTGATTATAGCAAAATATAGCAACAAATATAGCAACATGAACATCTCTACCAGTAATTTAAGTTGATCTGAACTGGTCACTTACCTGGTCTGACTCTAGTTGAATTGCTCGGTCATAGCATGCAGTTGACTCACGGAGCAACCCAATACTCTCATGTTCTAGAATCTGTTCTCTTAAAGAGGGCTCATCCTTCCGTAAAGCATTCACACCTCGCACACCATCTGGTTCATGCATAGCTGCATATAGGGTCTATAGAATTGAACAAAATTGATTCTGTGAATGGCCTATAATTTTAAGGAGAGAGTAACTGAGTAAGAGATATTAGCTATTATACCGGAGAACTACAAAATCCACACCAACCTGCAGAAATGTAAGATGGTCCTGGATGTTTTCTTTGTTCTGGATAATGAAGGATTCAAAGTGCATTACGGCACGTGTGTATGCTTTGGAGCGGAAGGAAGCTTTAGCCAAAAGATCCTGTGGAATCTCAGTGAGGAAGTTTGACACTTTCTGATAGTCACTGTTTTCCAAACCTAGTAAATTACCATACATACATCATACATAAAAAAAAAAAAAAAAATCAGGTGATGTAAATTCACTTTTTTTTATCACCATGTAGCCTGCATGATGCTTATTCTATAAATTTCTCTCTCTCTCTCTCTCTCTCTCTCTCTCATATATATGAATATGAGTATGACCATGTGAAACAACAGTCAAACATGCTATGCAAAAACAGTAGTTTTTTAAAAATCTATATGACTGCTCTAATGTGCGTTAGTGGCAGTCATTAAAAACACATTCCTACCACAATCTCAAACTTTGTATTTTTTCCATGTCACTTGACTTTCAAAATTTACACTAGTTTACCTATTAGTAATGTCAGTGTATAGTTTTCAAAAAAAGGCTTACGGTTAGTTTGAACGGAAGCTTTGCTTCTTCTCAAGCTCTGCAACACATGTCGGCCCCACAAGGTCAGGTGGTCCAACATTGAAAAAACAGTCTGAGTACTCAGTTGGCTGAGACTGGATGTAGTTTCCTGAAGCCCACTTGAACGTTGGTCATCCACTTTAAGGACTGCCATAATCTCCTCGGTCACCTGATAATACCAAACATACTATTCATTGAAGTTGTTGACAGCACAAAAACTGAAATTATAGAGATGTATGGAGACTACTGTGGATATTATTGTATAATATACTGCTGGCTAAGGTATAGTCAAGTTAAGGTGGTGACAGTCTGGATGAGAACCTACAAATCACTCCATGTACTTTTGAGTTTTTACATAGCACCACACCAGTATTTAACCAACAGTGTGTGAATATGCCATATAAAAGGCCAGTTATTATTATGAATATGCATTATTATTATTATTATTATTATTATTATTATTATGAATAATGAAAAATTCTGATCAAAATAGTTTTCACTCAAACTCAATTGCATTCATTGGATTAATGCTTTGAATCTTTGGTTTACTGGCATCTAAACTAAGCCCATTTATTGCATGCGTCATCTAACGTTGCAACAAATATATAAGCATACACACACAGCATGATGTAAAAGTTCTGTGAAACATAAATAACATGAAAAACACATTAAAATACTGCTTCACAAATAAATGTTATTTGCCCATTGTATATTTTTTCAAAAGGAAAGAGGGCTGTATCTCCTGCAACAAATATTACAAAAACAAATACACGTGCAAGATGGTGAGAAAGAAGGCGAAAGGAACCGGGAGAATTTTTTGATAATAAAAATACATTTTTATTATAGGTCCTACTCAGCTGAATAACACAGCTGAATAAGAGTCATAAGATAAAATAGGGATTATCTTATTTTCTTACAGCTCTTAATTTACAGATTTACTTAGTGTAATTCAAAGATATCCCAGATTATGTGGAACATATTGACCAATTTAAAATCAAAACAGGAAAGCACCATGGAGGCATAATTCAAATGTTGCTAAAAACAGAACGTGGGAAGACAGAAAGAAAGAAAATTACATCATAAAATCTAGAGAGAGATGACTTTTAACCCCTTTAATCACATTTTTTCTCTTCTGGAGTATCCAGTATTGTTTCTGTTGGGTTTAATTGTAAAGTTTTACTTAAAAATAATAATAATAATAATAATAATAATAAGAGTAATAAGAATAAGAATAAGAAAATGGACTGTCTATATTAAACTGTATCAATTATGTGTGAAGGGTCAGCTAACCAGATCACTTTATTTACTTGATGCACCGGTAATGTCTTATCGGTCAATTAAAGCAGTTCATTAATAAATTCATTATTTAATAGTGAATTATTATTATAAGTAGTTAGGTTAAGTGCCTTTTACAGGAAAGCAGAAAAATATTGAACAGATAATTCAGAGGACTGAAGAGCAAGATCAAGTAGCAAAGATGCTATAAGAGTAAATAGTTTAAGTGCGTGCAAGGCGCCCATACCTCCCGCTTCTCCTCTTTTGTACAACCCAGCAGCACATACACCAGGATGTGCGGAAGAAGATAAATGGTCACTTTGTAGTCATGCTTTATGATGAATCTACAGCAGTTAAAAACTTTACTTGCCAATTCATGCCTCACCTGAAACATAACACACGGCATTATGACACATTAATACACCACTTCATGAAACAAAAAAGAAGTGCCCCAAAACAATATCTTGGCAAGTATAAACATGCACAGAAAGTAGTACTCACTTTACTAATAAGAAACCCAGCCCATGTTGCAGACCATTCAGAAAAATTGCTTCCACAGCTGGTGAGGTATATGGGTTTCTTCAGTTTTGACCAGTTAACAACCTTCTGAGAACTTTTGTACCTTTAATGCACACATGACAAATGATCAGACATCATATGTTAATTTGTCTTTGGGTCTCTAAACTTTTAAAATATCATAGATTAGAAAGAGATTTTGAAGACCTGCTGTTAAGATGTGGTTCAAGTATCTCCTGAACCTGCTCTGGAAAACGTCTCCATAATCTTCGACCTGAGGTGTCATTTCTGCCTTCCTGACATTCAAATATAGCAAGGAGCTCCTAAACACACACACACACACACACACACACACACGCAATCATCCACCTAATCCAGCCAGAACATACTGAACATACATTAGCAGTTTTCTTCCATGTGGCATTACATTTTTTATTATTAATAATAATAATAATAATATTATTAATAATATTATTAATAATATTATTAATAATTACATTTATATAACTTCAAGCACATAACACACCAGATATGACCAGATATGAGCACCTGAAAGTTTTAATGATGGATATGGCTATCTCTGCTAATACTGAAACAGAAATGAAGGTGACATCCACAACCATTATTAATTAGGCTACTAAACGCAAATTACCAATAAACAGGTTCACATAGGACTCAAGGAAATCAACAAAAATGCATGCATGTCTTTGTGAAAAAATATGAATAGAAGGGATAGGCATATTTTCTTTGCTCATGTTACATGATCGTCAATAAAGTATATATCTTGTGTTTGTGCTAGTAAATTGAATTGTATATCGTCCTGTGCACCAGCACATATAGCTCCCAGTGATTTCCTTATTTAGTGGCCATAAACTTTTTTTTGTTTGAAATTTTTTAAATAATATTTGTCTGCATAATTTGAATACGTAGACACATGCAAATCAAAACCATATTTATACCATGTATCCAGGCATACATTAAAGGCCCACTATGCAACATTTTTCATTTAATTAATCCGTTTCATACTGTTTAGGATGCTAAAATTAGTCATCACACGGCGAACGAACGGTGTAGAATGCGCCACCGTGGCCAATAGCGGTAGATACAGCACTTGCAATGTTCAGCAGCGCGGGCCGCCTCCACTAGAATGCAGTGCAATACAATGCAATACAGCGGTCTTTAGAGGGAGCTCGTGACAGAGAAAAACAGAATGTTGCTTAGCCCCTATTTAACCTCTAGTTATATTATTTACCTCTCTATATATTTTGAATCCATTATTCTAACCAAGATAGAGTACCTGCAACATGTAGTAAGGTAAGGCATCAAAACATACCTGCATGGCATAAGCTGCAGCATCCTGAGCCTGGACATCATCTGCATAGGCTAAGAAAGTTCTGGTCAACTCATTAAGCAGGTCATAGGCAAAGTTTGGATCTTCTACTCCACTCTAAGGGAAAATATGGACAATAAGATATGACATGACATGATATGACATGACAAAAATATATAATATGAAATAACAGACACCAAGGTGTCCTATTGTAGAAATCTAAAAAAAGAGTATGTTGACTAGTGTGTTTTGTTTATGTTGTTCATTTATTTTCATTGGTCAGGAACATTTCATTTCAAGCTATCCTGTAGGACATAATTTTTGGTTATTGTAATGTTTGGTTATTCTAATATTGCTGTATGGTATTTATCCTTGAAGTGTTGTTCTGGAAACCTTTTTGAAGTTTTGAAGAAGGGTGCAAGTTATGAAGTGAAGAGTTAACTCCTTTGGTGATAAGCTTCCAGCGCGATATGTGATCTAATGTTTGTCATCTAATAGTTCGCTATCTAACCTGCTAAACGACTACTGGTACATTAACAAGGTTAAGGACAATGGAATAAAGGACCCTGTGTTTTAATTGAAAACTTTGTGCCTGTGTGTTAGTGGGGGATTTACAAATAAACACAAAAACACATCTTGAGACAGAGCTTCGGGATAGAGTAATAAAGAATCTGAAGCAGCTTTGTGAGACAATCTGAAATCCTATCAGACCCATACAAAGTAAGCCCAACTCAGCAACAGCGCTCGACACTCTTTTTGGCAAGGACTACGTCATGAGTAATGTTTCTCCACATGACACTGAAATCGAAAGCTACTTCAGGGAGCCATGCATCTCTTTAAGCCAGGGTCCTTTATTGTGGTGGAAAGTAAATGAGTCTAGATTTGCAAAGCGAAGCACCCTCGCCCAATGGTGCCTGGCTGTAAATAGACTCCGCACTCGGCTTTTATCTGAGCACGTAGACCGACTGATCTTTTTGAATAAAAATGTGTCATCCTTATGTTCATTTTTCTAAGCCATGCATGGTAAACTATTCAGGCTATTTTGGTTTTAAGTTTAAAAAGTATAGTTAAATTATGCCAGCTTTATAAAAAAAATATATATATATTTCAAGCCAAAAATTTTATCTACTGGTCTGCTATTCAGAACATCGCCATCAGTGAGTGTTGACGTGAGAAATGACAACATTTGTTTACTACTTGAGTTTCCTTCCACTGAAGTGAATGGGGCAACATGTGTGGAATTCCATTTTTTTTATTTAAGTTTTCTGTATTCATTTTAAGTCATCAAGTGTAAGTGTAGTGCATTATTTTAAACCTAATAGTGCAAGTGGTTACTGTTCGGATTTGGATAAAAAGTGTATTTATTTATTCAGGCCATAGTTAAATTATGCCCGCTTTAAATTTATCTTTACCGAATGATCATTTTGAAAGAAAAGTTATGTTACCTAATCTTTAAGTTTTCTAAGTCTCCTAAGTTTTATAGCTGGTTTTATAATGGTAAAAAAATATTCAAGCTATGTTTATTTTAAGTTTACACACCCAAATTATGCTGGCTTCTATTTTTTGTCAGACAATAGCTACTTAACAGTTGTTTGAAAGTTATATTAAACTTTATCTTTGTGAACCTTTAACAAAAAAATGTTTTAATCCACAGCTGTTGTGATGCTGCTGAAATAAAAATTGTTTTGTTAAAAAAAATAACACTTGAATAAAATAAATGAAAAGCAGTATCATGTGTTTTATAAATATAGAAAAGGTAACTGACCAGAGAGAGAAGGTCTGGTGGGAGGGGGGTTGCGGGGCTTGTTTTAAAGTAATGGAAGAAACACATCAACTACTTTATGATTGACATGTAGGTCAAGCTCAAATGCATCTTGTGTAGATAATTACAATTTGTAATATAACATTTACATATTTATGTATCTAGACTATGCGATTCATTTTATATACAATGCATATTGTAGAAAAAGCGTTTCACCTCATGCTGTTTCTTTTCAATATTTACTGTATACTGTGACGCCAACACCCCACCCCTTGCTGAAACTCCACCCCCGATTAATCAGGTACTCGTTCCTCAAACCCTTGGATTACTTGAAATGAAATATGATCAAAAATGCCCATCCCTTGCTTTTAGCCAGGTTCCATTTGGGCCGAGTAGGTACTAAACATGACGTGAACAGACTAACGGCCACTGATCGCAAGGTGGTTGCAAGCTTTAGGCCGGCCATTCTCAACCAATGGGCCGCGGCCCAACAATGGGCTGTGAGCGCCACCCTGTGGGTCGTGAGCAAATTTCAGGTTTGTAACTTTGGGCCGCAGTGCCCTGTCAGGCTGGGCAGGACGTTTTTGATTTATACTTCTGAGTTGGAGTCACTGCAACGCGTGGCAATTCACCGCCACAACACAAAGGGGAGTTGGGTCGTTCTTGGAATGTTTCTGGAACTCAGATTTCTGGAGCTGTTGGAGTGTCATTGCCATACAGCAGTTGTGTGATAAAGTAATTGGAGTAGCAGCACTACACTTGTAAGTTATAGACGTATAAAACAAAATGCGAAGGAAAACTACGAACCAATAAAATACTGTTTGCACAAACTGTAAGCACGGGGTGCCACGTGTGTTTACAAGGGATTAGCTTGCTAGCTATCGCATGTGAACAAATACTTATGTGGAAGTATGAGAAGTTAATTGGACTCCAAAATTATATCCAAATTCTTCAGTAATCATTTTACATTTGACAAGTGTTAAGTGTGGTGTATTATTTTAAACCTATTTGTGCAAGTGGTTATTGTTCAGATTAGGAGAAAAGTGAATTTATTTCAGGTCAAGCAGTTACCATTTACTACATAGTTGTTAGCAAGCCAACTCTAGTGAACTGGCTAACGTAACCTTTTTAAAAGGGTATCTCACTAAATGATAACCAGATGAATAACTATAATTATTGACATCATTCAAAGTAGATAGAGCAAAAACAAGTTAAGTTACAACAATATATTAACTTGAAGTCTGAAAACTGTTAGCACAAAGGCATAGGTTTACTGTCGGGCACAGTTCAACCCACTAACCACACCCAACTCAGTTGTACCTGGTCATACCCATTTGTAATAGAAAACTAAACCTGGTACCAAAACTGAATCGAGTAGAGTTGAGTAAAGCTGAGTAGAGTTGGTACTATAGTGGAAAAGCGCCATAAGTTAGATATGAGGCTAAACAGAAACAAGATAGAGTACCTGGGGATTTGTTGAGGTATAAGAAAATAATGGGGTAAGAAATCTATGGCTGTTGATATTAAGGATAACATTTCACATACTGTATAAAAAAAAAAAAAAAAAAAAAAAAAAAAAAAAAATTTCAGAAATAAAAAAATGTATGTTTTTATAATTAATAAAAAAAAAAAAAAAAAAAAAAAAAAAAAAAAAAAAATTTCATCACTGAGATAAAGTATTTTATATTTTTCTACTCCTTTCTACCCATCTATGCCAATTCAATTATCAATACTTTTAAGTGTTTTGTAAGGGAGTTACACAACATCAGAAATCACCATCCCAAAATTATGAAGAGCAGCAGCTTATCTACTTTACCACAAATTCTTAACCACAAAGTCTCAAAAATTTCTTTACTGAGTTGGTCCTATCTTGCTCAGAGAATCCTTAGAGGTGGAAAAAGAAATCAACCTCACCACAAATGTGGCGCCTTTGCCCTGAATATTTGTAGTTGACAGCTCCAGACGACCAGGATCAATAGCTCCTAACTCTCCAAGGCACTCTCCACAAAGTAGGCGGGCCTCTTGGTTTGTATCCTGACACCCATTTAGCAACACTGTCACCAACTGAGAGATTACTGGCTCCACCACCTCACTGTCCAACACATACTTCAGAAGACAGTCCTAGAGCACAATGGAATAAGAATTCAGTTACACATTAAGTTAAAGAGTAAACTTGAAAGGATTACAAAGCTACAACCCATTAATCAACAGTGCCCTTTCAGTTTCCAAATTCCACATTCAATGATATTGAATCTCTGAGGCAATTCATCTAGCCAGCACCCTTGAAATATGGTGGTGTTCATCACAAGAATTCCTACCATATCTCTGTAATTTTTTTTTTAACTGTTGAAATGCAGTAGTATTAAACAGAATAAAACACCAGTTTCTATTTAATACATCTCTTTCAAAGGGATACAGCCAATAACACTTCTCATTTCTGTTCACTGACTAAAATCTTCTTCTGTTTGTATTCATTCTTCTCTTTAAGCTAGGTAAGTGCTGACCAGGAGAAAGGAAGTGGCACTTAAGGCAGCCCATCTGCACAAAGCATTTGTATTTTATGATAAGGTTACCGAATGTGTAAAATCCCTGAGGTACTGTAAAGCTGTTTTCTCCTTTTAGGTTGCTTCTGAAGCGATCCAAATCGCAACTTTCTCTTTAAGAAGATAATGCAGTACTACAGTATGCTACACTTGACAAGCTGCAGCCTTCATCACCACTGGTTTCACTTTACCTTCTATAACCCTCATTAAAACCTGAATTTTAATGCACCCCAAGTTGAACTGAGTCACCCTTTCTTTGGTATACTATATTTTGAATGTAAAACAAATTTTAAGAGCTAAAAAAAACTTTCAGAACAAACAACGGCTCTATAGCAATTTTTTCAAATATAGGCATTTTGGTAGCCTAAAAAATGTTCTTTGAAATTTTCATTTTATGGTAATAAGACAAACCACCACCACAGTTTTTAAAAAATGTTAAAACAGACATCTTATCTTTCTAAAAGTATGTGCTCATGAATGCTCTTTCTTTTAATATATTCCAAAAAAAGTGACTACATTTACTTTTTTCATTTATAAACTATTATATTTTCCAGTCTGTTCATTACAGAGGGTCCATTTTAATACAAAGTACATAGCATAATACATGGGAAGCCTCTGTCTTTGAAATTGCACTTTTTACATACAAGTAAAGGTTTTGGTGCCTTATATTGAGAAACTAAAATCATAGGAGCTATGTTTACAATAATAATGATTCTTGATCTGTAAATGTGCTGTACACAAAGCATTTATTAACTTTATCTATATGAATGTTTGAACTGGCTGACTTTATAGGCCAGTTTAAATCATTAATAAATGGACACAAGGTCAAATAAAAAAAGGATATCAAGGGTTGTTGCCTAGACAGACACAGTAAAGATGAATATGAGATCACAATTTGACAACCAAAAAGTCATCTATATCCAATTATCTATCTATATTTTAACATATATATTTTACAAAGCTTACTTGGTTTTTGAAGAGCATGTTCTTAAGGCTGGTAAGGGCATGTGTCCGCACAGCCACATTCTCATGTTGTATAGCCCTCATGGACAAAAGGAGAGAAGCCTGTAGGTCTTTGCTCTTGGATGATTGCTGCAAAGGTATGCCTACTTTTAGTTATAATTGCCAAAAGCTCACGAGCAAATGAATTCACACCATCTCCCCCCCCCCATCACCAGTGTCTACTTTTCAGTCCCTCTCACACACAAGAAATTCTACTGTTATCCTGTACTGTGTAAAGTTAATTGATTAAATATGGTGCTGTCAATCAAGTAAAAAACTTGAAATCACAGTACATTGAAGTTCACCACGATTGCTCACAATCACACTTAAAGTTAAAAATTCTCCTTTTTTTTGAAGAATGAATATTACATGCCCATAATTAGCACGGGCTTCAGAAAAGTGGTGCTCTTCAGTTTCCTTTACACCAAGCGTGAAAGACAATTTTTGGAAATTACAATATGACAAGGGTGACTGACCACATGGTTTAGATGATAACCCCCCACCACAAATACATCCACGGCGCAAACTCTACCACAGTTTGGCTTTTTCCTTGTCCTTTCGTTCAATGTGTCAGTTGGTTCTTTTAAAAGTGTCATTATGAAGTACTGATATTATGAGCAGCCTGATGGCAAAGAAAGACTTTCATCCGAGACTCTTGAAATTTATAGATACCATGTCATGTCAGTGCAGTCAACCTTCATATACATTAACAGCACTATTTGAATCCATCTTGACCATACTTCACTTCAGTGCAGTAAATTTTACTTTAACTTACTAAAGATTTAATTTACATTAATTGACAGCAATTTAAGCTTCAAATTAAAGCAGTGATAAACAAAAAACATAACCCATCTTTAGAACAGACTAAAATTCCTTCAAATTAACTAAATAAAGTGTTCATAAAAAAAATAGGTCACCAACCTCTCTGCAATCTTGGAGGACATCTTGGACATCTTTTAACTCTGGGTGATCAGGCAAGAAATAAACTTCATGAAGAAAGTCTTTAACCTCCTCCCTATTAAGAAAAAGGAGTGAAATTTTGAATTAGAGAATTGAAATTAAATACACTATTAAAATAAGGACAGGACAAGTAGACCGAACATAAGAAAAGGACGAAACAAATGAAAACGTAGGTTGGAGGCTTACTGCATTTACAAAAATAGTACAAATCTTAGTTGCATTATACATTGTGTCTGTGATTGATGACCGAGTCTGCAGTTGACCAAAGCCATTAGAAGGGCCGTGAAATCGTTCTTTCAACCAGTGTTTTACAGTGTTTATGGCTGAAGAGAGGGAGAGACATACACACACACACACACACACACACACACACATCCCTAATTAAGTGCACATTTAATTAAGTGTTATTGATGCTTACCTGTTCTCCAGGATAAGATACTGAATAATGGTTGCAGTTTCTCTGGGTTGAATAGATATCAGGGGCAGAAGAGCCACAATGATATGACTGAGAAGTGGCCCGAGATAGGGCGGATCCAGGCACCGTACAAAGCAATCCCAGGTCCTGTTAAAGTTTATACAGTTCAGTGTTTTTTTGCCACCATAAAAACTACAAGAGAGGACACGACATCAGATTATAATTGTAGTTTAGTTTAGTTGTAGAGGTGTTTTTTAGACATGGCAACAAATAATATTTTGAACTTCATACTGGCAACAGAGTTCTGGGTAATCCTCCTTGTACTTTAGGCCTGTCCGCAGTGTTGTCATCATCTTCAGCCTCACAGAGCTAATATGTTTGGGTCCCATCAGTTTCATAAACGCGATCAGACTATTCAACGTCTTAAAAAAATACAACACACTTATTTCACTTAACTTATTTCACTTTCATTCAACACTCAAAATTAACATAATTAACACCAAATGTACCACCAACAAAACAAGTTTTGTCCAGACCATTTTCTTTCTGTCTTTGTTTCCAGCACTAGAGCTAAGCAGCTGCATGTTGAAAAAAGCCAAGATCCCCAACAACTTGGGCTGTAGATAATCTGCCTACAGTATATAACAAAAATGTAAAAAAAAAAAAAAATTCATAATTCATGGCAGTCACATGATGAAATGTTTATAGCAGACACTTGCACTGATCAGTTGAAGGACAATGACTAACCATGGATTCTGGAGTGTTGTTTTCCTGCAGATTCTGAGATGGGTCATGACTTGAAGCAAAAGATGACAAGATTGTAAGCCCATTGAAAACCTGCTGATAGTGCTCTCCTAGCCGGAGTAGCAATTCATTGTGGAGGCCTTGAAAATCCTGTCGCAGAAGACTGCCTAGCTCCAACTCAGTCTCATTCTATACAAAAACAAAGCCAACACCATTAAAATCCTATTGCTCAAGGCCCAAAATGAAAAAGGAAACACTTACATACATTTCATGTTCTCAGCCATTTGCCACTGAATTATTGCTTTTATCACCTGAAGGTAGTGGAAGGCCTTCTCCAGCTCATCCTTAGTGCAGGAGCAAACAAGATGGGAGAAGATGTATTTGAAGTTGCTGATGAGGATCTCCCTGCGGTTGCTGTTGAGCTGTCTAGCAATAGTCCGTATCAGAGATGAAGCAGTAGGCGTGGCTTTGGCAGCTAAGTAGGGGAGGAGAACCTGGAGTGTGCGCTAAACAAACAAGAAAAAAGGTCAAATATTTCAACTGAAATATCATGAGCATAATCATAAGTCTTGTAATGCATTGAACTGTTGGAGATCACAAGTATGAAGCCTTGTCCCTATTTTGTTCCCTACTTTACATATATAATCTTATATGAATCTTTTCACACAAATGGTTCACACTGTTAATGGTTATGTATTTTCACTGAACCACTCTACAATTTTATCCTATGATAAAATTCAATAAAGAAATATATGAAATATACAAAATGGCCTACGAAGAAAATTTTAGATGATATTAATGCATTTCATTTTAAATTAGTATATATATATATATTCAAAATAAGAATCTAAATCTTGAATTGTGTATCCAGAACCTTCAGTAAGCACATGAGTAGTGCTGCATTGTACATGTATATTGAAGAAACTAAGCGACGATTTTTCAGATGAACGTTTTGCATTTTGAACAGCGAAGACAGGAGAGAGGAGTGAAAGATCCCATCTCATGAAGTTTCACTGCTCTTCACTCTCACTCCAATTCACAAATTGACCAACTATGTTAACTGGTGACTCAATCTCACATAATAACGGGTGTGGTCTACAGCTTACTGCCCCACCTGTGGAGGCCTGTGGAATTCCATGCCATGACATCTTGGAATGCCATGTCACATCATCTACCCACATGCTAACATTAATATATTGATATATTAAAACAAGGAATTTGTGTTTAAAATGCTCGACATACATTGAGGAAGCGGTTAAGGTCAGGGAAATCAAAGACTTGGGCCACATGAAAAAGGACATCCAGGGCAACCTCCCTCTGGTGAGCTGCTTCTTCACGAAGAGCGTCACAATTCTGGTCAGGGGTAGAGCGTAGAGCTGTGACATGGCGTGAGTGAATTGATTCCACCAAAAACTGTAAGAAATAAAGAGATAAACAATGAGCTACTACAGCTTTTGTTCTTTTTCTTTTTAGTTAAAATATACAATAAGTAAATTTTTTACAGATTTAAAGATAAAGCAAATATATAATTTCATTAAAAATCAAAATGTCACCAACAAGCAAAAAACACATGGAAACTAAATCTACAAGCTACCTTGATATGGAGAGAGTGTAGTAAGACTGAAAAAAATCTTTTTTTCTTGATATATTTTACATTTAATGAGAGAATTCCTAAATTGATTTATGAAAATTGTAAATAAAGACATGCAAAAATCATTTAACCTCGTCTTGCAATTAATATTACACAGAGGATATGGTCATTTGAGAACAAGAAATGTACATTATTTTTATTAGTTTAGCTGATGCTTTTATCCAAAGCGACTTACAAAGAAGGATGAACAATCAAGATACAGTCAGTGTCACATAAAATGGCCCGGCTGCACGCACAAACCTCCCGTGTGTCATGTGTGTGTCACGCACTATTTAAATTTTTTTTTTCTAAAGAAGCTGCAGTGTACCCAAACAACCACCAGGTAGCACTTGGGAGCGCCCGCGACCGCGAGTGTTCTATAGCCAACAGCCGTCAGGAAATAAAGTTGAACTGAAATAGGCTAGTTATACTGAATAGCCTACTGTTACTTTGTTACTGTAAATAGTCTGTTATTTGAGTGTTGTTTTTGTGTTTGTGTTAACCAACCGTAGGCTAAATATAGTAATTATTCAATTCAATAAAAATAGCCTAATTAATACAGTGAACTATGCTGACCCATAGTCCCAATGGGAAAGATGACTGTGATCAACGCACAACAGAGGGAGCTCATCAAGACTCTGCGTTGTCAGCCCCATATCATATAATGATTTTAACGTCCATCGTCATTTTCAATGTTAGAGACTCTCTGGCAGTTCTCGCTTGCCCCTTGATCCATCCCAGTTTGTGTTCTTGCTCCAGGCTTTGTAATGGTCCTCTGATATGACTGTTCTGAAAAGCAGGCATCAATATCTACCAACTTGGCCAAAGCTGACAGGCATGCAATCGGGGAGTAGCCACGCATTAGGCAGCACTGACATAAGACAGTCACGTATTGCCTCTACGAAACACAAATGTAAGACCCAGTCAACTTCGATCAACTATTCATCGCTTAGTAGGCCTAGGCTGGCAATAAGTGAAATAAGCTAAGGGCTACTGTCAAAAAGGTTGCAGGCAATGAATGGGCAATTCTAAACCATTTTCTTAAATTCATTTTCATACATCCATTAGGCGAACCAAAGGTGATAAATAAAAACGGATACAATTTTAACGATACGATTCTGCGCGCTGCAGCGCAACAGGCACATTGAAATCAAATGAATCAAGTTTACTCAGTGACCAATGATCATTGAACGAATGTGTTATGCAAGTGCAAGTTACGATCTCCAGTTTATTTCTTTTATTCCATTTCATATTAATTTTAAAATATAAAAAAAATGAAAGCCTTAAGTTTTTCGACCTGTGCTTGGGGGGGGGGGGTGCACCAATGGCTGCTAGGTGGGGCACGGCCCTCAAATGCCCCACCTTGCCGCCGACTCTGTGGCAAAGGACGCGCCTCACAATAAATGAACTAGGCTACATGCCTGTTCACATGGCTATGGACTACAGCAGCGTTTCTCAGAGGTACTGCAGGTGGGGCGCGAGGAATCGGAATAAAATGAGCATTTTGTGTATTTTATTACTCAACAAAAGAGCTCCCACTCACAATGGATTCATAATTAGCACGTAAACACCTTAAAACACGCAAAACGCCCCTACTGTAGGGGAGAGCCGGGACGATTGATAGAAAACCAGAAAAATTAAGCCAGCCTGAAACCATTTTGAGACAAAACAGATGTCGGCATAAATTGTGACATAGGCTACACAACGGCTACACAATGTGTGCACCAGTATCACGTTTAATGGTTAAATAAATGGACGAATTTGATACAAGCAGTGGAGCAAAAATGTTGTATGTTGTTTTTGCGGTGCATATGGGCGCACAGTCACAAAATATGGCGAGAATGAGAATAAGACAGGCGGACTAAAAAAACAAAGAGTCAACCAAAGAAAGTATGATGCCTTTGCGTTTAGATTCATGGTTGGGGATGACGAGCGACTCATGTGTGTTCTGTGTCTTAGACAACTGGCAGCAGACAGTATAAGGCATAACACTGCGCTTGGAGACTTCACACCCAAATCACGCTAATAAGCCCATCACTTTTTAGTAGGAAAAACGAATGGTGAAAGCTGCATTAGCGAAAGATGTGCGATGTCTCCGCTCTTTGCGAGGAGATGGGAGCTGATCATAAAGCGGGGGTGTTGATACGGGTCAGGTGGGGCGCGAAAATTCTCCTTCTTTCTAAGTGGGGAATGATCAAAAAAGTTTGAGAACCACTGGACTACAGTAGCCTATGGCTCCAGAACGGGGTTCTGTTATTGCAATACTTACTTGATTTACTTGATTCTGTTATTGCAATGTGTAATTTTGAGTGTAAGATGTGAAATAGTACTTCAATTCAATAAAAGTCTTCACAAGGACATGCATTTTGTGCTGCTTGCGAATGAGGGATTTAGGGATATAGGTAGGCTATTTGAATCACTCTGCAGTTTTAGTAAACAATTGGTCGCCCATCCTCCCAGCAGATTGTTTGCACGTATAGCCTCCCCCCTCCCCCCGATCTTTATACACAATGCAAGTGAGATGATGGGTGCTGACAGCCTGTGGGCGTAAAACGCTCATCTGTAGGGGAGAGCCGGGACGATTGAACCGGGGGACGAATTAACCATTGAGATTTTCTCGTAAACCATTCACAATTCAAACATGAAATTTTGTCATCCCATACAGCTTGTAATACTAGACAGACCCAGGGAAAATCGTGTCGATATGCAATACTGATCTGAAGTTAAACCTGGGGGCTCATTTTAAGAGCGATAATATTATCACTTTTAAACAACAGATGAATTGATGATGTAACATATCCTACAGTATGAAATGTCAATATTTATTAGTCTAGGAGAAAAACGCCTTTTGCTGCGAGCAGGCACTGTCGGGATGATTGAAACAATTGTTTCAACCGTCCCCCAGTAGGTCGTGCAAGTCAAAGCAGTACGTTTTGCGGTCAGTGCATTAACATTTTGAAATAATAAGCGTTTGAATTAACTAAAAAGTACAACTATAACCAGTGCTTGAAGTGGGAAAAAATAAACTCTAATTGTAAGACATTTGACATTTGTTCGGTGACATTGTGAGTCTTTTGGATGTGTTGTTTCAAAAACTATCATAATCATTCTTCCAAGCAATAACCTATGGGCATAGGCTACTTTTTCCTCATTCACAAAAACATGATACTGAAAAACCATTAAAACAACATGAACCAGACCAGCGTGATGCATCTAATCATAGGGAAACTTATAGGGCCGTAGTGCCATTGTGAACAATGCCATCATGACATTCACAGTATAAATTGTGCCAGTTTGCATTGCTTCCCTTGCAATTGGTTGGGACTCAGTGTATGCATATAATAGGGCACTGTCGTGTCTCGTGGGTAATGTAGTCTTTTATCGGTCTTGTGATATTGTCTATTCTCGGGCTAGTGTCGCTGTGTCGGATCAGTTTCAGCTAAGTACTGTAGGCCTACCGGAACGCAGAATAAAATGGCGCAACCCAAAAGACTAAAATACAGAAGTAAGGAACTGCGTTCTGCTGCGTTCCGGCCAACTTCAAGCACTGCCTGAACACAGAAAAAAGTGGCGGAACGCAAAACACGAAAATACAGAAGTTCCGAAACTGCGTTCAGCTGCGTTTTGGCCCACTTCTAGCACTGACTATAACAAATAATTTTATTGGCTCTCCATTCCTTGCTTGAAAATTGTGCAGCAGTGACTAAAAGGGGTCTAAAGCATGAAACCAACTAGAAATTTGAAGATATATAATCATAGGGAGTCCGGTAGTAACTCCATTATGGGAGTCCGGAAATAATTCCATTGCTCATTAGCTGTAAACATATAGCCTATTTGCCTTTTATCTCAGTAAATTAAAATATCCACGTTTGTGAGAATACAATTGGATAAAGCTGGCAAAGGTTGCAATGGCAAAGGTTGCAATGTGCAGTTGTTGCGAACAAAATGGGACAGGGTAAGAGTTGCTTGCCCTGCTGCCCTCCGTTGCTTCCAGTCACTCGGTATACAATTCTGCTACAATGCGCCTCTCAACAAATGAACTACGTGCTCATTTAGAACTTCAAATAAAAAAAAATAAAAAAAAGCCTGTTCTGCCAGAGACGTTTTTATAGGAGAAAGACTTTGATTTAACCTACAGTTAAATCCTCATTAATGGATGTAGTTTTCGGTGGATTTTGAAGAGGCTTCAAAAGAAGGTAAAACGAAGTTTCTTCATGTAGGCCTATTCAAACATAACAGACCAAAAGCATTATTGCGAAAATAGAACACAAATGAACATAGGCCTATAGGCTAACTAGTTGTATAACTAGTTCATAGAATCCAGGCTTGATTCATGGTGTTAGAGCTGGAGTCAGATCGTTTTTCATGTGTGTTTGTGGGCAAGGAACAGTCGTGTTTTCTGTGTCTCTTTGGAAATGGTGTCTCATTTTGTGTTAGAATTCCTAATAAAGCTGGGGATTTGCTACTTGGCGCAGGCTGATTGTTAAGCCATAGGGTCCAAAATATATGTAAAAAAAATGTAAAGTAATTCTAGCATAAATATCAGACCAAACTGCATATTGCAAAAATAGAACACGGAAGTAAACTAACATATCTTGCTCCGCTTGACTCTCCGAATGTTGTGCAATCATTAGAGAGGTCTTGTGCTGCCTCCTAGCGGCGGTAGCTGCACTTACACATCTCGTAATGCCGTGACTCATGTTTTACGTGAGTCTCGCGGCCACTCTCAATTGGTAATGACTGTACATAAAAGAAACCTTGAGGAGAATACCACTAGAGGGATGGCAGTGCGTGGAGATAAGTGCAATGCAGTGAAGTCATAAAAGTGCAGGACAGGAGGTGCTCTCTGAACAGCAGAATCAATTCAAGACCGGTACACTGTTCTGGTTGCACTTAGTAGGTCATTCTACCAGCGTGGAAGGACACAAGAAAAGAATCTGGAATGATGTGATGTGACCGGTGGGTGTGGGTGGTCTTAGGGCAGACATTTTCTAAATATCATGGGTGCGGGCAGGCAGGTCAAAAAGTTACAAAACGCATTTCATTATCGATCAAAGCGTGTTGTAAACGAGGATTTCCTACTGTAGTTCTCTTTCGTTTCGAAGCCGAAATGTACGAGTGGATGATGCCTGTCATCTCCTGCTTTTCTGAAGTCATTTTTAACCAACCCTTTGAAAAAAGGGCAGTAAGCGCACTGACGCGCGCAGGCAACTACTTAGACAGCCCTGCATGACGTCAGAAAGTCTATATATTGACTGCGCTTACGCTTCAGGTCCTCTTTGCCTCCTTCACCTCGCCTACTGCGTGTGTTTCTGAGTCGCCTTTTCGTTTGCTCTTGCAAATATTGTAAAACCAACGGCTTTTTTGAAAGCCCACCACAAAAGCTTTTTTCAAAGCTCTCCGAGGGATTCCATCTTGCTCAAAGTGCTCACGCCGGTCCCTAACTTCTGGTATCACGAGACGCAAGATGGCTACTCGTCGTTGCACCGATTGTGACCATCCCATCCCATCTCCGACCGCCATGCTATCTGTTTTATCTGTATGGGGAGCGAGCATGCTATGCTCGCCTTTTCGCGGCCAGATCTTTGCTTGGCTTGCGAACGCCTCTCCCCTACGGCTATCGCCAACAGAGCGGCATTCTTCGTGGGTTCCACTGGTGTTTCAGGGGCGGGCTCTTCCCCCGCTGGCACTAGTGCTCTCGCTACCCGCCAGCTAACCGCGGCCCACCACCCTAGCCCTGCTAGCTCCATCGACGCTGCCTTTGCCCGCGCAGCTACCACGCCGCCTCAGGGCGACGATGACGGACCAGTTATCGAGGCTGTGGATGAGGAGGAGCTGTCTTCCTTCCTCTCCGCTAAAGGCGCTACTGTCGAAGACCCGCCACCTATGGTGAAGACCCATGCCGCCCAGTTAGCTTCTGAGCTAGCTTCGTTGGCTACACAGGCGGCTAGCAGGCTAGGCCTGCCTCCGCCTCAGCGCTATCCGGAAGGGCGTTTCGACCCCTTTTCTGGCGCGCTTCCCTCTCCGGACGCTCTCCCTCTCCCTGCTCACCCCACGGTTGTGGCCGACGCGCAGGGCTCCTGGGAGGCTCCCTACGCCGGCATTGCCCCTATCCAGGGGCACGCGGCGTTCTACGCGATGGACGGAGCGGGCGCCATTGGCCTCTTACAGCTTCCTCGCGTCGAAGATGCGGTCGCTGGCTGTTTAGCACCAGCCTCTGCCACCACCTGGACATCGCCTCCCGAGCTCCCCTCCAAGCCGTGTCAACGCACGGAGAAGCTCGCCTCCAAGGCCTTCATTTGTACAGGCCAGGCGATAAGGGCGATGAATACCGCCTTTCTCCTCTCCTCTTTGGCTGGGGAGCTGGTGGCAGATCTGGCTGCGCAGCACTCGGACTTAACCGTCCATCAGCTGCGCAGAATCACCGCTCTCACTTCGCTGGCTATCCGGTTGGCCATTAAGGCCGACTGGCGCTCCCTTGGCTCCTTGGTCGTCCTTGACAGGCATCTCTGGCTCAACCTCTCCTCCATGCCGGAGAAGGAGAAGAAGCATCTCCTGAATGCTCCCATCTCCGCTGATGCTCTGTTTGGCCAGGCGCTGGAATTACAGCGCGACCGCTTAGAGAAGACGAAGTCGGCGGCTCAGGCCCTGCAACCCGTGCTTCCTAAGCGTGCTCCGCCTCAGTCGGCCGCTCCTGCTGCTCCTCAGACGCGTGCTCATATGCCTCAACGGACGCAACAGAAGAAGAAGGCAGACGCGCCCAAAGCCGCGCCACAGCCGGCTACTGGGTCGCAACCTGCCTGGCAGCGCTCCCGCTCACGCGGGCGCCCAGCTTACGCCACCCGTCCAGCTAGCCGGGAGCGGTGTAAGAGGCCACAGCGATCCTGATGCGATTGCGTGTGCGCGGCAGAGCATGTCATGCGATCAGCATCCATTGACTGCTATGCCTCTGCTAGTGTCACGTTCTCCGCGTCCTCTGTCCCTCTCGCCTCCGAGCAGTGGGCATGCGACACTTCGGAGTCGTTCTCGGTTGGCGCTATCGCGCACTGGGGTACCGATGCGATCTCCGGCGCGCGTTCAGCTGACACGCGCCTCGACGGCGCCCGGGTGGCGCCGAGGCCTATGCTAGTGTCGCAGTCTCCGCGTCCTCTGTCCCCCTCGCCTCCGAGCAGTGGGCATGCGACGCTTCGGAGTCGTTCACGGTCGAGAAGTCCTCCCCGTCCTCTCTCGCCGCTTCTGTCGGTCGATTCATCGCCCAGATACGCGCAGACCTGTCTGCTCAGTCTGACACGTCTGCCCCTGGCTAGACGGGTAGCTTCTCCCCCCTCTTCGAGGTCGTCACCTACGCGCACTCCAGGTCGGCCGCCCCACCGGGCGGCGCAGGTGCAGTGCGCGGCTCATCGACCACCAACGTCGCTGACACGCGCTCCAGGTTGGCCGCCCTACGGGGTGTCGCAGGTGAAGCGCGCAGTTCACCGACATCGGATTTCGCTGACGTGCGCGCTGGGTCGGCCGCCCCACGGGGCGTCGCGAGTAATGCGCACGGCTCATCAGCCACGCGTGAGCGCCCAGCGGCCTCACACACGGCTAGCTTGCCCTCAGCCCCCACACTCCGTCGGGTCTCTGATCTGTCAGTCGGACGCTTTTCAGCTTCGCGGACAGCCTCAGTCTTTGACCTCGGCCCCCCTAGTGCCACTCGGAGGCAGCATAGCACTTCGTTTGTCCTTGCTGCCTCCTCATGCCGCCGCTCTGCTCCGGCAGAATTGGGCGATGTGCACAACGTCGCGTTGGGTCCTATCAACAGTGTTGAAGGGCTATCAACTGCAGTTCAGGTGGCCACCCGCCCTTCAGAGGTGTCATGGAGTCAGTGGTGCCCCCCTCCAGGGCCCCTGCTCTCAGACAACAGCTTTGCGATCTCCTGAGAAAGGGCGCTATCCAGCGCGTAGATCTGACGCTTGCGCGCACAGATCGCTACAGTACGTACTTCCTGGTGCCCAAGAAGTCGGGCGCTTTTCGCCCTATTCTAGACCTCAGAGCGCTCAATGCTTCGCTCAAACCTCTCACCTTTCGCATGCTCACGGGGCACATGGTGGCGGAGTCAGTCCGCCAGGGGGATTACATGGTCACCATAGACCTTCAGGACGCCTATTTTCACATAGGTATAGTCCCAAGGCACAGGCGTTTTCTACGCTTCGCCTTCGAGGGCAGGGCTTACGAGTACACAGCCCTGCCCTTCGGTCTATCTCTAGCACCTCGGTGCTTCACCAAGTACGTGGAGGCGGCGATCGCTCCTCTATGCGCTCAGGGGATCAGACTCCTCAATTACTTGGACGACTGGATGCTGCTGGCTGGTTCCAGACAGCTCCTAACGTCACAGACTCACATTGTCTTGCGTCACCTGCACGGTCTGGGTTTCTTAGTGAACCTAAGCAAGTGCATGCTCTCTCCCTCTCAGGAGGTCGAGTTCTTGGGCGTGAGGCTGAACTCACGCTCGATGAGAGCGACGCTCACGCCAAAGAGGCTTCAGGCTAGGTGCCTGCGTTTCAGACTAGGTTTCAGAGGCTTCAGACTAGGTGCCTGCGTTTCGACCAGGCTGTGTCTCAGACTGACAGGCCTCTTATGCGCCGCAGGCGGCGCTGTCCCACTCGGCCTCTTACACTTACGCCCGCTGCAGCTCGCCTTAGCGGAACTAGGTGTATCCTCCAGGTCGAACCCCGCCCGTCGGATCTTAGTGTCCAGACGCATGTGGCTAGCCCTCGCGCATTGGCGCAGGCCGTCGTCCTTCACCAAAGGCGGCGCTCTGGGCGCTATAGCCAGACGCATGACGGTGACCACCGATGCCTCCAAGAGCGACTGGGGCGCCGTTTGCTGCGGTCGCCCCGCCAGGGGGACATGGGGCACAGCCTCCAGGAGATTACACATCAATGTGTTAGAACTCCTTGCTGTCTTCTGCGCTCTGAGGGAGTTTCTCCCTCTTCTCAGAGGAGAACACATTCTTGTGCGTACAGACAACACCACTGTTGTGGCCAGGGCGGCACGCGCTCTCCGGACCTGTTTCGCCTGGCGTACAAGCTGCTCACCTGGGCCTCCCGCCACTTCCTGTCGATCAGGGCGGCGCACTTGCCAGGTGTTCGCAACACAGGCGCGGACCTCCTCTCCAGGGGTGTTCCGCGTGTACCCGACTGGCGCCTCTGCCCAGCCGTGGTGCACAGCCTCTGGTCCCGCTTCGGGCGGGCACGAGACGATCTTTTCGCCTCGAGAGAGAACGCTCACTGCCCAGCGTGGTTTTCGTTGGAACGAGATGCGCCGCTAGGGTCAGACGCGCTGGCACACCCGTGGCCGCGCGGTCTGCTCTACGCTTTTCCCCCCCTTCCTCTGATGCGTCAGGTGTTGGCCAGGATCAGAGCGGGGGCTCACAGGGTGATTCTGATCGCCCCCAATTGGCCATCTCAGAGCTGGTTCTCAGATCTGGTCTCACTGTTAGACGGCCAGCTGTGGACCCTCCCTCTGAGGAGAGACCTCCTATCGCAGGCTCACGGGTCACTGTGGCACCCCAAGCCGGAAGCGTGGAGACTGACGGCTTGGCCCCTGAACGGGCGCGTCTCCTAGAGAGCGGCCTGTCAGACGCAGTGATAGAGACCGTTCAGGCTGCTAGAGCTACGTCCACTAGGTCGTTGTATACACTGAAGTGGCGTGTTTTCAGCACGTGGTGCAGAGACAGAGGCTGTGATCCTCTAGTCTGCCCTATTGGCGAGGTGCTTGCGTTTTTGCAACACCTGTTTGATCGAGGACCCTCTACTTTGAAAGTGTACCTTGCAGCTATCTCAGCATGCCATGTTGGCTATGCTGGCGTTTCCCCAGGCGCTCACCCCCTTGCGTCGCGCTTCATGAAGGGCGTCAGACCCTTCGTCTTCCTCTCAGGGCGTCTTCCTCTCCCTCGGTCCCTACTTGGGACCTGGCCACCGTCCTACGCGGACTGGCCCTTACGCCCTTTGACCCTCTGTCGAGTGCCAGTCTAAAGATGCTTTCCCTTAAGACTGCGCTTCTGCTCGCTCTGGTCTCGGTGAAGCGTGTCAGCGATCTGACTGCCTTGTCGGTCAGTCCTGACTGTCTTGAGTTCACGCAAGGTGACGCGCGGGTAACGCTGCGACCAAATCCCTTTTCTCGCCCGAAAGTGCTGTCTGCTGACCCTCGTTCGAGGGTCATTGAGCTCTCAGCCCTTCCTGAGACGGGCAGTTCTGTGCCCGTCACTCTGTGCCCGGTCAGAGCGCTTCGTGCCTATTTGATGCGTACACAGAGCATCAGGAAGACGAACCAGTTGTTCGTCTGCCATGGCGAGCGTGCCAAGGGTCAGGCCTCGTCTACCCAACGCATGTCGCATTGGCTTACGGAAGCCATACGTCTGGCATATGAGGCGGCGGGTGTTCCACCGCCTGCTCATGTCAGGGCGCACTCCACCCGTGAAGTGGCGGCTTCTTGGGCCTTCTGGAAAGGCGTTTTTACGCATTGGACGTCACCAGGCCGGGTGTAGCAGAGAGTGTTCTCTCTGGGCCCGGCGGCGGTCCCATGGATCTTCCCACCTCGGGCTCCTTGGTGTAGGGCTCTTGAGGCTTGGTTGTAGTGATCCACTCGTACGTTTCGGCTTCGAAACGAAAGAGAACGTTACGGATACTAACGTATCCTCGGTTCTCTGAGTGAGAAGCCGAAACGTACGCTTCGGGCCTCAATCGCCGACGCTGGCGAGCTTGGCAATGAGGACCTGAAGCGTAAGCGCAGTCAATATATAGACTTTCTGACGTCACGCAGGGCTAAGTAGTTGCCTGCGTGGGTCAGTGCGCTTACTGCCCTTTTTTCAAAGGGTTGGTTCAAAATGACTTCAGAAAAGCAGGAGATGATAGGCATCATTACGTACGTTTTGGCTTCTCACTCAGAGAACCGAGGATACGTTAGTATCCGTAACGTTACTCACCAACACAATTAGGGAGGCCCTCACAATTTATTGATGCAGTAAGACATATAGCCCAGGAGACATGCATCCTCCACCAAATATATTCTTGCTCATAACCCGAGATATTTGCACTATTTTAAGATGCAATGGTTCTCAACATGAGTGGGAAGCATTTTTTCATTTAGATTTCTAAGCTCTCTGGGGGCAGTTGACTGGCATTAAACTAGGCCTATGTGAATAACAGGCTATGTATTTTTCTATATATTTGCATTGTGCAAACAGGTCATGTGCTGGAAGCACATCGTAATAGGTTAAACCCAGGCACGGGTGGACTATTTATCATTTATGACATGGAGAAAGTCAAACTTGTAGTTTCTTATCCCTCATTTGAACGACAGATCGGCTACCAGATCTGGCTAACTTTCTTAGTGCAGTTATAGTCAATAGAGTGCCGCAAAGAAAATGCAGAAGTGCCATTCACCCTGTTACGAGTTGAAGGATCATTGAAACAATCCTGGAAACGTTATTTTAAGGTACAAAAAAGTTTTTGTTGTTGCTTTAAGTATGTAGGTGCAAACCCTTAAAGCCATTTGTAGACTAGTATTACTGATTTGACTCCGTCCCATGAGCAGAGGGGTGACATGCGCCCTTTTGGGCTGTACAAAGTGCAGACACGCCACTGCATTTTGGACCATTGTGAGTGGTTTAACAGCACAGGCCTGTTACAGTAGAAGGCATGAGAGAACCATAGTTTGATCTAGCATTTGGGTAGCCTGTTGGTTCATGTATGATCTTTATGATTTGGACCAGACAGCAGAGGCAACATGACCTTTCGAGGTCAACTGATCATCAATCATAACTCCTAAGATTCTTGTCACTGGAAGGACCAAAAGACAAGGAGTCACTTTTGTTGCAAATTTTGATGAATGAATTGGTTTGGCAGGAAGGAAAAGCAGTTCTGTTTATGAGATGTTAAAAGAAGCAGAAACCTGTGATTGACTGTTAAATGCTGCTGAAGGCAGATAAGCCATTTCAGTGGAGCGTCTGCGTTTAAGGCCAGATTGGTTGGGGTTCAGTAGTTTGCATTGGAAGAGAAATTCTGTAACCTGTTTGAAAACCACCCTTCCAATGGTTTTAGCAAGGAAACGAAGCAGAGAGCCTGAATTATATTTTTCTACATGAGTAGGAGCTGCAGGTTTGCCTTTTTGAATGCTGCAGGAAAGGTTTCTAATGACTGTGAAGCATGTCAGTCCTGACTGTCTTGAGTTCACGCAAGGTGACGCACGGGTAACGCTGTGACCAAATCCCTTTTCTCGCCCGAAAGTGCTGTCTGCTGACCCTCGTTCGAGGGTCATTGAGCTCTCAGCCCTTCCTGAGACGGGCAGTTCTGTGCCCGTCACTCTGTGCCCGGTCAGAGCGCTTCGTGCCTATTTGACGCGTACACAGAGCATCAGGAAGACGAACCAGTTGTTCGTCTGCCATGGCGAGCGTGCCAAGGGTCAGGCCTTGTCTACCCAACGCATGTCTCGTTAGCTTACGGAAGCCATACGTCTGGCATATGAGGTGGCGGGTGTTCCTCCGCCTGCTCATGTCAGGGCGCACTCCACCCGTGGAGTGGCGGCTTCTTGGGCCTTCTGGAAAGGCGTCCCCATGAAGGATATCTGTTTGAGCACTTTGTGGGCCTCAGGCAACACCTTCGCGCGTTTTTACGCATTGGACGTCACCAGGCCGGGTGTAGCAGAGAGTGTTCTCTCTGGGCCCGGCGGCGGTCCCATGGATCTTCCCACCTCGGGCTCCTTAGTGTAGGGCTCTTGAGGCTTGGTTGTAGTGATCCACTCGTACGTTTCGGCTTCGAAACGAAAGAGAACGTTACGGATACCAACGTATCCTCGGTTCTCTGAGTGAGAAGCCGAATCGTACGCTTCGGGCCTCAATCGCCGACGCTGGCGAGCTTGGCAAAGAGGACCTGAAGCGTAAGCGCAGTCAATATATAGACTTTCTGACGTCACGCAGGGCTAGCTGCTGTGATGGTCGGGATTATGGATTGCAAGAGATTAGTTGGAATCGTGTCAAACAGACATGCGGTAGAACGGCTGCAAGTAAGGGGTTCAGACACATTGGTCTCAGTAAGACGGGTAAATAATGTGTGTTGCAGCAGGACAACTGCATTTGGAGGTGGTGGCAAAAGCAGTTATACCCTTTTGTGGCTGGTTCAATGAACTGTCTGCTAATAATGGACAATCAAAAAAAAAATCAAGCAAAGGAATCTGCTGTCAGATTGGTAGCGGGAGGTGGCAGCAGAGTTTTCTGGTGTCAGAAAGCATTCTTTGTAGCAGTGATGTCATAGAAATGATTGCTTCGTGGAGGGGAAATTTAAACTTGACTGATTGAATCAGCTCTTGACTGTCAGGCACTGCATTCATAATCTCTGGACTCTCCTCTCCTGGACTACCAACACCACATCACTGAACAAGAAAGCACAACAGCGCCTCTACTTCCTGCACAAACTCAAGCGGGCAAGTGCCCCACCACACATCCTGACCACATTCTACAGAGGAACCATTGAAAGCATCCTCTCCAGCTGCATCACTGTGTGGGGCGGTAGCTGCACTGACTACAACAGGAAAGCTCTACAACGCATCGTGAGAACAGCTGAGAGGATAGTCGGCGGACCACTCCCCTCCGTGCAAGACATCTACACCACCCGCCTCACCCGCAAAGCCAACACAATCATCAGCGATGCAACCCACCCCGCACACTGTCTGTTCAGCCTACTGCCCTCTGGTAAGAGATACAGAAGTCTCCGCTCCCGCACCACCAGGCTCGCCAACAGCTTTATCCACCAGGCTGTGAGACTGCTGAAATCTCTCCCCTACCGGCTCCCAGCCAGCGGAACCACTAGACTGGCAGGAGTATAGGAAGACAGATTGAACTCTCCCCCCCCCCCCCCCCTCACCACCACACACACTCCCCAACAAGGGAACAAACACTCTGAACCAAGAACCAAAACAAACACTCTGGACTGAAAAATAACTACCTCTGCATTGCAATTGCACACAGCTGCTGCTATATATTCAAGTATTCTTTTTTACTACTATTTATATACTACTACTGCTGCTACAATCTTGTGTTGCACTAAGAACAACAAACCAACGCTGCTGGAACACTTACTTTATGTTATGTCTTGTCTTATATATACTGTATGTATGTTATGTCTTGTCTTATATATACTGTATCTTTTACCTAAGTATAATGCCTTAAGCCTACTTGCACTTTTTTTTACTTAACATTACCTTATTGTTTAGAATTGTTTTTTTTTTTTTGTTTTTTTTGTGCATCTGCACTTTATTGTCATCAACGTCTACGCATGGGACAAGTGTGAAACGCAATTTCGATTCCTTTGTATGTCAAGTACATGTGAAGAAATTGACAAATAAAACTGACTTGACTTGACTTGACTTGATAATGCTTCCCTTTGTTTGAGAACTTGTTGCTTCAAAAATGGCGTAAATGCTATAACTCGTCCGTGCATCTCAATGTGCAACCTTGGGGCTCAGACCCTAAAAGTAGTAGTAGTAGTAGTAGTAGTAGTAGTAATAATAATAATAACAATAACAACAACAACAACTACTATTCTTCCAATTTAAATAGTACCTTCCAATTTAAAAATCTTTGGTGATGTTAGATTCAGAATACAGTGTTCAGATTGTGTGGCAAGTTAAATAAAGATCATATCACATAATTTAAATAGGTCCACATATTTTCTAATGTAACAATGCAGCAGTTTCATTCAAATACTCACTTGGCAGACTGGTTTACGATACTGGTTGAAAAAAGACTGAAGCTTCAAGCCCCTTGATGTGGCTAAGGCTTGGATCTCTGTATAAGCCACCATGGACACCTGTGTGGTCTTGGACAGCAAAAAGTGCAAGAGGTGCAGCAGAGCAAAGGACACAAGACTGCCCTTTGCAGCTCTGCTCATAGTGACAGAAAAAACATTGTCAATGTTAATGCAGTTGACAGGATTATCTTTATTTATAAAAAAAAAAAGTGTTAAGGTGAACAGGTATGAGTACCTCCCAATTTCTCCAGTGGCAAAAATTAGTGTTCTTTTCAAGTCATTGTTTCTTCCCATTTTTGCACTGTTGTAGGCTTCTTTTAACCGGCTAGCAAGGACCTTAAAATAATTGAACATCCTTAGCATCATTACTATTAAATATACGCAATCTAAGTGAGTGATCAATAATAAGCTGATGTGTTCTGTGAACATACATCTTTCAGGAAGTCATCACCATTCCAAGATTCCAGCATGTTCTTCAGATTCTTACTGAAGAGCATGCGTACCCCATTGTCAGGATCCTTTATGAGGTCAACGAAAGCAATTTTAAGGGCTCTGGTATCTGGCTCACTGTGGTTCAAATCCAAGTGCTTACACAGATGAGGAATATTCTCCAAAAAAGCTGACAAGAAATGAAAAGAATAAATTCCAGAGAACAAGGGATTGATTGGTCAGATGTCAATAATTATATACAATATAGTCCCTTACCTTTTTTAACTCTAGCATCTTCCCAAGGTTTGAGTAGAGTAAGGAATGGTGTAAGGATAGAAGCACCAATAGTAGTAGTTCCATCCGAATGATTGTCTTCCAAAGTAAAGTTGGCACAAAGATATTTAGATGACATAACAGACTTCTCAAGGAGCTGAAGTCGGGAATTCTCAGACAAGCAGCAAGCAAGATGTCCGGAGATGCCAGCTAACCGAACTTTCACCAAGAGAGAGCTGTCCTGCAACCGATTACTGTAAATACATATGAGGTATGAGTAAACATAAACAGGAAACGGTGCCGGTAAAAATATATGAAATAGCTATGGTTAACATTAGTTAATTACTTAGTATCTAGAGCAAACATTGGAACCATAGGGCCACATCATCATAATCTGTTTTAAGCAATCAAGTGACCTTATTGTGTAAAAAAAATGTTCCCGAATAACTTGCACACTGAACTTGATACTGGTAGTTGTTGTAGCTACTGCCTGGAGAATGGCCAATGGCTTCTTGGAATGAAAATTCAAAAATCTTTTAATAGTGCAAAGTCTGCAGTGTGTGCGGCCCTGGTCTATCGGTGTAATGGCACTATAGTGTTAAAGACAAAACAAAGCTTCCTGAGGACAGGGTTTCAGCAGGGTGTTCAGACTTTAGTAGGGTTGGGCAATGTCTAATGTCCCTAAATTGGCAGTTGACAATGTTTACAGTAAAATTGTCACGATTGAAGATGATATCGCCGTTTCGCAGGGGAGGGGGGGGGGGGGGGCAATATTGGAATATTGTCCAATAGACTGCAACACAATAATACTAATACATAATACCAGTAAATCGGTCATTCTTTTTGGTGAAATGGTCGCACACACTACTGCGCCAAACATTTTTATTGGTTTATTCATTTCAATAAATTTTGATCGTTTAATGTCAATAGGTCAACCACCAGTCAAATGGTCACCGGTTAACATCTCTAATTCTCAACTTAGTTTACAAAGCAGTCTGCAAAGTTTACAGAGCTACAGACTGTTCCTTTGTGTCTGATTGGTTGGGGGGCATGGAATCACGATGGTGGCTCTCCATCGTGATGTCGGTCAGCCAACCCTAGGCTGTAGTACCGAATTTTCTGGTACGCAGTATGCAGCTCTTGTTTCTCAGGTTAAGCTCGCAAAGTGTGGTGCACACGTAAACCCAACATTCAAGTTGCCTGTAGGAGCTTCTGGTGGAGAAGTTATTTATGGATCTTATTTTCAGTACCTTACTTGCTAAAGAACATGTATGACAAAGCAGTCGTTTCCACCCATAGTGGCTTCTAAGTAAGGACGATCAATGTGCCATGTAGTTTCTGTGTTCCATGCTTGTACAGTGATATGCCAAGTCACACACAAGCAGTAAATGTTTCATATGACACATCAAAAACAGGTTATTCTCCAGCTACCACAAGCATTTAATCATTGATTTAGCTCATTCACAGTACAAATATTGTATTTGTAATGGGTTACTTGTGCGCAAACCGGTGCTATAATGATGAAAAGAGCATGAGCTTCCGATAAATTGTGGTTCGAAAGAAATATCATGACTGTGTTGAACTCAAACGGGGGTCTGGGCTTTATGGTATACAAAAATTTTGGCAAAGCTGCCAGTTGACAGGAAAGCCAAATCAGTCCGTCAAGCACCCACAGCTACATCATCCAGTCGTACTGTGGCAGCAACTTTACATAGGGAATGTTTCCTGAGATTGTAACACATTCACTTACAGCAAGGCCTCATGGATGAGGGAGTAGGACTTGACACCGAGGTTGTGCAACAGGATGGGAAATCCTCGCACAGTCTCTGCCCTGACATCCTCATTCTTACTATTCAGAGCCCACCGATACACCGCTGAACGCCAATCCGGGCACACATTCTTTGGCAGAAGAGACAACATAAAGACACAATAGGCCTCCATTTGTGGCGCTGCAAAACAAAAAGGGCAAAACCACTGTCTGAACAGGTGTTCAACAAACAATTTAAATACTACTACAACAACTACTAATGTTACTATTACTAATATTATATGTTACAGTGACTAATACAGTGAAAATGTCAGTAAAGCATCTTACAAAAATATGGAGCCATTTTCTGAGAGAGTGTAGTCGTATTTGCTGGGAGGTCGGCTGTCTGGAAGACTGGGAGAGTGCTGTGCTCTTGCACCCATGGGATGGACACCAATGCACATAAACACTTGATGAAACTGGGGTCCTGTCTCCTGTCAACTTGGCACGCCATAGACAGAAGTATAAATACAACTAAAAGGCTCAAGCGTTTTTATGAAATTTAGTGAAACTTTGCAGCTCTTAAAGATGACAATAGATGAACACAGTATGGTGCTATATTATGTTAAAATGAGAAGTATTACATTTACTTTATTTCTGCCTTAAAATTTGCAGTTGTAAAACCAGTACTTACAGAGGGTAGTGATTTAGTTTGGACGGTTACCACATGAATCTGACTTAAATGATGCTTGTTTCACACAGAATTTGCAGGAGGCATAATTTATTTTTTTCAGGAGGAGCTGCAATTTACTCAAGCAAATACCAGGTGGTACTTGGGAGCTCGGTCAGTAGGCAGTGGCCTGATGTTTTCAAAAAGGCTACTGTAGGCTAACACGCACATAACTAAGACTGCAAATAGAATTTTTAAAAACATTGTAGGGCCATCATCTTGAAATGCTGTTACAGAACATCTGCCTGACAACTGCAATAGGCAATCGTGTAATCTAATCTGTAATATTACCAAATCACAAACTAAAGCCTTTTCTAGGCCTATATCCGACAACTTTTGGTTTGCAGACTAACTCCTGTGTGGCAGTAAAATCTGATGATCCACCTGAACGAAGACACTGTTTTCATATACTACTCGTATAATTTAGACCGGGGGTGTCAAATTCAAATTCACAGTGGGACGACGTCACGGGCCAATCTGACTCCCACCCATCTTGAAAGCTCCAGTTTAGTCATGTTTGGGGACAGGTGTGTTAAGTTTGTCCACGGACTGGTAACATGAATGCTAATGACTGTCAACAAAAAAGGAAGTGTCACTGGCCATCCCAACTGAGAGGCCAATACACCACCAAAGCATTGTAGCACTAGAGGAGTATGCAAGCATCCAATAAAGATTGCATTGTAGCACTAGAGGTATATCCAAGCATCCAATAAAGATTGCACATAGCAGTGTTACCCAATTTTAGGCCTACATACATGTCTACTAGTGATGCAAAACTGATTACTTTTGGCAAAGAGGAACTTTTGTACATTAGGCAACAAACTTCAGACACTGTTTCTCCTAACCTTTTCAATGCATTAAATTCAAGTTTTGAGGATATATATATATATATATATATATATATATACACACACACACACATTTTTACACACAGTATACACATCTAAGTAATTCCTTACTTGTAATGAAGAGTAATGCATCCAGGATTTTGACACTGCATTCCATCCATGACTTTAGATTTTCTCCAACGGCACTTTTGACCAACAGTTTGTAGCAGGTTTCCAACACCTGTGCCAATGTATTCTCCGGCAACCAAATCAGTCTGCTGCCATTGTTAAAGGAGCTATGGCATTCTTGCTTTCCTCTCTCAGGAGAACGCATCCGGTCTTCCCTACAGGGGAAGTATGCAACACAAAACAAGTGCGCTGATGAAGTGGTCACATAAAGTAATTTCTCATTTTGCTGAAAACACATTAAAGAAACCCAAGACAATATTGAAAGCATAAAGTGGCTCAACTGACTAACCCAGACAAGGGGCAAAAAGGGTTAAATTGTGGCAAAATTGAGCACCCCCACCACTGACTGAATTGATTGTACATATGGTCCTTTTATATATAGCATAATCTTATTGAACCTTGAGAAGTTGCAAAATTGTGATATAGATTATCCCAAAAAAAAAATGAATATGTATGCACCCAAGTAGGCGTCCACACTAAAGCCGACTTTAGTGTGAACATGTTCAAAAGTTTTTACGGAAATTACAATGCAATAACACTGCTGAATATAAATTTTAATGATGTGCAACACCTGATATTTTAATATACTGTATATATATCTACGTGATATATTTGAATGGCTTGCAACCAGAGACATTCTTATTTTTGGTGAGAGGGTCGAGATCCTGCTGACAACCTACCACGCAACAACTTGGAATTTTAAATGTAGAAAGATATACTTCTGTACTGATTCACATGCAATCCAACACGGCTCACGACTCACTTGCTGACCCAAATCAAGACCGCGGATAGGTATATTTAATTCCCTTTTTAAATTTAGTTATAATTGACATTTTCCTGTCTTCTACAAACTATGCAGCACATTTATCCACATTCTATTTATTGAATTAATCTCTAGTCCAATTACTTTTGCATAAAAATCCGTATATCACTAGTATTGTTGTTGTTGTAATAATATAATCATCAGCAGCAGCATCATCACCACTACTTTAGGTACATTACTGAGAGGTGGGCTACAAATCCTTCATGTCACTACCTTCCTGTTTCGGACACAGCTATTAGGTGTTCCCATATGATGTCACAGAGCGGCGGGAGCCATGTTGAGGGTAGAGCCTATCGAGGTCTGAGGGTCTGAGAGCTGAGGCGAATTAAGACGAACGGGATTGTAGCCCTTTTACCACGATTTCTTTGTTTTCGTTTTTTTTGTGTGTGTTTATGTCGGTCTAAAATGGTACAATACTATCATGTGAAAGGTGCCGTAGCCTACACTGCGTCAGGCAGACTCGATTGGACAAAACATCCCTAAATTAGATGTGTGTACTAAGGACATTAGGCAGTCCACCCAGTGAAGATGTAATACCAGACAATTCCACGAAAATGCACAGAGCGTGACACGAGCAACTTCGAGCAATGGATTTTATGATGGCTAAGGTTAGCAGGTAATCAGAGGAGGGGGGCTAATGAACGCCAAATGTGAGAAATGGTGTAGTTATGTTGATTGCCCAAAGGATTACTTATACTGTTAGTCCATACAGTTTAACCTATCTGTGTCGGTGATTCAGACGCAGGCATTTTACGCCTGTGTGAGAGCTGGTGTATGTCAATCTGAAGCAATCTGAAGTGATCAAAGGAAGGTTAATTTAGGTTATTGGCCAGCGCTACACTAAGTAAAAAAAACTCGTCTGAATTATTAGCTCACAGCAAATTGACCATGGCCACAGCGAAGATGTCACATATAAGATTGGTATTCTAAATGTTACATCGATATAACAAATGTGTAACAACTTTCCTTTATACAGCACTTGCTGCTAGCAGACTAGCCCAGTTAACAGGTAAATGAATGACCTGCAGTGAGTGAATATTAGCCTTTGGGTGCCCTGTGAAAATTACTTTTCTTTTATACCATCACTTACCTTTGCCTTCACCAGGCTCTTCCCATCAAACTCTTTTGACACTACATCTTGTAACCATCCACAAACCATTTGGTTATAAACCTCTTAACTTTCGTAGCATTTTAATTCATCAGTAGTATGTGCGCTACTTGCTGGTACGAGATAGTTGAAAATATCTGAGTATGATATCGATGGTATCAACGCTGTGCAGACACCTAGTTATTCCCATGTATGGACACACATGCTTCCAATGCAAAGTTAAATGAATAATCCAGAGTAAAATGCTTCAAAGGGCTATTTTAAGATTGAGCTATCAACATATATAAAATCTCTATTATGTCAGTCAAAAACGTTTTCAGAAAAACAGAGTAAGGGACTCTTTGGTCTATAGGAACCCTCTACTGACTGCCAGAAGAGTGAAATGTTGTTTTGACACTTATGTCCTACACACTGTGATTATAGTGCTTTTGTTTACAGCTTTTCACTTTTTAATTACTTTCAGAAGCAATATCTAAAGCAGGGGTGGCAAACCAGTCAGAGACCAAGAGCCACATTTTTATTATGTGTTTCCACAAAGAGCTACATAATACATGGGCACAGATGAACATCATTTTTCATAGTGTATTCAGGAGGCAGAAAGCTAGCCTATAAACGGGAGATGCCTACAATTTGAGATAAAAATTCTCAGACGCACTTTGAAGTGGCTCAAGATTTGAAGCTTTGAAACACGCTATAATGACACCTGACATATAAGGCAGAATGGTTTGCCATTACGTTCAACAAAAAAAATAAACTCCCATTCTGATAAACACATCCAGTGTTCATCTTTATATTTCCGCTTTGCTGTGCATTTTTATTTTCTAATTTTTTCCTGCCATTTTGAGAGCCAACTTGACAAATTGTTGAATGAACTTGTCCCCTACTGGAAAACTTGTTGGTATTTTCATTTCACACACATGCACATTTGTGACACAAACACGCACACAAAGAAAACTTTGATATGAATGCAAGAGTCGCATGAAACAAAAATAAGAGCCAGGTTGGCCACCCCTGATCTAAAGTAACTACACAAAAGTTCTAATCTGTTCTAATGCTGGGTGGTCCATTATGCCTCTTTTAATTTAAACATTTAATTAAGTAGTAACCTAAACATTACCTTCTGAAGGAGTTAATAAAGTGTCTATCGGTATAAAGAAATGTTACTGTACCTTTCAGCTTCTGAGAAGCTGATCTTGGAGCAAAAAGCAGCAAGACGAAGAATGACGGCAATCCCCTCAAGGAGAAATAGTGTGTGGGCATGCATGCAGTTATTCAGCTCATTAACCAGTTCCTCCAGTCTCTTCTGCACAGCTGCCCACAACAAGCTTTTTTTTTTCATCTCAAGCATACTAACAGGAATTAGAATAAATTGTCAATTAATTTTTTTCCTTAAATGAAAATGAAAATAGTATGCTTATTGATACTCACAAATGATACTCACACTGATTGTGATTTTGCTACACAGCCTGAGGACAAAATATGTGAGAATTTCTTTTTTTTTGCAGTAATTTCACTGATGTCTCCACTGTGTTCAGCACTTTCAGACAGGGCCCCATTAGTCACCTGTAAGATGGCTTGCCTTTCTGTTCTCAGAGCAGCCCAAACACATACCCGCACAATCTGAAAGAATATTACTCTATTAATTGTTATATCTAAAGACAGGCTTAAAGCCTGTCTTGGATCTCTCTACACCAATCATACACCAACCAATATCAAGGAATAATGCATTACAATCTAAGGAATATATTAATTTTGAAACCTAACAATTATGAGTCTCTATGGCATCAAACTGTCAGTAATTTGGAGAACTAACATCCACCACCAGCAAAAGCTTGAGAATGGGCTAGCTACATATGCAGCAGTCCATCACAGCACACCAAACACCAAAATGTGACCCAAGAAATCGTATTCAAGTTAATTTCAAACTGATTTGTTTTTTTCAGACAAGGCTCTTATTGGTAATCTGGGCTCCTGTAGGTGATGTTAGCGCTTTGCGTAAATTTCTGAAAGCTCATGTATTTCCAGTGGAACGTAACTGTGTGGTCATAATTGCATCTTCTTACACACTCATAGGATGGCCATGTCTATATGGAGGCAGGTTCGGAACTGAAAATAGACATGGCCTAGCTGCACCTGCACCCCAGTCTGCTGGGACCAGATAGACCACTGGTCTGCCTACAGTGAATACAGAGGCAGATGTACATATCCTGGATGCAATCAAAGTGTTCTCAAACAAGCGAGCGAGGCAAAACTTCCTCTTCATGTTCATGTCCATTGTAAATTTTGAATATTGAAATTTTGTTGTTTTCTGCTTTCAATTAGTAATGATTTGCCTAGCCAAGGTTTGACTCATCTGGGAGGTGGATGTTGGAAATAATACATTTTAGGCCATATCACCCAGCCCTCATAGCACCCTAACATCCATCCCTGACGTATGAAAACATATTGCTATTGTATGGTATTACATACTCACCTCCTGCTGTGTCTGTGTACCAATGGTCTTGATTAGTGTCTTACAGATGGCATTGACCCTCTCCATGCGAATAGGCTCTGCTGACTCATAGCCCACAGGCACAGACATCAGCATAAAGTTAAAGATATGGCCAAAAACTGCTGTCATATTTGCTTCAATTAAACGCTCTAGTCCGCCATTAATGGCTAGTCTGTGAAGCCTTTCCATTAACATATTCAGGTGAACTCGCTCAAACCTGAGGTGTGCATCTTCTTCAAAGGTAAAAATTTTCAGGGACAATTCCTCAAATTCTTTTATAAAAATCCTCAGGTCTGGCTGGTCAAACATGACAAGAGCATCCAAGATATGAAGAAAGACGCAGAACAAATCCTGAGAGTGTCCTTCTGGCCACCCTCCTAAAGTCACTAATTTGGTCATCATCGCCAAACTAACAGCCTTCACTTTCGGGGTGCCACAGCCAACAATGGTACAAGCCGTTTCCCAGAGTATTCCTAGTTCCCTAGGGTAAAACATGCCCTGTATGATATCAGTCACAATTTTCATGGCTGCAATTTCCAGCATTTCCAGAGCAGCTAAAGGCACCTGAAGGGAGGTTGGAGTGAGGTAGGCAGTGTTAGATGAGGACACAACCATGAACAGATTGATCACAACAGGCCATTTCATTGAATCCTTGTTTGACTGCCTGCAAGTTAGTTTTCTGGAAATCAATGCAAGATCCTTGAGCAAGGATAAGAGACATCTTGCTAACAATCCAAATATCACTGGTCCTTTGGCTCTGAACATGTGTAGCAAAGAACAAATGACTGAGTTAATTTTTTCATGCAGTGGCTGACACCCAGGAGAAGCAATGATTTGTAGAAGACAGCCAATGATCCACTTGCTAAAATCTGCGTTCAAAAGAAAAGCAAAATCCATCAGCATAACATCATCATCAAGTTCCTGGTAAACAGTGAAAAACGTTTCAGTTTACCTGTGCTCCCCTTTTCAGCGTCACCGTATTCTTTAGACGGCCTCAGGAACAAGATTGGGGACGATTTAATTAAGTGCTGAACAAAATCAAGGAGCATTACACAAGCTGGCTGGGAACTTGTGGTCTTGCACAATTCTAAGGCGACTGTAGCATACGAAATGAAAGAATATATATATATACATTTCAGTTAGACAGCATATCATCAGACAAAACAAATCTATAGCAAATACCATGCAGAGTCGCAACAAAACCTACCAACATCAACATCTCTCAGAATTCTCTCAATGAACTGGCAAAGAATTTTACGTGGTTTCTGCACGATTTGGTCATACTCCGTTGAATTGGCACTGCAAAGTTCAAACATTAAAATCAGGGAAAGGGTGTTAAAATGCAATTTAACTCTTGGATTAATATAAAACTCGAGTGGCATCCATAGTAAAAGATGGTTAGCTGGTAAAGTTAACGTTAGGACGATGTAGCTTAGTGCAAAGTTAGCCCTAGCACTGGGCCAACACGTTTTTTATGGTAATGTATTAATAATAACTGTTTCACCTTGTTAATTCTTGTAAGGCAGGTATCATGGCCGACATTTCTAACCCTTCCTCCATTTCAAAGACGTTTGTTACGACGGTTTAGCGGACTGTATAAAGACTGTATAAATCTATGTAGTAAATCCTACTCTTCATGATAGATGAAGCTGTCTTCACCGGAAAACTTTTATCCCGACCCGCTTTAAGTTCGTGCATTTCTACGGCAACAATTTAGGACCAATCTTTTTCTTTCACGATTTGCAAACATAGTGCATCTTAGTAGTGCAGTTCTGGGTTATTATTTATTTCCTACGTAATTTGTCACTAGGCCCATTTGGCCTAGAGCAAAAATATTATTACATGACTGTGTTCATATAAATTACAAATCTGACATATCCTCATCTTAAGCACTGATTCTTTTTACCGCGCATCTGCTATAGATTTAACGAACATCGTCTACTCACAGAATTACGGTGCTCATAGGTTTCCATCACAACACACCTGCGGTGGCATTGTTTTATTAGAATTAGAATAGCCTATGTGGACTAAAGGTTAATTTTCAGTTACATAGGCCTACTATTTAAAACATTAAGATTTGCATTTACATTTCTGCATTTAGCAGAAGCTTTTATCCAAAGCCACTTACAAATTACAGTTTGCAATTAATTTTAATGTGCACAGTCATTTAAAAATACATCAAAACAATTCTGAACACTCCTTAAACATATTACCATTGACATTGACATATTGGGTACTGTATTTACACGGTTAATTCATATTTAGGACGGAATCTGTTTTGAACAGAAGAAAAAGTAGGCCTAATATCAATTGAGTTTTAGCTATTTACGAAATCACAGAATTGTACAAAAATGTTACTTCTCCCAATTTGGTCAAAGATATGTTTCTGCTTCATCCACTGCTTCAGAGAGTATCTGGACACAGGCTGGATGATACCATTTTTGATGATACCAACATTGCTCTGTAGACAAGTTTGAACATTGAACCATCATTTCACCACCATCTGCTGTTCAGCTAACGCAATACACAAGCGCAGAAATACACAAGTTTGTCCTTAGGTTTCCTGTGTTGAAGTAGGCTTCATGGCTGCTGTTTTTCATGACAAGCTGTAGCACTGTTCACAAGCCACTGTATATGCACAGGTCTGTGGTTGGAGTCCTTTGCACCGTGCATAAGTAAATGCAGTAGCAAAAACTTCCACATCTATCTCCTGATTTATCAGCCTGTTGATACTTACATCCATTAGAATAATCAGGTTTTATTGGCCAAGTTTATGCATATGCAAGGAATTTGACTTTGGTAGGTGTTCTGCTCTATAGACAAGCAACAGGGACATCCATCGGTACATACAATGAAAGAAATGGACACATGATCATCAAGATATCTAGACAATATATAATATACATAGGCAACTATCAGCATTATATATATGTAATAAATTATGAATTAATTTAGTAAAAAGCAGTGAAGTGCAAGGAAAACATAAAAATGCAGGTGTAGTGCAAATCTGAAGTGTTTTTCTTAATACTTTGCTAAAGTGCTGAATTCTTCAAGGAAGCTTGGCTGGACTAAGGCTCAAAGTACCCTAATTCTGGAATGAATGAATGAATGAATGAATGAATGAATGAATGCTTAGGACACCTTAATGCTGGGCCACTAATTGAGGGTGCTGAGCTCATGAATGTGGTATCACTTTGGAATACAAACCTTGCTTAGTTCCATTCAAATGTCAGCCATTGTCATCAGTGCTCAGGCATTGTCATCACTGCAGTGTTTAGTGATTTAGTAACACACAGAATATAGTGAATAATTTTGACTGGACCTAAACACGGTCCAGCCTATCTTCCTTGAAGAATCCAGCACTTTAACAAAGTATGTAGGTACACAAAAATACATGATGTAAGTGCAGCACTAGTACATGCTATAACAAATTGTTAGTTACACCGCTTATACCACTGTACCTAATTAGGTATATACATTGTAACAGTGGCCCCGTTTACATGGTGTTTTTAAAATCCGAATCAATTATTCGGAATAAAATAGTTCGGAGTTAAAATTCTCCCTTGAGTATATATCGAAAAAATGATTCAGTAAAAAGGTTTATATGGAGAACACGTTTAATCAGATTAATTTGATTCCAATTAACTCTGGGAACTGGGAAGGGCTCTAATTGGTCAGAGGGCACATGTGATTAGCGTAAGAAAGCACACAACCGCTATACCGGATTTTAAAATTTATTACTATGTCAAAATAAACAAATTAGTTTAGACCAACATTTGCTCCATTTATGAGTCTTTCAGTGCATCATCGTGTGCGAACATAACGCAACGAGCATTGGCCGAACAACCGGAATTAAATTCAGAATATAAAATCGGAATAAAGCGTTTACATGATAGTGGAATTAGTTATTTCAGAATAAACCACCCACTTTATTTGGTATAAACTCGGAAATAATAAATATTCGGAAATAATAATTTCGAGTGTTTACTTATGCTTTTTAAATCGGAATTAATGTTTAATTCCGATTTAAAGTAATGATTAGTGTTACCAAAAAGACTAACTTCAGGGAAGCAGGGTCATTTCTGGAAGGGTAGTTCAGGCGGCCAAAAAATTCTCTCCAATGCTGAATTAATAGTATTAGGCTACCATGTGTTTCTAGCATTTATTGTAAAAATTGTATCAAATGCCCCCAATAATCTCAGACTTAACTCAAGAGGCAAAATTCAGTCACTTTGTAGTAGTCAGGTCAGGTTTTTAAAAGAAAATAAACCGAGGACAGAAAGCAAAAAAAAAAAAAAAAAAATGTTGTTCCTGCCAGATCCTGCTAGCCATAGCTTTCTTATGCACAATTTTTTTCCTCGTGTGTTAGAGCCATAGTCCAGCACAGTTGACTCCAGCTGGATTCACCACCGTCCTGCACACACTCTAGGTCTTGGACCTTGACCAGTGAAACCGCCCAACATATTCTTTACTGTATTCACCTGTAACTCAATTTCTGATCCTCTAAGATGGCACATGCATTTCAGTCGTGTGGCTTCACAGGTGCTCGGGGGGGTCTTACCAGGTCTTGTGGGATGGAAAAGCTCTCAGGAGTCCAACCTAAGGCCGTGATTTTTTTGGGGACATCTGGTGGGGATGTGTGTTCTTTTTCCTTCTGTGTTCTGTGTAGTCACTTCCTGTGCATGATTGTCCGTACCTGCTTTTTGTTGTCTGCGCTTAGGTGATTATTGGTTCATTGGTTAGAGTAGGGCCTATTTATATGGGTTCTTTTCCGTCACTCTTTGTTTGTTTGTTTGTGTTGTTTGCCTGTGTTTCTGCCTGTACTCTTGCCCTGATTCCTTCGCCTGTGTTCTTCCTCTGTGCTTTTTTTCCGCTATAGTGTGTGTGGTTTTACTGTGCACCAAAGGCGACTAAAGCTGCAAAATCGCTTTTATCTCACAGAAATTGGCCCTTTTTCCATCAGATTTTCAAGCGATTTAACTTATATCGCATTATTTTCTAGCGACATAAGAAGTTTCAAAACGGTTTTCCATCAAGAGAACAATTCTAGCGAGTTAAAATTGTGTCACACACAATGCCTCTTGTTAAAGCACATTTTTCAGAAGCGCTGGATGATTTTCCATCAAAATTGTAGTGAATTAGAATGTTCTTATGTCAGTGTAGCCAGAGAATAGTAGTATAGCACTGCTGCACGATACAGAGCACTGCTGGGAGAAGCAGCTCAACAACAAATTCAATGTGTCTTTAGAGCATGCGTAATATTCTATATCGCTCTAAACCTTTTCCATCGTTTTTTTTTTATATCTTTATAATTTTTTTAAAACCATCTCTGCCGAGCTAATTAACTTAATTCGACAAAGTAAATTGTCCTGCCAGAGAGGGTCTTGATGTTATTGAAATTACAACCAAGAACAAAATCATAAATCACATCAAGTGTTGTTAAAGGTATATGTATTGCTAGATGGCATTCAGTGATCTGCAATTCGTACTGTGCACTCCTTACTCCTACTTATCTAATATAAAACAAAAAGCATTGCAAGTGCAGGGAAATGGATGAGCAGATCTCACTAAATTTAGGGTCTATCTATTATCTCCTTCAAAGGACCAACTAAATATCTTTCTAGTCCTAAACAGAAGGAGTAGGGAGGTATTGTTGCATTCTAGATGTGCAGGCTGTTGGATCAGGTGCATATAACCAAGGAAGACTTGAAAAGTATAGGAGTAGGTTGCACACTGAAAAAAAGAGACACAATGTGTACTAAACAAGGAGTTTAAATTAAAAAAAGAGGAAGCAGAGCAGATGTTTCAGCATAAAACTTCTCTCTGTGCTTGTCAAACTACTGTAAATCAATTAACAAATTCAAATGTCTTCAATCAAGAGACAGGTATAGTGGGAGGGGGTTTAGGGGCTTTTAGGCAGACCCAGATAGCAAGAAAAGTAAAAAAAAAAATTTGTAGTAACAAATATTCTAAAGGCAAACAATATATATATAAACATTTTGGAGAAAGGCAATATTAAATCTTCACAAACATTGCAGAAAAAAACTCAAACTCAAACTTGTAATTCAATTTAATGTCAGAATTTTTAATTTAAAATATTTAGTACAAACAATATCATGTACCTCAGCAGGAATCGAACCTGTAACTCACTAAACAAGATACAAACGCAACACTCATGGTTCAATGCACTAACCATTCACCTGTTGAGATGCTAAAGAAGAAAGTTGTTTGATTTTTTTTTTTATAGATGTATGTCGTTTTCACTACATATGATAAGATATAGTTTGGTATTTAACACTTTGAGCCTCTTTCATGGGTGGTCTAAAATGCAATAAAGTTGACACAGAAATTTTGACAATTGCTGCTGTCTTGGCCATTTGGGAAATGTTGAATCGCCTCTGCCTGCTTCAAAACAACTAGCAATTAGCAATTGTTTCTATCCTTAAAGTAACCCTAAACATTCATTTTAAAATACTGTATATGCAACTCACAGAGTTGTTATTAGTGTTAATTATTGTTAATTGATCAACAATGATTGCCTTCTTCTGTTTGTTTACTATGTCCTGCTACGTGCCAGAAGTAAAGAAAATTTGTCATCGGCGGAAGTTTATGAGTCTAAAAAAATTGTTCCGGGAGTGGCAAAACATAACCGAAGCTTTATTTCGCTACGGTAATACATGTTTTGGAACATCAGCAAGCATCACTAACCACTCAGTGAGTAGCACGCTAGTCGTTTTGAAGAAGGCAGAGGTTCAACATTTCCCAAATAGCCGAGACATCAGCAATCGTCACCAAAACAAGTGTCCGTCCTCTGGGTGGGGGTGGGCAGAGGGGCCTCAGACACCACAAAAACACACACACTAAATATACCACTTAGTATACCATCTACATTGAGCAAAATGAAATACCAAAATTACTGTACATAGTAAAAAGTTACAACAAAATCTTTGCCTGTCGTCTCCACTGATGGTCCATCAGCCATAACTCCTGGAAGTTGTCTGAAAAAGAAAATACACAAGTTAATGCATATTTGGTTTTGTTCTTACTCAAACCTGAAACCATACAACAAGAAATAGAACAAGGTTCTTACTCAAACCCAAAGCCATAGAACAAGGCTTTGCCTGAATAAGATAACGATCCATTCAACTAAATTTGATCTGTATTTGTCATGGCTTTACATAGCATCATCAGATTCAATTTTTTCAAAGTGCTGGAAAAAATGGGTTAACTGGATAATCGATCTATCATATAGTAACTTTAGTTTCCATTAAATATTTATGGTGCAAGAACCTTAGAGAGTCTCTGAGTCTTTCTCAAAACATTAGTAGTAGTTCTTTCGATGATTTAATGTTATTCTATAAAAATACAATATTCAGGTCCTCTTGGATATATCTTCACTTTGGTCAACACATTCTGCAACTTTCTGGATAGGCTTCTCCAGTTTCCATGTAGGATGGATCCTAATGCTCAGTTATGTGGACATTCATTCTCTGAATGTTTGCATTTCTTATAGGGCAAATTTATATTTATATTTATAGGTGTCCAAATGTCAAGAACTATATGGACTGCAACTGTCTATGGGTGCAGTATAGTGCTTCATCACTCCCCGAAAGCCATGCATACTACTGGTAAGAAAGAGCAGGGACAACTGCTGATCACCGGCCTTGAATGGTGTGATGTTGTAGTTTATGCACAAGAGGACATGCTGGTGTAGCGCATCTGGGTGGATGAGAAGGTGATGACTGTCATCAGAGAGAAGGTGGACCAGTACTACTTTATTGTGAATATGCAATCATACCTGTCTCAAAGATAATTGTGTAATAGCCAAATAAATAGACATTCTTTATTCATTGTAACTGTAAATGGGCTCACTATGCTGTTACAGTGCACATTAAAAATAATTCCAAATTCTAATCACCTTTTAAACAGGGGAGATGCGTAACATAAGAAATTTAACCTATAGGGTTTTAGTCCACAAAGGCTAATTCCATTTGATTTAACCATCGAGTGATAAGGATTTCAAATGCTGAAACCATGCAAATGCTTAGGCCTTCTACAGTAAAAATTAAATTTCTCAAAAACAGAGTCAGTTTTGATGTTTTGCTGAGTTATTCTTCAGATTTGTTTAATGGAAACCTATGGGAATCATAATACTGTGACTGAAGCTAACTTAGTGAATTTGCTCCAGCCAAGACATGACACATACAATTTTAAGGTAGGACAATAGGGACGTTAAGACAGCCTTAAGGCCTTTAGGCCATCTCCATCTCTCTGCTAACCCCAAAACTGCTAAATACCTTTGAAACTCATAGTACAAGAAGTGTGGTTCTCTCCTCCGTATCTGCTATACCCATCAAGTGCTCCTGTGTTAAATAAAAGCATAAAGAAGAAATGATGTTATTTAAAGACATTTACAAATTCTCACTTAATTGTGAAAGTGTTCAGTTAAAGGCTGTAGGTTTCACTTTCTATCCAGAAAGCTTCATCAGTCCTAACTGGAGATTGGAATATCTGAAGTTCAGGAACACAGAGATAATGGCACAGACCCTTCCTCCTCTGTTCAGGGTTGGTGTAGATGGCTTGGTAAAGGAGTGTCCTTTCTCTTTTAGATGTAAATGGGGCCTCATTTGTAAAACTTTCTATATGAATGGAGGCACTTACATCTCTAAGCAAAGATGAGAACATTAACATACTACTAGCTGACAGAGGACGATGCACAGTGGTTCTGAGTATCACTCAACTGAGTATCACTCCAAAGTGAGCATCTTACTTAGTGATGAGAAACGAAGAAGAGACCCAACCAACAGACAGTTCACACCCACAGGCCAGAGATATAAGCTCCTGGTATTTCCAACACCCGTCAGAACTGATGAAGCTTTCTGGCTTTTCCAGTTTTCCAGTTGCCTAAACTGAACCACAACGTGAATGAATGAAAATCTTCACATACTTTCTAAATGAATGACTTTCCAAAAATATGTTTGAAAAAATGTGTTTGAAAACCTGGAATGAGCCGCTTACAGAAGAACCACCAAAACTACAACACATCAAATTGTCATTTTTTTCCAACCAAAGTGAAGTATTTAGGGCATGTAAATTTCAGAGGTTGTGAAGTCTGCAGCCAAAAAGAGCCTATCTATCTCAGGTGCATTCTTTTCTCACACAAAGTACAAAGCAGACTTACAAAAACAATGCCTCAAAAAGGAGGCCATAGCTTAATGGATTGCCTGGACTGGCCTTTCTCCACAGACAGCAGAAGATGAATTCATCAGAAATTGATAAAAAAAATTGACGGTCTGAAAAAAGGCAAATATTTCAAACAGACACATTGAACATGGGGAATCGAAAAATGTTTCAGCTAACTATACTTTTCTCCTGAGACGGGTCGCCAACAAATTAATTGATTTAATTGAAAATCCAGATGAATCTGCAGCTGGGATTGTGAGTGCCAGTCCCATTTAAGAATATGTCTGCTTTCAGTGCAGACAACACAAATGTCAATTTTGGAATTCACAATTCTGTCTACAAAAAGCTAAAAAATTCAATTCCAAGCTCATGAAAGAGAACTGTCATACCCACATTGTGCACAACACATGCACTTGACCATCTTTCTGTGAATGTTGAAGTGTGGTACTGAAAGTCTTCAGTTTCTTCTCTACATCTGATAAACGCAGAGAAAACCTTAAGGACGTTCACCAGTACTGTGATGTAGAGTTCCATGATGTCCACCACCATGTGGTGACAAGATGGCTTTCACTGAATCCAGCCCTCTCCAGACTTCTGCAGAGCTGGAGTCCGTTGAAGTCTCTCAGCCTGCCCAAAGTACCTTCAATCCCTCCTCCACATATCAGTTGATGCTTCAGGGATAGGATGACTCAGACAAGGTGGAGGTCTACTTTCTTTCCTGTAACAACATCCTCACCATCTTTGAGTATATGATTCAACTGGAGAGTAATGACACTATATCTGCTGACCTGTATAAAATCATGAAGTTCTTCAGAATGAAACTGTCAGTGAAAAGAGGACCAGTTTTATGGATTTTTGACCAGGCAGAAGATGTAAAGTCTCAATCAACATGATGTTGATGTGGCCAGATGTGATTTTGATAACTTCCTGACTACCACCACCTACACTGAGAAGTTTCAAACTGGCTTTTTCATATGCAACCTCGTTGCTTAACATCTTGCAAGATTATGTTTGACGACATGGAAACCAACTGAATCTTGCCAGGCTGAACCTTAACATGGATCAACTATATGATGAATGCATTGATGCCAACACCATTCTCCAGCATCTTTCTGTTCAGGGGGATTGGGAATCCAAAGGAACTGCTCAAAGGTGAATGGCAGTTTTCATAGCAGAATTAACCTCCAACATTAGTGCTGAAACTTGAGCCTATGCTAACATAATATTAGGCTACATGGTAAATGGTTCTGTATAACATTGTCATAAAGGCTGTCAATCCTATGATAACATTCTGTAGAAATACATTAGCCTGGGCTACTGAAAGCTGGACGTGGAAAACTTTGTTCGTGTTTATACAACCTTATTTCTCCAAGAAAATGAGGAGAAATGCCAGGCGGTACCAAATAATGTTGGCCTCTCGCAGGCAAAAGAGGAGGATGCGGTTCACAACAAATAGGCTAACTGAAAAAACGGTAGCTGGCTAGGCTAAAATCAGTTTTTCCTTTTCACTTATTATTACGTTTGATTCAATTCCCACTCCCGTTCGAAGTCCTCGGTCTGGCCTCGGTTCGGCCCTGCCCAACTCCGGGGCAGGCCCTGGGCCAGCTTCTATAATGGAAAGCCCAAGGCTTTACCCCAAACACTGGGGTTTTACCCCGTAGTGGAAATGCGCCATTGGAATCACTCTGAACTTTGACATGACCTGTGTGCAGTTTCACAGTTTTGTTAAGGCACACCCGCCCATATATGGGTTTTTTTGATGGTTATGCTTGTGTCATTCAATGCCAGAAGGAGTAACTTCAAATCAAGCAAACTGACATGAAAGCCCAGGGTCTTGGCTTTCATTTGAAACCAATTTTATGTTTCTAGGTAAAGGGGTTTTCAAGTTATAAACTTTTGAATGTCATTAGGCCCTCTTGTTTACAAAAAGTCTCTATGGGAATTTACATAGGGGTCCCAATCAAAACGCATAAACATATTTTTCAAAAATGTATATTCAAAAATCAGATTTTTGGTCTTTTTACTTCAATTTTTTTGTGTAACAGGTTGAGAGATGGAGTTAGGACTTAGATTTTTTTATTTGGGGGTATCATATGGATGGTACCTTCATATCCTAGTTAGTTCATAGACATTTGAAATGAGCGGAAAAAAAAACTTAGTTCCAACCTCTATAACTCTGTGTCCATATGTCACAGAAACATACATATTCCTCTAGAAAAAACTTGAGGGTGTCACCTTTCCAATGGTATGAGGCACATCCCTGAGTCTAAAACTATGTAGGAACTGTCAAGCTTTCAATTTGGGTATGCCGTTGTTTTGAAAAAAAGGAAAAATAGGGGTGTGCCTTAAGAGGTTAACGGCAAGCAACTACAGGCTTCTGTAAGAGAACAAAGGAAATACAAATGGAAGAAATAATAATCAATATAGTTAATTACCTAACTTCTAGACTGCCTGAAAATACTAGCATACTGTACTTCATAAATGTTGTATTTCAGTTATATGTCAATGGTCAATGTATTTTGTGTATTTTTAATATGAAATAATTGACAAAAAAAGATTGGTGGCTCACTAGTAGACTTTTGTCATTTATTTCATATATAAAAAAAACAACTTTTTTTATAACTTCTCTCACTCGCAATCGGCATTCTATGACCAGCCTGAAATATCAAACATGTTTGATACTCGCAATTTTACGATTGGGGATCGGCTTAGAACACTCGGCGAGTCGGGGCAATCAGCTCCGACTAAGCTACCATGGCAACGCCACTCCCGACACTCGATCGGGAGAATCGTTACGATTCTCTTGTAGTGTGTGGTGGCCTTAAGACTGTTTTTGATACAGGTGCGCACAAAGTTTGCAGGCTGTAAACTGTTGATAATTGCTGGGAATTTCATATAACAGGAGATTTCATATAACGAGGAGAAGACACTCATATGTATAACTTTTTATAAATGTTATCAAATTTCTTACTGAATATACCCTACCTTTATCATGTCCATCATATCTAGGACATTTATATCTTCAAGACCACCAAAGCTTGATAAATAGCACTGTTCTCCAAGATTCCTGACAGCAATCAGAAGACTTCCCATTTCCTCTACCTGCAAGACATCGAATAACAAGAAATTAGGCATAATGAAAATGTGTGAAATAATGAACGGCTAAAGTTGTCAGTAGAACTCCAATTGCCTTGCAACTGCAGAATATAAAAAAATGTTACGGTTACTTTATATAACCTTGGTTCTTTGAGGGAGAATGTAAGATGTCATCGCTTGGAGTCTCATATTTCAGGCATGTATTTAGCTAAAATAAAACATTCCTGCAATATGGGGAAGAGCAATTTCAAAACCTCCTCTGTCGCAGCCAGTGAAAACACTAGTTTGTTTGCTTTTGGTCGAACTCGATATCTACACTTGGAGACAATACAATAGCGCCTCGAGAAGCTTAGTAAGAGCATGGCTGGCGCATGCATGCAGAGGGCAAACAATAGCTAGGCTGAAGGCACACTCAAGGCTACAGTACTGTAAAAAAATTAGTTTTTATGGACCATAGATAATTGTTTTCACACTTCACCTATAACTGAATATAATATGAAAATACGGAAAATCTTTACAAAGTATTTTAAGGACACATGAAATGTACAGTACTTCTGGTTCTAAACTCAGTTATTGTTTCCCCAACAGTGTTTCAGTGACCAAAAATCAGAAGTCCGGCCACACTCAGACAAAGGATGGAAATGCCTAGCCGGCCATAAGCTGTTGGCAGATCCAGATGCGATAGGGTGGCTCAGGTTTAGCTCAAGTTTGCACCTTGGTCAGAAAGGCATGGCTAAAGGGTGATATTCTGAGTCTCAGTATGTGTTTTTAAATACAACAAATTTCCAATATTTTCTTATGTCTAAATTTGACTTTTGCACAGTATTGTACATCCAACGTTACCTCAACTTAATCAAATCTTAAGACCTACTAAGATGTTCTCACAAGACCCGGAGGCCGTCTGATAATTCTGGTGTACAGACACCCATTCAAATCAGGCCCACAAAGTCATAACTCCAGGAGTGTAGTGAGCCTTGTTGCCTGGGAGCCTTGTTGACTGTCGCTTTACTGGCAAGAAAGAGCCTGAGCTGACACACAAACTGGTCTGTGTGCATGAATTGTGCTCGTAGGCTGCCATTAAACCCTAACTGAGCATACCCTACTGTAATCAACAAGGGCTCATTAAAGACAACCTACATGAGGATGGCAATAACTCTAGATCTATGATCTGAAGTAAAGAGTTTGGACTGTTAAAGGATTTGTGGACACCTGTTACTAACTGTGCAGGGAGGGCTGAACTGACAGGGTCTGTAGTGTCACACACATATGTATCCAAGGCCAGAGCAACCAAAAGAGCTGCCTGTGACAGGACTTTAATACTCAGCAGCTTAACAAGGTGCATCTGAGAGATTAAAAAAAAAAGAACACTTTGGAAGTGTGAAATAAACATCATGGCCAGGGAGTGACCCTAGGAGACAACAGGCCAATTCTAGGGGATAAGCAGAGATAGTTACAAGATAGAATTTAAGAGTACAGTCTAAACGTCTTTAGGCATGGATGCCAAAATGAGCCCCCTAGTCTCACATAGGAGGTCTTTGCTTAGGGTCTGGATCCATAGCTCAACTTTCTTGTGTCAGATTTATGCGCAACGGTGACATGACAGCATGCTCCACTGCATATAGAGAAAACCACCAGGGGTGTACATAGTCCCTCTTGCAACATGCGCTCTCAAGCTCACTGCCAGACACTCAAGTGCATATAGACAAGCCAAGCTTGAGAAATCCCTGTAGGCAAGAGAGAAAAACACCCAGGGCCCTGTGATTAACATATGCGTGGAGGAACACTGTAGGGAAACACCTGTGTACTTCCTGCCCACCCCCCACAATAGAGAATGGCCTTTCCAACTCAGTGTGCTGAAGCCAGGTGCAAAATTGTTTGTGCTGAGCAGTTATATACACTAGTGTTTTTAGTGTCTGCCAGGATCTTTCAAGGGGAGGGGGGCTCAGGAATTACACTATGTCAGCATTTTCCCCAAAATTGGTTTAAATTTAAATGTGCTTTTCAGGCATGTATTTTGCTAAATATAGTGGATTCACATTATCCACAAGTGCTAAAGGTGAGCAACTGACAGAAAGAGAACTGACACGGATGGATTGATATGAAAATGGATATGGATGACCTGATTCCGAGATTGGCCTTGATTCATTTGTGTAGTCATCTCAAGCAATTTGGCTCTCTCTGTGATTCTGTCCCACTTTGTCTGCAGTTCTGATAATTCCTTATTGATCATCTAGATAGATAAAAGAAATATAATTTCAATGTTTAGCCAGGCATTTGATTAAATTAGAATTTAGAATTCTTACTGAAATTATGTTGAAATAAATATAGCACACAACAAAACATCCTCACATTGAATATACCAGTAAAACTAAAAAGGTTAAATAAATTATTTAAATACAGATCTTAGAAATGTATCTCCATCTGAAATTTAACTATTTGTTTTAGAAAACCTAACAGAAAACTAAACAGCCTAAAACTTCACTGCAACACTGCAAAAACAATATACCCAATTTTAATTTTACTGCATGTTAATTTTTTATGCAGATTTACAACGGTTTTCAAAAGTGACTCAGACAATTACTCTGTCTGTGTCATTACAAGGCAGGGACACATCAACACAAGCATGGCTACTAAACGATAAACCATCATCAGATATTCCCTCTCAGAATCAGGATCAGTGAATAGAGGACCCAAAACATTGTCACATGTAAACTTTAGGAATGCCATTAGGCAAATATTCAATACAAATTGGCTGTAATGACTATACCACTCTACTACAATATCTCACTCACACCTTGTCTCCGCTAACTTTTCACACTGCTTCAACAAGCTTTTGTTCCTGGATTTCATATTAGGATATGATATTATTCTGAGCTAGGACTGGCACCAATGGATGTCCGTGATCAGACACAAGAACAGCTTCCATTCCATAGTTATTAACTGTTTTTGTGGAATACCAGATACATTTTGTTTGGTGTTAACACCGTGTTGAAGGTTCCTGCTAAAATTATAGGAAAGCCAGAGAGTACAGAAAGTTATAAAAGGGTTATGTGTGTTAGAGCAATAGAAATTGGCTATTGTAAAAGGTGTGTTAATAGCAATGTTTATAATGATAAAATGATCTTCCGGGTCTGTGTAAGTGGTATAATAAGTTAAAGAGATTACTTTGTTAATGAAATACAAACTCTTTTTTTTGATAATGAAACAAGTAAGAACTGTGCAAAACATTGAATGAGTGGTGCACTTACACACATCACACCCAATGCCTAGGTCTCCCATTATTACACCATACTTCATTTTGACAGGATTCCATTTTAGAAATAAATGTTTGTATATACACGTGTTAAAGGCTACAACACTACAAGCTGTCACATCATTAATCTTACAACATTATTTTTAAATTGCTACAATTTAGTATTTATTCATCACTCCCCAATCTTAAAGAAATATAAAAACAGGGAAGAAAGTAGTGATAATTATGTCATGTGCTCACTAGTTTATGTGTATTATGCTCCTGCTTCAGCATTTCAAGTTTCCTCTGTCCCGATTCCAGCTCCTCTACAAGAGCACCCAGTCTGCCAACTAGATCTTGATGTGTAAGGAATAGTGTCTCATGACGTCTGAGGATGGACATGACAAGGCCGTCTGCAGCATTCCCATAACAACCTATATTGGGATTTTCAAATCCGTGTCAAGACATTGGTTTGGAATTTTTTTAATTTAATTTTTGTTCCATTTAACCAGCATTTACTTACTTTCTGGGAGTATATCCAGAATCTTCATTAAGTAATCTTCAAACATCTTGTGTTTTGACACCAGTCCAATGAGATACTCATGTCTGTAATACATTGAAACAGTAGAAGGACAGTATATCAAACATCTGGCCACTCCTGGACCCCTACGTGACACCTAAGACCTGATCCATCAGGCGATCACTCACAGCAGGCCAAGTGTGCTGCTATGCCCACAATCTTTCATACACAAGCATTGAAAGTTCTCTCTCTCCAATAAGTTGCTACTGCTACTCCAACTTTCTGAAGTTTCTGAAGCAAGGAAAACTCTGCTCAAAAACTAGGTTATGTGCTGAGACAGAGTAAAGACCAACTAGCTCACTGTTGTCTCTATTGTCTCTCAAGCTCACCACCATCACTCCCTTACTGAAATAAATCAGTGACCCCTCAGGTCTTTAATCAGCTTAAAAGGGCGCATGTCACCCCTTTGCTCACTTTGACTTTCATCAGGTTATCTGGTGATGGTAGTATATTGTAGGTCGCTCCTTAGAGAAACCTCCAACTTCCACTGGCCTTACTTTGCCAGTGCTACAGCTTTAACTTGTCTGCTAGCCTCTTCTTGCCTGGACTCCTGCTCCACAACTAACCTCGAATCAGTGGCGACTTGTAGCCATTCTGAAGCCCGTTGCCATCAGTTTCATGGTAACTGGTGCAGCCTGTAGCCACATTGGATGATGATTATGGATTCTAGTTTGAAATAGAGCCCACTTTTCCCGGTCACATAAATCCGGTGAAAAAGATGAGTTTGTTTCTCATCGATTCCCACTTTTTTGGGAACAGAAATGCTCTAAAACGCCAGCTTCGCCAGACTGACTAGTCTGCAAAATTCAATGTAGCGTCACAGGAAGTATAGGTGGGCCCAGGCTATCACACCATGATTATTTTATAAAAATATCTATAAAACATTTGCAAAACATAGTTTATTGCAATTATCACTGAGAATTAATAACAAGTAACTGACAGGGTATTGACCAATAGTGGCAGACAAACAATGCCAAAAATTTCTTCCTACACTTGCTTGGGAGGATTCTGTAAATCCCTGAAGATGAATTGCTCCTCTGCCTTCACCTTGCACATGAGCAAATTGGTTTCTTCACATGATAACCTTTCCTGACACCCAGGTAAATCTGCCATCATAATACACACAGAAACACACCCATGACTAATTCACTCATTAAAGACAAAGACAACCCATTTATGCGCTAGGAGCAATCACTTTTCAAGTAGTCGAAAAACTGTTTTGCGCTGGGACCGAACCCAATAGCAGACAATAGCAAAAACTGTCTCAATTTAGTCCTTGGTACAAATTACCTACTGACATTTTTATACACTATGTTGAACCAGAGGGGTAACGTCATCAAAAGTGTTTCCTTACCTGGTCTTCAGTATTTCTAACTCTTCCATGAGCCCCATGAGTTCTTTATTCTTCAAGTCATTCAGCTTTGTCTCTATCCGTAACTTTTTTAGAGCTCGTCTGTGTTTAAGCTCATTCTCTTCCACAAACCTCTCAAACTTTGCAACCTTATCTCTGGTCTAGAGAATCAAGAAAAACAAGAATTCTCTGGATATTTCAGAACTTTTTGGCATAAAGTTGTGTTGTCATGGCACATTATTTATACAAATACAAATGAGAAAACATTATGATTCACAGGGATAAATTTGATAATTTTTTTTATGGTGGCTTGTCTGCATGAACTAAGGTGTACAAAATAGTAAAGTATGTGTGAACAACAAAATTAGGCCTACCATTTCTTCTTTTCACCATGTCATCTGACTTAGGCCACACCAATAAAATTAGTTGGTTCTCGGATTTTTTCAGGAAAAATATGGAGCGAGCGAGCAAAATAAAAATAAAAAAATGTTCTGAAGGTAAATTAGCACATTCACAGTTAATGTCCATTAAAGACATTTACTCATGTGATTAGGAAAAACTAAATGTGGCCTAATTTATAAACTTAACTTTCACACCTCACAGCACACTTTTTGTCATGCAGGTTTTAGGCAATGTACAAAAATTCATAATTCTGTCATTCTATGTTATGTAAGGTTTGACGGTTTGTCATTTATATACGAGTTTGTGAATCCAAGCAGGCTGGCTTTGGAATTGAGGTATGACATATAATGTAGACTACGCTACCTCCTGTAGCCTACATTCAAACTCATTTTGTCACAGTTCATCACAGGGCATTAGAACGTCAAAATTGCATTGATTCACCAGATAGCAATTAGATAGTGACTAAAACTCAGTGATCAGCGCAATGGAGATGTTCATCAACGTGCAGTCACGTGAATCTAGAAAAGAGACGATTTTTTTGCATGAGAAACAGAAGCGTGTGTGTGTGCTATTCATTTATTTATTCATGGATTTTGATGGCGAAATACTTTGAATGGGTTTTTTTTTCGCCTCTCAATCAATGAAATATCAAACTCACCTCCACAGAGTTGCACAAGCAGACTGCTCTCGGCACCGTGAGTACACCTGCGCAAAGTTCTCATCCTCTTTAATTTCACTGCACTTGTCAAATATTTTTCTCTTCTGATCAAATATTCTAATAATTGCAAACACTGGCCTAGCAGAATCCCGTTCCACTGGCATCTTTCCTAATATCATGTCTCTTGTGCTCTGAAGTGAAAGGCGCGATTTGGTTTTCGACGTCACGTCAACGCAGCATGATGTTTTTTTCAGTATTATAGAGTTGGCCAGTGAACCCGGAACTTCCAACCAGGAAGTGGTTCCAAGGCTCCTGTTTTGCCATTGACTGTTCCATAAAATCGCGTTTTAAAAAACTAAAGAAAAGGCCAAAAAAAAGGCAAAGGTACAAGACTGTACATATTTTTTACCCCCGAGTTCAGAAACTACATATCCCAGAAGCCAGTACTTACCCTGTCCGATCCTATCCCAAAGACGATTGCGCCTAACGTCCTTTTTGAATCTCCTCGAGTAGACGACAGCCACGCGATCTTGCTCTTGCAATCGGATAGCTAAATTTTGGTGTATTTCCTCAGTAGTTTGTGTAAATAGTGTTGTAATATTGTAAGAATATTGTATATATCTTCAGATTTGCCTCAATCAAGTTTTAGATCTGTTTTTTTTTAACCAAAAGCATTACAGTATTTTGTACCCGACTGCAACCACTGCTTTGGTGTCCACCATTGCAATTTCCACCGGTTCCCTACAAATGCCTCTGTCAAGCTCCCCTGAATAAAGAATTGATAATGACGGGTACAATAAAGCATTTATCAAGATTTGTGGTAATTTCCATTTGTTATAGATTGCACCACAACAACTGAATTTACTGTTTTTAATTAGCCCAACTGCCATTTACCATGTTACATACCCTTCATATCACCAGATACAGAGAAAAACTAATGTAATCCAGCAAGGAAAGAAAATGAGCATATTAAATTTATAAATCTTAGGGAAATGGAAATGACATGGTAAGGATGTCTAGTTGAAATTAGGTTAGGCTTAAGCGTTGTGTCAAACGAGCAGTATAGGCTACATGTAAAACGAGCAAAACCATGGTTGTGAGGTAGGCTACGGTGACATTCGTGAACTTGTTCGCTTTCCCGGGCTTCAACAAACACATCCATGGTAACGTACTTGTCCACGAATCAGATGCGTTGCTGGGATTGTGGGATTGCTCAGGATTATGGGTACTGAAGTACTTCTAAGGGAAATTGCAGAAAAAATAAGTTTTTACTGAAACAAAATGGAGATCACATTACATTTTGGCGTCTAGGTGAGCACAACCAATTGTTTTGTTATGCCGTAACTAGTTAGTCTTCCTTCCGTAATTCGGATATCGTGGGTTGTAATCTAAATGTCAATGGGAAAAATGAATGGGAAAATCACTTCCGGGACCTCACCGGCAAACTCTATAGCTATCAGCCACAGTGTTTTTTATGTTCGTGTGACTTGAATTAAATTTTATTTTTATTTCATTTTGCATTTTTTTCAAGCGGCGAATCCGAGAACCAACTAATTTTATTGTTGTAATTTTATTGTTTATCTTTTTATCTATCTGCATCTATCCCTCTGTGCATCTATGCATCCTAGACTACGTTCAGACTGAAAGGCTAAAGGCTCAATTCCAATTTTTTTGATCTGTGTCGTTCAGATGGTCAATAAAAGATCGGATACAGGTCGCATATGGGCAAAAAAAATCGGATATGGGTAGTTTCAGGCTAAAGTCTGAACGTAGTCCTAGACTGTACCTGCTGTGTCATTCCAACAACCAGCAACTATTAGCAAATGTAATATATTGAAATCCAATCCAGTATACAATACAAACTCAACATGCTGACTAATGCGATTAGCTTAAACACTTCTGTTCCATTCAGTGGCACCTATAAGCTCAACATGTTAAAAGGCCAAGTAGTATAAAATTTTCTTTGAAGAAGAAATCATTTAATCATTTTGCATTTAATTTCATTCTTTGTTAGTGTCTCACATTCAATAAATAGTTAACCACATATAAATAGTAATACATATTAGTAATGCGCGGGTCGGGTTGAGGCGGGTAAAGAAAGTCACTTTATTTGCGGGGCGGGATGGGGCGGGTCATTAAAAACAAATGAAATAAAAAAATCCATGTATGTTGCGTGCAATTCCCAATAGCCTATATTAAATATTTGGGAATATTTATTGTCATATTTTATTAAAGAGGGGCTAAGCAACGTTCTGTTTTTGTCTCTCACAAGCTCCCTCTAAAGACCGCTGTATTGCATTGTATTGCACTGCATTCTATTGGAGGCGGTCCGTATCTACCGCTATAGGTCACGGTGGCGCATTCATCACCGTTCGTTCGCCGTGTAATGACTCATTTTAGCATCCTAAACAGTATGAAACAGATTAATTAAATGAAAAAAGTTGCATAGTGGGCCCTTAAGTTCTTTGATAAGGTTACGTCAGCAGCTTCTGCCAGTCACAACAAAAACAAAGAAATAAAAGTGAAGATGGAGGACGAGGTGCGGGAGAAATTGAGGTCGGGAATTTACATCATTAAAAGAAAAAAGGTCAGGCTGCTAAATGTAATGTTTGGGACCGGTTATCAGAAATAGTTGCAGCAGACACATTCAGCTCTGCTGGCCGGGTGCTGGAGTCCAGGCAGGCGAAATAGATTAAACGGTACAGTGGATGCCATTCTTTTTTTGCACAGCGAACGTAAAAACGCTAGCCTAAATTTCTAAACATTTCCTTGTGATAAAAAAAATTTCAGTGATTATTTAGCTAAGCTGTAAACTGTAGGCCTGCCCTTTACAAATCTAAAATAAAAAAATGTTTAGCCTAGATTACAAACGCTGCTTTGTAAATGTGTAGGCCTATCATTATCTTTTTATTAATATCACCTGATTTATCGTTCATAGTAATAATCACATGTTGTTTCCAAGCACTTTCAGGCTGAAATAAAGGCTGTTTTCATTTGAATTACAATTCCTAGTATGTCTATTTAATGGTTGCGGGGCGGGGCGGGTTGTAAAAATAGATACGGTGATGCGGGGCAGGCCAAATAATTTCATATAAGCGGGAACAGCGGGTTTGAAAAATACCCGACCCACTAATACATATGTGTGCTACATGTAGTTTTTAGATTTGATTAATTGTGAAAACAAAACAAACACAAAGCAATTCACATAGGAAATAGGATAAGATAGTATGTGTATGTGTATCTAAAATGCACATTGGGCGTATAGGCATACTGCTGAAAGCAGTGGCGGCTGCTGGTCTTTGAAATAGGGGCTCATTGTCAGTTTACATCACAAGATTTGTCAATTCATTTATATGTAAATTCTGCATTAGCATTCATTGTCTGCCATTGTGTGTGCAGTGCACCTTGCTAGCTGGCTAACTAGCTTGCTAGTGAGCTTGTTCACTCCGATCTAGCCAACAACTTAACTATATAACAAAACAATATCAAACTCAAACAAGAAATTATTGAAATAATGTTAAACTGAAACAAGGAAATATGAAGGGTGTGTTTTATTTACAATGTGAGAAATGTACAAGTAATCACTGACACAAAATGCCAGCAAATGGTTCACAGCTTGTCTTTGCTCAAACTTTGCTTGCAAAATCCGCAATGGGACTGACGTGATGCAGAGCAGTAAAGTGACGGTATATATATCTCAACCGATCTCAACATACCTGTCAATCAAAACGGGAGTCACCCACTCAACTTTTTTTACGGAGAGCCCATTTACAGAGAGCCCTGCCACTCTTTATTAACTCCATTCACTTTGACTTTAGTTGCAGTTCACCAAGGGGGCGATCGCGGGCGAGGGCAAAATCGGAGCGGGAGCTAGACGGCTAAATTGCATGTTTTATTTGCATGTTGTTAACAAAGTCTAAATATTATTGTGGTTTACGAGAGATCAAAAGGGGTTCTAAGTCAAAAGTGGAATAATTTAGGAGTCATATCCTGTTCTTTTCGTACAGGTTTGGCAGTTGTGACCTAGTCTCTGCTAGCATGTAGCTGATAGCCGTATTTTTCATAAAAAAGCGAGTTTAAAAATATGGCGTATGCACCCTTTGTGTCGATTCTGTATTCTGTTTTTATCACAGCATAGATTCTGTGCTGGTTTCGTCTTTACGCAAATCATTTTGAAAACGATCGCCGTTTAAGGCTTTGTGTGGACGTAGCCTTAGTTTGACCAAACTTTATTTTAGTCTTAACTGGTTCACTATCCAATCTTTGTATTGCCAATTTCCTTGTTCTTTTTCCCACTGACTGCACTTGGTGACCTGGCACAAAAAGGCTATGGACTGATTCACTTCTCCTTTATAATGACTAACATTACAGTACTTGTTTGAAGTGATATCTGAACCAATTTGCCAGCAAAAATAGGGTCCATTCATTGGTATGGTAAAGGGGTACTATTGGGCGTCATGAATGGCTAAGAACTGATCATTCAAGTCAAACAATTAATGTAGTATTGTACAGGTATGTCCATCTACAATCTCCAAATCAACTGATACTGATAGCATAGCGTTAGCTCATTGATGCTCGTGGCCAATACTCACCATCCACGCCAAGGCTTTCAGCTATGCCCCTTTTGGCAGAACTTTTGGTTAATTTGTTCAAATATGCCTTTGAACTGATTTCATATAGGCAAGGGTGCTCGTCAAACAAGGAGATCAGTTCTCTCTTCCCTCCGACCAGAGGTCTGCCCCTGTTAGGGCTAACGTTAAAAAGCTATCACCTCCTCTTGGGGTGGGGTTCAAACGTCCTTGGTTTGGTTCGGTGGGTAGCAGTAGCCTAAACTTTTACTCACGCGAACTCTGCACGCGATAATAAACACACGTGCTTCAGAATATTCGTGACCAATCAACCAACATTGAAATTATGTTTATTTTTGGGCAACGTTAAAATTTCACATAGAAAGCAAGTTAGAAGAAAATTCACCTACCTTAAAACATTGTGGCACCAGACTGGGAAGGGATTCTGAGTAGCATGGGGTAATATAATCCTGACTACCAGTGAAGTTTACAATTTTTTTTTGTTTCAACATTGAACAAACAAATAAAATCATGACCACCATAAAAGCCTGTGACTCATTACAGCTCATTTCTACTGGCGACAGGCACATTATCAAAATAAAAGTTTCCCTTCTCACTTCAGTGGAATGCATAGAGCCTGCGTACTTCACTACAAGCATCAGCACTTGTACCCTCTCTGATTATCAATTTAGAATTGTAACAAAAAAATCCCAGGAACGTTTTTAGCCAATGTCACAATAACTCTGCACAATATTCAATTCAATTCAATTTTATTTATATAGCGCATTTTTACAAAAGGCATGTCACAAAGCGCTTAACACAAGAGGCCCAATGAGCAACAGGGGCAAGGAAAAACTCCCTCGCAGCGTTTTTTGTTTTTACTTGTTATGGTAGAGGAAGAAACCTTGGGCAGTTCCGACGGCTCAAGGGGCTAACCCAACTGCCTAGGGCAGGTTTTCAGTCTCTTAGATGGTGAGTAGTCCACTATTATTCCATTAGATACATATTACAAGAAAATTTTGGTAAATAAAGTACAGTAATATAGGAGTCCCATTAGAATCCCAGGATATAGTCCCATGTCATTAGGCGCAGTCAAGCCAGGGGCCAGCTAGAGGCTGTAACAATCATGTCAGGGTCATCTGTGAAGCTGAAGGCAGACTGCCCAGGAAGCCAGAGATGCAGGATCAGGCAGTGGAGGGCAGGGGTGACCCTCAGCAGGGAGGCAGTGGCATGGACAGTGGAGTGGGTTGAGGACCATTCAGGAGTGCCGCCGGATCACGTTGGAAGAAGGTCCCAGGAGAACCCAGGAGGTGCAGGCGCAGGCAGTGGAAGGCAGTGATGACTCACGGCAGGGTGGTAATGACATGAAAAATCAGAGAGGAGATGAGTTAGAACAGTCTCCATCAGATTTCAGAGAATGTGAGTTATATTGCATGTGAAACCATATACAGATGTTGGCTAAGTGAAGAGAGAGAAGTAAGTGGAGAGGAAAAGAGAGGAGGAGAAAGACAGAGTGAAAATTGTACGGCTTAACAGATGGGTGGATTGTGGCGGCATTAAACTATAGCAGCATAACTAAGGTATGATGTATAACAAGCCAACACCACCAAAGGAAATGGTCAGTGGCCACCAAGCCCTGGACCATCCCTAACTAAAGGGGTCAGTAAATAGAAAGGTTTTGAGTCTAGACTTAAAGGTGTTGAGAGTGTCCGCTTGACAAATGTTAGAAGGGAGTTTGTTCCACAGGACAGGCGCACGATGGCAGAAAGCTCTTCCGCCCATTGTTGATTTTGATATTCTAGGAATTACTAGGAGACCAGCATTCTGTGACCTTAGGGGTCTAGAAGGGTGGTAGGGAACAATTAAGTCTTTAATATATGCTGGAGCAAGGCCATGAAGGGCTTTATACGTTAGGAGAAGTATTTTAAAATCAATTCGGCTTTTAACAGGAAGCCAATGTAAGGAAGCAAGGACAGGTGTGATATGTTCATATTTTTTTGTCCTTGTGAGTGTTCGTGCTGCAGCATTTTGTATTAGTTGAAGGTTTTTGATGCAGCTAGTACCACATCCAGAGAACAGTGCATTACAATAGTCAAGTCTGGAGGTAACAAATGCATGTATTAATTTTTCTGCATCCTCAAAAGAAAGGAATTTTCTGACCTTAGCAATGTTGCGTAAATGAAAGAATGAGGTTTTGGAGATATGCTTTACATGACTATTTAAAGAGAGGTCTTGATCAATATACACCCCAAGGTTCTTGACCTTTGTGTTAGGTGTGAGTGAAAGGTCACTAAGTAAGCTCTGATGATGGGGTAAAGTGTTGGTCAGGTTTTTAGGGCCAATCAACATGACTTCAGTCTTATCAGAGTTTAAGCAAAGGAAATTATTAGTCAACCAGTTTTTGATGTCACTGAGGCAGGCAACAAGTTTTGTTACTGGCGTACAATCATTAGGCTTCATTGAAAGGTATAGTTGGGTATCATCTGCGTAAGAGTGGAAGGTAATGCCATGTTTTCTAATAACAGATCCCAAAGGTAGCATGTAAAGGGAGAATAGCAGAGGTCCCAGTACTGATCCTTGGGGCACACCATACTTGACTTCAGTGTGGCATGATGCTTCATTATGTGCATGTACAAACTGGTAACGTCCAGTAAGGTATGACCTGAGCCAGGCTAATGCAGAATCTTTGATGCCAATCATATGCTCAAGTCTATGTAGTAGGATGCTGTGATCAATAGTGTCGAAAGCAGCACTTAGATCCAGTAGGATTAATAATGAAATGCATCCATTATCAGATGAGATAAGGAGATCATTGTAGACCTTTACTAGGGCTGATTCTGTGCTATGGTATGCTCTAAAGCCAGATTGATAGGTTTCCTGAATGTTATTTGCGTCCAAGAAAGTACGAATTTGCTTAGACCCTATTTTTTCAAGAATCTTTGATATAAATGGGAGGTTGGATATAGGTCGGTAGTTAGCCAGGACATCAGGGTCAAGGTTGGGCTTTTTGATTAAAGGCTTAATGACAGATGTCTTGAAAAGTTTGGGAACATGTCCTGCTGCAAGAGAGTGATTTATAATATTAAGTATTGGCTCAGCTAGGCTAGGGAGAGTAGCCTTAAGGAGATCAGTAGGAATTGGATCCAGTAGACAAGTAGAGCCTTACTTGATGAGATCAGCTTGATAATTTCAGATATACTGGCAGGTGTAAACGAGTCCAGGTATGCTATAGGTCGGCTAGGGGTTGCTGTTTCCATTATAGGGGAACCAGCTGAATTTGAGGTTTGAATGGTGTTATTTATTTTACCTCTGATACATTCAATTTTATCATTAAAAAAAATCATGAAATCATTACTGTCTAATGTTATTGGAATTGAGTGTGTCACTTCATTCCTACTTTTAGTTAAGCGTGATATTGTGTTAAAGAGGAATTTGGGATTGTTTTTATTATCATTTATAAGTGAGGAGTAGTATTCTGTTTTTGCATTATTAAGTGCTTTCTTATAGTCTTTTAGGCTGTCTTTCCATGCAAGATGGAACACTTCAAGTTTGGTGGCATACCATTTTCTCTCAAGTTTACATGCAGCTTGCTTCATTAAGCGTGTCTGTGCTGTATACCATGGGGCAATTTTGTCTTGTTTTCTAATTTTGTTTTTAAGTGGCGCAATAGAGTTTAATGTAGTGTAAAGTGCATCTATAACATTATCAGTTAATTGATCAACTTGAGTAGGGCTGGGAGGAGGGCCTTTTAATGTGTATTGTGTCATTAAGGGTTCAAGAAGAGAAGGAATTTTATCTATGAAGTCGCTTGTGGCTTGGGAGGTTATTCGTCTAGTGTGGTAGCAAATAGAGTTAGGGGCTGTAGAATCTATTGTAGTCTTTAGAGTTATTAGGGAATGGTCAGTTAGTGAAGGACATTGAGGTAGGATAGCAAGTTGTTCTATTTGTGCACCATATGTTAGAACAAGGTCAATAGTATGACTACCTTTATGTGTGGGTGCATTAACATGTTGGAAAAAGCCAATGTGTTCAATTAAGGATTGGAACGCTGATGCCAGGCTATTATTTACATCATCGACGTGGATGTTGAAATCGCCCAACACTATAATATTATCAGTTTTAATGACTAGTGAGGAAAGAAATTCTGAGAATTCAGTCATAAAGTCAGAATAGGGGCCTGGGGGTCTATATAACGTTACAATCGTTAAGGGTATATTAGGTCTAGATGTTTTGTCAGGTTGCATAAGATTGAGAACAAGGACCTCAAAAGATTTAAATTTATATTCAAATTTGGGAGCCATAGTAAGGTTGGAGTTATAAATTGTGGCAACACCACCGCCACGACCATTGTGTCGAGGTATGTGGTAATTAAAGTGACTTGGAGGAGTAGCCTCATTAAGTGGAAGGTATTCGTCCGGTTTTAGCCACGTTTCGGTTAGGCAAAGTATGTCAATTTCATTATCGGTAATAAGCTCATTTATTAGGGCGGTCTTTGAGGAGAGGGAACGAATATTTAGTAATCCGAATTTCATTTGTGATTTCTGATCACGTTTATTTGTTTCTGGTTTTATAAATATGAGGTTGCTACTGTTTACTCCCTTAACTGGTTGTTTTGCGATTTGCGATAATTCATATCAAATACTGTTTTCCAGCCAATGCACAGATGAAGTACAGTTTTAGCTGATCACGCTGTTGTTTTGCAACAGTTGTGGCATTTCGTGCTCTACTCAGATCCACTGTGTCTAGTGTCCCATTTCTTCGCCATGCACCAGACATTACTGTGGTTCTAATCCTCAGAATTCACAAAGGCAGGGGGTACATAGGCTTCTGAATGTTTTTCGCGTAAGAAGTTGTGGATAGAAAGTGCAGCAAGTGTAATGGCCGTCACTTTGTTAGGATCAAGTGAAATGTTTGATAGAAAAACACGTAAAAAATTCCAAACACATTCTCCACTGTTCGTTTTGCTCTTGAGAAATGATAATTAAAAATTCAGTGAATTTGATTAGATCAGTGCGGAGGAGAAATGCTTTGTCGCCAACAAACATGTAGGGCATGATTGCGTCGGAGTTTAGAAGTGGCTCAGGATGAGGAACATTTAGCAGGTCTCTGTCCATGGCACGACAAAGATCTGATTGACCAAAAATACTTGCATCAGACATTCGTCCCTGAGTATCAACACTTGCATAAACAAACTTGTTGTTAGCATCAGCTACAGCCATAAGTACCACCGAAAAACTGCTCTTTTAATTGTGAAATAAGCTCCCAGAGGTGGCAGAAGGTTGGATGTAGATATATTTCCCATCTACTGCCCATAGCCAATAGGGAAATTGACAGCGCTCTTGAAATCCTCTTGCCAACCTGCCTCTGATGTAGGTGTCTGAAAAACAAATGAATAAAGGAATAATTTTTTTTTTATTTGATTCAACATTATTCATTACACATGTATTTTACAGCGTAACTAAATGCAGTTAGTTTAGGCTACAGATGTCTGTAGCCTAAATTTTAGAAGAGAAAAAATACCTTTCTTAATTACAAAGTAAGTTTACTGTTAAATGCAGAAGCAGAGTGTTGTATGTCACAGTTAATGTTATGTCAGTGTTACAGCCTATGTACCTTCAGGTGATCCTTCAAAACCTGGTACAACGCATCACAGGTCTCTGTCACGATCTGGCCAATTGTAGATCTGCCAATGCAGTACTGGAAGCTAAGAGCCCTAAATGACCCCCCCTGAAAAAAATCAAATTCACTCTGAATAAAATAAAGACAGCAAGACGGCACAACCCCTAAATATTATTAGTTTACAATAGTTAACTGTACAGCATTTGGCTCTAGACTAGACGTTTTCAACGATTCTTAAGACTTGTTTTAATTATGTGAACATAACAACTGACATTTTAAGTTTGCACATTGCTGGTAAACCTAGCTATTGCTAGCTACATTAGACTGTTTTCATATCATTAAGTTGGTTATCAGACACAGAGTGAGGTTAGTAGATCTAGCTGCTAGTATGTTACTTTCGTCAAGTTAATATAAGCTAGCGGTTAGCCGTTAGTTCGGGTTCATAAAACTTCTAGTTCTCTTTACCTCCAATATCAAGTGCTTCTGTATCCATTGTTCTGTCACTGTCACTTTGTTGACACTGGTGCAGGCGACACACCACATTCGATGAAGTCTTGTAATGTGGCCAGTCGGTCAACCAAGACGCAGAGCGGTTTGTATGGTTCTAAAGTCGTATAGTGTGTCATGGTAAATCGTGAATGACAATCACGAAATACAAAAAAATCATCCAGGCCTGACCAGGCCATTAGACCAGGGTCTCTAGCACAGGCTACTGTCAGCTTATCTGACAGTGACACCAAAACATTTTGAACCCTTCCACTTGACCGCTAGCCTCCACTAAAATTGTATAAACTACTGCAGGCCAACATTAAAGGGATAGTTCGGTTTTTAACACATTGAGCCCCTTTCACAGGTTGTCTAAAATGCAGTAAAGTGGTTGACTTCGAAATTTTGACGATTGCTTCTGTCTCGGCTATTTGGGAAATGTAGAATCGCCTCTGCCTGCCTTCAAAATGGCTAGCAATGGGCATGTGTTGTTTCTATCCTTAAAACACTGGTTTTAAAAAAAGTGCTACTCACCAAGTGGTTAGTGGTGTTTAATGATGTTCCAAACCATGCATCGTAGCGAAATAAAGCTTCCATCATGTTTTATTTGGCACTTTGTTTATATGAAGGAGCAAAATACATCCCTATGGGACTTACAAAATGGCAAATAAAACATGACAGAAACTGTATTTTGCTATGATACTTCGGTTGGAACATCAGCAAACGCCACTAATCACTCTATGATTAGCACTTTTTTAAAACCAGTGTTTAAAGGATAGAAACAACACATGCCCATTGCTAGCCATTTTAAAGGCAGGCAGAGGCGATTCGATATTTCCCAAATAGCCGAGACAGGAGCAATCATCAAGATTTTGGTGTCAACCACTTTATTTCATTTTAGTCAACCTTTGAAAGGGGCTCAATGTGTTAAAAACCGAACTATCCCTTTAACTTGATATTATGACTTGCGTACACTTCATACACAGCCGAACTATCTGTATGTCCCATAATGTTCGAGTAGTTGTGCATATAGCCAATCTATGGTGTCAATGACAGCTCTTTTCTATATTTACAATATTTTAAAAATCACGTTCTAGGCTAATAAAATAACCCCACTATAATGTCTCGTAATCAAAAGTGTGTTTGACTGCATTTATATAGCGCTTTTCTACTCCTACGAGCACTCAAAGCGCTTTACAACATATGCCTCTCATTCATCCATTCACACACATGCATTCATACTCCGGTGGCAGTGGCTGCCATGCAAGGTACCATCCTGCCACCGGGAGTAATTGGGGTTCAGTATCTTCCTCAAGGATACTTCGATGAGGTCAAATGGAGTGGGGCTCGAACCTGCAACCCTCCGGTTGCCGAACGGCACCTCTACCACCTGCACCACCATCGCTCCTGTCATGAATAACTGACTAGGCAGAAGTTGGAAACAACCTTGCAGATGAAAGTTAGGTGATGGTAGTCCACACTCAAGTATTTCAAATGGTACCATGATGGCTGGCATTTTTTGTGAAAAAGTCACAGTATCCAACCCCTGAACAAGAGAGAAGAAGCACATGCCACAGCCTGACTCACCTGTTGCTGTTTCCACTCCAGATTTGCCCTTTTGTGTTCAATGGCTTCCATTCGAGTTTTAAAATCTTGTTGTTTGTGTGCAAATTTGTTGTCCAACTGATCCAGTTCAACTTGTTTCTTTAATACAAGGGTTCGCTGCATGGTGTTTACTCCAGTCTCCAAAATCCTGCCTTTGGACTACAAAGAAGATTTCCTCAATTTAGACACGAAGGGACAGTCTTCCTGCATTAAGGTGCAATCGTTTAAATGTTTTTTTTCCCCCAGATTTTTTTCCACGTTTTGAAATCAATAAAAAAATATATTATTTGACATAGAATAGTTGAGGGAATTAACTTTTTTGAGAATCTGTTTTATAAATAAGTGAACCTTGAACCACAGGTAAAGGGTTTGCCCATGCAAGGTTGTGATAGCATGCTACTGCAACAACAAATAAAATAAGCTTGGAAAATGTAACCACCACTTTTGAGTTGCTTTGAGAAAATCAAGTAAAATATATCCTATATGCTTCAATATAATCGTCACTATGTCAGTATCATACTTCATTATATTAGCCTTTTATGTTATGGTTATATTATTATGCACACAAGTCTATTATACTGTTAATATAGACATAGAGATGTAGCTGGTTCAATTTGGTTATTTCCTTTTCAATGTTTGGGATTCCCAATGTTCGGGAACATGTCATTACAACTACCGCTAATAGGCAGTGCACATTAGAGCCACAGCCTACATTGAGATGTATGGTCAATAGAACAAGCATGTTGAAACAAATAACTTAACAACTTGGGCTGGAGACATCCAAGATGGGCCCATAAGACCTTCAGAAAAGCTAACAACTACCACATTGCCATGCAGTGTCTCTAAAGCCTAAAGACCAAGCTCAGTGGAGTGTGTATAAAATGTTGACTGGAGGTTCAACATTGTAGTTCCTGAAAAAATGTACACACTGAGAGGAATTCTGTCAATAATAAGCCCCATGTTTGACCCACTGGGTTTACTGGCACCTCTCACGCCCCTAGCCAAGCATCTGCTACAAGAGCTAAATGAGACTATGGATGGGATGAGCTAGTTCCCCAAACGAAACAGCGGGCTAATTGGATAAAAGATCTTCCAAAACTGGTCAACTTAGCGGTCCACGCTATATTAGATCTCCTAACTATGGAAATCCAGTAATTATCCAACTAGACCATCTTGCTGATGCCAGCAAGCTTGGGTATGCGGTGGTGAGTTATTTGAGGATGACCACCAACTCAGGTGTGATACATGCGTGTTTCCTGATGGGAAAAGCTAGAGTTGCCCCCTTAAAGCAGCTAGTCGAGAGTAGAATTCAACGCTGTGGTGCTATCTGTTAAAGTGGACAGATTGTTGAGGCCTGAATTACATCTCCCCTGACAAAGTTCCATGTTTTAGGTTGATAGTCAAGCTGTACTAAAGTATATAGTCACAGTGAAAGGTTCCACACCTTTGTTGCAAACAGAGTGTCCTTTAGAGAACACCAGAATTCAGCAGTGGAAGTTTATCGAGAGCATGCACAATCCAGCAGACGATACCTCCAGGGGGCTTAGTGTACAGAACTTCTTGAAAAGCAATCAATGGGTTTCTGACCCTCAATATTTCAAGGAACAAAAAAAACACCTAGTCAACTTAGAGTCACTTCCACATGATGACCTAGTGGTCAAATGTTCCATCGAATACCATACTGTAGCTCAAGATCCATTGAGTTCCACTAACAAGCTTCTCTCTTTCCACTAATAAGCTTCAGTTCCACTAAGTTTCTCTCTCTCCTCTCTTCTCTCTTTTAAAAAAAGTTGATGAAAGTTGTCACCTGGTACCAAAAACTCCTGTTGGCACTAGCTTCCAAAACAAAACCACTCATGAAAACTAGGAACATTCACACAGAACCTGGTGTTTAGCATTTTCTTTCTGATGTTCCCACTAAAACATCTAGAAGGGTTGCCGGTATGAGCCCTTCTCCACCTGGCCCCATTGAAGAGTGCCTGAGCAAGTTCATGTTCCACAGATTTCTCCTGGTGACAGGTTGGCCTCTTGCATGGCAGAATCTGCCTCTGAAATTCAAGTGAGGGGTCACAAAATGCTTCAGAATGAAATCCTTCCTACTTGACCTCACCTCTGTTACAACTGGGATCAGATTAGTGTAGGCATCCACCTCCTCCTCCTCCTCCCTGGTAAAATAAATAAATAAACATCTACTATAAAAACTATGCATGTTTTAGTATGCAAGTCATTTGGTGCAAGGTAAACAGACAAAACATTTTAAAATAACCAAAGAGGCATTTTAAAAGTAACCAATAGGCCGCAGTAGTAAACTAGCAGTTTTATAGTGTTTTAAACAACATAGTTATGTCAGAGAAAAACAACATATGCACCCAGTTTTAGCTAACCCAAATTTAGCCCATTTCATATTTGGAAAGAAGTCAGGCTTCCATTTCAAAAACTGTCAAGTAGATTTGGAATACTTTCCATTTCTTATCCAACTGAATAAAATAATAGGGGATTTTGACATGAGATTAACACAATTTTACAGTGCAGAAATGGCATAATTTGGTAATGGAATAAACCACAGACATTACTTTTCACTGTGTGATGTCAAACATAAAAAGCAACGCATCTTGGTACAAGACATTGCATCCTTAGAGACTTGGACCTGTTGTATTGCTACTAGGGTTGTATGGGGTGGAAAATTTCCGGAAACCTTTCAGGAAACGTTCCACAGGAATTTGGGGAATTTATGGGAATTATGGGAAATTTTTGATGATTTAAAGGTGCTCTAAGCGATGTGACGCGTTTTTAGGACTAAAACATGTGTTGTTACATACAGCAAACATCTCCTCACAATCTGCTAGCTGCCTGTCCCCTGAACACACTGTAAAAAAACGCGGTCTCTGTAGACAGCCCAGGCTCCACAAACGGCAAAAAACACAGTGGGCAAACCTAGCATAACAAACGAAACATAACAGTGTTCCAGCCAATAAACGACAAGAAGGAAATGCACGTTCATGAGTCTTTCAGGAGGCATGGGAGGGAGGGGGAGGAGATAGCTATCCTCCGTTTTGTTTGACATTACTTCGAACGTCAACAAGAAGTGACGTGAAACAGCATCGCTTAGAGCGCCTTTAAAGAAACATAGGCCACATGAATCATATACCAACAACATATTTTGTCAAAAGCAGACATTTTTGCAAAAGGATACAATTAAATTATGTATCACACAGGAGGGGACTGGACGCAAGTGCAGGACTCAAATTATTTAATGTACAAAATAAAACTGGCACAGGGGCACAAAACCAACACACAGAAGAAACCAGAAACAAGCACAGACAGCATAGGTGGGTGTCCCTACAGACAGTTCTTTGGCACCTGAAACAAAGTAACACATAGGCACAACCAAGGGGTTTAAATAGCGGTGTGGCCAGGTGTGGGGGATTAACTGGAATGAGCTCATCAGTAGACTGGAGATAAGGATCTGGTGAGTGGAGTCCTGAGTTTGGTGTTTGAAGGGGGCAGGGCTGTTACAATGTGGCAATTTTCTGTTAAATAATATATTTGTAGATATAAATACGTAGACTGTAAACTGAACTAATGTCAAAGTCTATCAAAACATTTAAATGATGTATGATGATGATGTTCGGTTATGTGAAACTATTTAGCATAAAGCTGAAGAAACAGCATATTTTGCGCTATCAAGCACCATGACAAGCTAACGTCTTGAATGAAAAGGTGCTAGCTATCTTACCTTTAGCATATCTGCTTTACCAGTGAACTAGGAATATATTTTGATTTTGCTAGTTAAAATTGAACATCGTTGAACAAATGTCACCTAAGGACTGTAAGCAGTACTCAAATGCGTAGCCTCAAATATCTGTATATGTGTTGTCTGTATGTGGCCCAGAAAGGTTGCTGTATCAGTTAATAATTGTGCAAGTAATAGAGTTTGCCGGTGAGGTTCCGGAAGTGATTATTTTTTCCCATTGACATTTAGATTACAACCCACGATATCCGAATTACAGAAGGAAGACGTCTAACTAGCTACGGCATAACAAAATGATTGGCTGTGCTCAACTAGACGCCAAAATGTAATGTGATCTCCATTTTGTTTCAGTAAAAACGTCTTCGTCTTTTTTCTGTGATTTCCCTTAGAAGTACTTCAGTACCCATAATCCTGAGCAATCCCACAATCCCAGCAACGCATCTGATTCGTGGACAAGTACGTTAACATGGATGTGTTTGAAGCCCGGGAAAGCAAGCAAGTTCACGAATGTCACCGCAGCCTACCTCACAACTATGGTTTTGCTCGTTTTACTGCTCGTTTGACACGACGCTTAAGCCTAACCTAATTTCAACTAGACATCCTTACCATGTCATTTCCATTTCCCTAAGATTTATAAATTTAATATGCTCATTTTCTTACCTTGCTGGATTACATTAGTTTTTCTCTGTATCTGGTGATATGAAGGGTATGTAACGTGGTAAATGGCAGTTGGGCTAATTAAAAACAGTAAATTCAGTTATTGTGGTGCAATCTATAACAAATGGAAATTACCACAAATCTTGATAAATGCTTTATTGTACCCGTCATTATCAATTCTTTATTCAGGGGAACTTGACAGAGGCATTTGTAGGGAACCGGTGGAAACTGCAATGGTGGACACCAAAGCGGTGGTTGCAGTCGGGTAAAAAATACTGTACCATGCTTTCGGTAAAAAAAAAAACGGATCTAAAACTTGATTGATGCAAATCTGAAGATATATACAATATTCGTACAATATTACAACACTATTTACACAAACTACTGAGGAAATACACCAAAATTTAGCTATCCAATTGCAAGAGCAACATCGCGTGGCTGTCGTCTACTCGAGGAGATTCAAAAAGGACGTTGTTGTGCGCAATAGTCTTTGGGATAAGATCGGACAGGGTAAGTACTGGCTTCTGTGATATGTAGTTTCTGAACTCGGGGGTAAAAAATATGTACACAGTCTTGTACCTTTGCCTTTTTTTAGCCTTTTCTTTAGTTTTTTCACTCTGAACGGAAGGTTACACGGTCATCACCTACCCCGTAGCTGGATAGAATGAGTCGGGACTTAAAACGCTTTTAAAACGCGATTTTATGGAAAAGTCAATGGCAAAACGGGAGCCTTGGAACCACTTCCTGGTTGGAAGTTCCGGGTTCACTGGCCAACTCTATAGGAGGATGCATAATTCATCTAGGGGGAGTGGCCTCAATAGCCTTACTTTAACCCTTTCATGCATGGTGGTCACTACAGTGTACAGCTGTTTAAAAGTGTTTTTTCTCTCTATATGCCTGCAATTTTGGGCACTTTAGTGGAAGCTATTGCATCATCCCATTCCAAAAAATCCCATTGGCAGGTCATTGCAATGGGAAAAAGAAGTCAGTAAAACCAAGATGGCCGACAGACAGGGAGAAAGACCAACCACTTCAGCTATTACGGTTTTTACCTTCTATAAAAAGATACCATTGCAGGTAAAAAAAAAATATAATTACATCAAGTAACATCTAAGGTGACGTATTATGTAAAGATTTTATATTTGGAGGAAATACAGATTAATCATCTGTCCACTCAATTGTACATCATGCATCACAAGCTATGTTTCAACTTAAATGTCAATTACTACTAATGTTGTTCTTGAAAATAATTCATATCCTGTAATGCTTTGGCCGTAAATCAACTGCTTTGTGTGTTTAGAATGTAATTTGAGTTTTTTTTTTAAATCCATGTATTTTTGTAGGGCTCAAAAAGACAGGCATACAGGGTAATAGAGGAGTTTCCAGACTCAAGTGAGGAAGAGTGTGCTTCTGGTAGCAGTGATGAGGAATGGCTGCCAGTACAGACAGGTGCAAGCAGAGAAGTAGAATCAAGCAGTGACAGTGAGGAGGCTGGAAATGTTGCTGAGGGAGGTGAGGATGAGGAAGGAGATGAGACTGATGAACCTCAGGGACCACCACCTCCCAGAGCTCAGGGGAAAGGAAAGGAGAAGAGTGGCAGAAATGTTTGGTATGCCCCCAGCTCAAGGAAGCAAACAATGCCAGCAGATGCCAAGATGCTGCGTGCACACGAAGAAGTACACATGCATGCAGTGTCTTGTAGCTTTGTGCCCTGGATGCTTTGGCAACTATCATAGAAAATAGTCTCAAAAAGGAGCAACAAGAATGCTTTGACAGCAAATATAGACAAATCCAGCGAAACACGGAAGTAAAGCACCCCCGCCATTGCTGCGTTCCTCTGCTGCTAAGGAAGTAGCGACAGAAATGGTGTGTTAAACGGTCTTTGGTAGCGTTGGTAGCTTAAGTTCTAGATATCACAATTTTAGAGTTCTAAAATTGAGCCTCATCACATGCCAGACTATGAATGAAATAATCCTGAATACCTGTAAGAACACATAGGCTACTTTTACAGCTAACTGGTCAAGGTAAATAGGCTATATTTGTTTAAACTTGTGAAGCTTGTGAGCATATTAGCAACACAGCTAATAATAACAGTGTTAATTTTGAACATATCAGCAACACCACTAGTAATGAAAGCGTTTGGTTGTATTGTTGTCATTATTAATAAACAAAACAATAAATGCATTTTGTTGTCAATTTGTTGTTACTTTAATCTGTAATTATTGTGAACATAACACAGCTAGTACTGACAGCGTCAGGTTTGTGAATATTAGCAACACAGCGAGTAATGACAGCATTTGGTTTAATTGTTGCCATTATTGATGACAATAATACATTTTGTTATTTAAAAAATTACCTTAATCTGTAAGTTTAGGCCACTGCCTAACGTCCTCTACTCAATGCTCAATTTCAATCGCCATTCAATTAAAAACTGACAATGTCAAAAACCAGCAACCTCGAGAATGACATTCACATCAACGGCAAAATATGACTCCAAAGGAACGCAGCGATGGTGAAAACTAAGATGGCGGCGCCCACGGAAGGTTCGCTGGATTTGTCTATATGATACATGCTATAAGATACTAAGAGGAGAGAAGATGCTCAGTTCAGACATAACAGTTCAGAGACTTGACATGGATATGAGAAGCTAGATACTATGAGGATCTACGCTCAGTTCAGTGACTGTTACTTTTGTTACACTATCCTCAGTTCAGAGAGATTGTCTTTATTTTGTAACCTTGTTTTACATCAATCAATCAATAGAGCTCAAATAGTGAGGGCTACAGGATAGTGGAGAAACCACTATTCCAACATAATACCATATTACAACTGTATAACTAAATTACAACTATACCTACATAACTACCATGTTATTGCATTGATGTTTTTTACAGCACAAAATGCATGAAGTACACTTGAGTGGACTGATAAATATATCTTTATAGAATAAAGATAGAAAAAAAGTTTTTTAAAACCTTGTTTTAAATCCCTTAAGATGTATAAAAACACTTAGTAAAAAAATCCTGACTGATCTTATCATAATTCATGCATAAGGAATAGCAAATTATAGGCTACTCAGCTTTATGCATATCAAATCTCAAAGTTTTAGCCAAGACTGTGCTATAATATTATTTTCTACCAACTATCTTTATGTTTCTAACCTTCAACTGAAAATTCATGGAATTTTGCGACTACTGTAATTGCTACTGCATAACAGATTATCCGGTTCTGAAAATTATCTTAAAAACTTACTCCAGCCATTTATTTGACACTGTATTTCCAATATAGTTACATTAACCAGAGGCGACTCGTAATAGAAGCCAGGGAAATCCAGGCTTCCTCAGAATTAACAGAAGTTACATGATAAGAATCATAACGATTATAAAACAATATTTAAACATGTTATTATACACCTTTGTTGATAATGTGCGTTGTATTTCCAACTATAACTATGACACAAGTAAAGTTTTTAAATGTAAAATCAACCGCATTTCAGTGGTAATAAGCTGCACAACCCCGTTCTGAGTGAGTCAGTCCACGCCTTGGCTTCTCTACCTATTGATAAAATCTCTGTAGAATCATCCAATCAGAATTCTCTGCTCGGCCTCTTCTAGAGGCAAAATAGTTTCCTGTTGGCGGGTAGGGGAATTTAGCGAAAGCTGACTTCCACAAAAATTAATAGTAAATTGTAACTGGGCGGACCAGTCAGTTTGTCATACACCAATCATATTGTGAAGGTATTCCAGTGGTGTTTGTTCAGATGGCTTTATGTCAATTCAATCATTTAGTCTAGAGCTGTGTTCGAATAGGCCACTCGTTCACTCATTCACTACATACTCTTTACTACAGTATATAGGGGACCAACTAGTGAACAAGGGGAGACGACATTTTGTACATTTCGGACACTCTGGATGTTATGTACTAAATGTTGATGATATTGTGCGTCGGATCTTGGCCATGTATCTCTGTCACATAAATAAATAAAATTGTGCAACTCCATGTGGACCTATGAGCCTGCTACGTAGCTTTGATAATAAGTATCTTATTTGTACATTGGCTTAGGCCTACTATTAATATTTCAAAACCATTCAATCTTTTTATTTCTTCTTGTGATAGTGTCGTAATAAACAGCATCGTTTCAATGATGTATAGGTATATCATTTTATTGCAGCACTAGAAATGATGAGGATTGCAGCATTTATTATGTAGGCCTACACTATTTATAGTTTTTTATAGATACATAGTGGCTAGTAGGCTACAAAGAAACGCAAAATATATAAAACCGAAGATATATAACGGTTTTTAAACTGTTGCTATCTCGCGTGCAAACTTACCCAAACCATTTCGAGTAGTTATATAGCCTACTAGTTTGTTAACTTAATATGGATCCAGTTCGAGCATTAATTTTAGTAATACTTGTCCAGCTATTTCAGCTGAGACAGAGGAGAAGACATAATGCCATCAGGGCAAGGCGTCTGAGACGTATTTTGCTCATCAGAGGTTATCAAATGGCAATGGTAAATATCGTGATTGCACCTAGCAGTTAATGTTAGCATCTTGTTGATTTTCCAGTAAACATTCCAGAGATTGTCGACACCTACTCCTCTAAACTCAACTTGTTTTTTTTTTTTTAAATAGGCTATATGTAAATTCGTGTAGATCTTTTTATTGTAATGGTCAGCTTTTCTGAACAATTCAGGAATAAAAAGTTGTTTTTTCTTTTCTCCACCACAAGGTCGAGATGAAGCTCGGTGTAAGGGGGCGTGATATTAAAGAAAATCGTACGGACACATTAATGGGATTATCTCAATAAATCTACCAACAACACTTTTTCAACCATGTAATTGTCATTTTCTAGTAAAAATTTAGATTAACTACCGCAAATACACATACACAATGGAATTTGGACAAGACAGTAATTCAGCCAAGTTTTACTTAATACGTTGTGAAGATGTACAGTTCAGCAGTGAGGTGACGACAAACATTAGTTGTACATATCAACAGTGTAGGTACTTGTAAATGATATTTGGATGCTAAAAAAAACAAACAAAAAAAAACGGTACCATTATTGTCAATTACAGACTGACCCTACTAGATACTGCATCCACAATGACAGTGTGCCCCTGCTCCGGATGTTTTTTGATGGGACCTCTGATCTCCGGCCAGACTTTCGTCTTTGCAGGACAACACTGTTGAAGCTCATCGTACACCTGAGAGCAGAGAATCCAGTGTGTTCTGGCTGGAGCCTTGAAATAGAGGTCCTGGTCTTCATGTTTTGGCTAGCCAGTGCAACATCTTATAGAGTGGTGGCCCGGGCATTTGACGTACCACTTACCACTGTGCATGACACCATACATAAAGTGGCTGAAAGAATCCTTAAACTTAAGGAAAGAGTCATTTCATTCCCTCGTGCCCTGGAGTTAGTTGCAATAGGCAATGGGTTTGCACAGCTGGCAGGCTCCCCAGCCTTTTCTAATGTTGTTGGCAGCATTGATGGCTGCCAAGTACGGATTAAGCCCCCGTCACGTGATCAATCATGTTATTTAAATAGAATTTTTTTTTCACTTCAAATTCAAGCAGTGTGTAATCATAAAGGGCGTTAAATATTAAAAATTAAATGGTCAAATATGTATGGTTGTGTTAACATTTTATTGACTACAAAAGCGTTAGAACATGTTAATTTCGAAGACGAGTTCGTTTAGAATATGCTAGGCCTACTTATCACAAACTGACTGAGTTGTTACCTGTTCATACATTGCCATAGCGCCGTTTTCGTAAGTGCATTTGTCCATAAAATTACTTCTTCGTTTGGTTTAATGGCGGGCGCTGTTCTGCCCTCTAATGTCTCTGCTGTTATATGAACCAGCAAGAACTGCATGGTTTTGCCCATAGACGTTGAGCGTCCGTGTGCTTCAATAGCGGTGCGTTTCCACACAGCATTCACTTGGCGAATATTCGCTCATCATATTTCGCCGTTGGGCGTGGTCAGGGAAACATGATGTCTAGCCAGCCTACAGAAGTAGAATCTTGTCTGCTACGGCTGCTCGCTGCTAGAATGCTAGCTGGTGACAAGCTAGGTGGCAAGCTAAGTGCTAACCTAATAACTATAGTAAGTAAGCAGTAACGGGTGATGACAGGTTAGATTTTCTAATTAAAGATTTTGTTGTTTAAGGTCTTAAATTCGATCGCTATGTCAAAACACACTTGCACACCTTTTTGTCGAATTTTAAAGGAAAGAAAAAAAAAAGACATACATGCATTGAAGTTGGGTTATAAATGCATGTTCCAGCAATATTTCAGGCTGACCAAAGAGCAGTTTGACTATCTGCTCGTCCGGATTGCACCCTGAATCAGCAGGCAAGACACTCCGATGCGCGCATCGATTGGACCAGCTTGCCATTCTTGACCAGATTTTTTTTTTGGCATGCATTTTACTCTATTATGCAGGATAATATGCAGTGTTATTTGTAATTAATGATCATGTGGTTCTTTGTTTTAATAATAGTTTTAATTGCTATTTTCTATCTAAATCATTTCATGTAATTTTATCTGGTGTGATTTATTTTATGTGATGTGATGTTTTAAAGAGCCCATAGAATGCATTTTTTGACCATCATAAAATGTTCTTTGAGCCTCAATAATTGTGTATGCAAATTTGTGCGGCTGAAAAAGACCCAGGAGCATTTCTAGGCCGTCTATTCCATGCTCAGAAATGTATACTCATTAAAAATTTTCGTATTTCCCACCCTTTCCCGCCCCGTGGCGCTGATTGGCTAGTTCATTGTGAGGCCTATTGGCTGTTTTTTCGCTGAAGCAGATTGGCTCCCTAGTTTCATTGACACTCTTAACGTTACTGCTAGAAAACAAATTCAACTACGTCTGACCCCAACTGTAGGCTATACAGACTGTATTCACTTCTCAAGTTCAGAGAACCGAGGACACGATAGTGTCCGTAAACGTTTTATCGCTCCCCTTTTAACATACCGTTCTATTTTATCACGCTACGTTTGCGCCTAAGCAAGTAGCAGGTCAATATGCTGCAACGGTAGCCCCAGATGGAGCCTAACGTCAAATTAGAGCTGCTCAATTTGTAGCATAATGACACATAATGACACAGACTAAAGAAGTGAACAGCCACTTGCAAGAACTCTGGCCTAAAGATAAACGATGCTGGCTCAACAACTTCGAACTTCATCAAGGAATCTCAGGACGCACAAGGATAGGTCAGTGAATCTTAGGTGAAGGGGAAATTTAGCTTGAAGGTAGTCTACTGCTACCGCTACAAAAAAATCCAAGTCTGACCCCAACTGTAAGCTATATAGACTGTATGCAGATTACAGTTTTATTGCTCCCCTTACCATTTTAATTTATATCGCGCTGTGTTTGCGCCATACACTACAAGCAAGCAGCAGGTCTGTTTCTCAGCAGAAAATCGGTTAACTATCTGAGCTAAATAAACACGCAATAGGATGTCAGCCTTTATGACAACGTTATGCAGAACCATTTACAATTTAATATTATGTAGGCATAGGCTACGTTTTAGTTTCAGCACTAATGTCTGAGGTTATGAAATGCTATGATAGACGGCGATATGCATCTTTACCGGGAAATTAACGTAGGCTATTACGTTTGTATAGTAAACATTCCAAGTTCACCTAAAACCCCGGTGTTAAAACTTGGTAATGGAAATGCAACACTGGGGCTATATAAGCACAGAAGCCTGGGGGAAATGCGACATTAGTATCTGTTGTTATGCTTGCTAGCAACACTTTAGTGACCGAGTGTGCAACAACTTTTCAAGTAGGCAAACTGTTAAGGCCATAGAAATACCAGTCTATAATGCTATGGTTATGGCGACCAAAAAACACTGAATTCTAGCGTGGTTACCTACCGGCAGAATCGGTTGTTGTTGGAGAATATTGAAATAGATCCTGGTTTCAGGCGTAGTGTTCGTGAAAAGCCGGATTGATACAGTCCGAGGTTGGCGAAACAATATGAGGTGAATTGACCAGAGCAAACGGCCAATCTTGTGGTTGTAGATAAAAAATCAACTACTCCCGTTGAATGCGAGGTTCTTGAGGAAGGTAGTGCAAATTCCGGACAACCCCAGCCCAGTACATCCTGGAACGTTACACGTGCGTGCTGACATTTTTTTCGTATGTTCTCCAGTTAAACAGAAGTTCAACATGCACTTATTATTCTTAGAGCCGTTTGCCGTTCTCAATGTTAGCTAGCTATTAGCCTACATAGACTACAGTGCGTTTATAGCCTACCTCGCAACAGGGGGCTGGACAAGAGACTGTTACAAACAATTTTGATTGGACCAAAGATTCTAGAGCTAGAGCTTTTTGGATTGGACAATGTAATGGAGGAGGTGTAGCTTTGCGCTGTCTACGTACACCGAGCACTAGTTTCTGATTGTTTTTTTTCAGCCCGGCAAATTCTAGCCTGAAATTTACATATAGAAGGAGGCGGAAGATGGTGTTGGAAGTGTCGGTGTGGTCCGTTGGATACCTTAAGCCAGGGGTCTTCAACCGGGGGTCCACGACCCCTAGGGGGTCCGCGGAGGTACTGCAGGGGGTCCGCGAAAATATTTCGTCTGAGGCATTTTTTTTCTCTTCCAAAAAATAAAATTTGTCATAGTTAACATAATGTTCAAAAGAAAATTGCTTCATATTCGTTTTTTAAATAACACATTGTAGGCTACCCATGAATCATGCATGTGATCATGTGATCCCTGTGTAACATTTTGCTAACCTATGCCAAAACACATTAGCATTCATAAATGTACAAATACAGGTCACCACTTCAGCCTGAGCCTGATGTGACACTGCCTCGCAAATTCCGTCCGTCCTAGAATAGAGTAGCTCTGTTCCACTCACCAGGTTCAGTGCTCTCACAAGGACCTGGTAGCTGATCAGTTATCTTTAATTCTTCGTCCCACTAGGCCTATAAAAAAATGTGACCCTTGTGACCTTTTTTTTATTTGAGTTGGATCATCGCGATTAAAGAACACTTCCCCCCGTGCGTTTTAGTTAAATAGCTTCGTATTCAGCAAACTCGTTCTTTTCATTCCGGGAGATAAATTATGTTTGATTTGTCTGTTCAGTGTCGGGACTGATGGACCCTGAACTTTGCGGGGTATTTGTTCTGTGTGATGTTTTGCTTTGTTGTTTTTTTTTATGAGAGTCTGCGGTCTTTGCGCTTCAAGGCGTTCTGCGCGAATTCATTCATCCAACGTTCCATCACAATAAAACAATAACGATAATCTCATGTGTTTGTGTTTCCTTCTGAAAGACAAAGTTATTTTAGCCTACACAAGAGGAAGAGGCTTTCTGTCTTTATCAGTTTGAGCTAATTAAGCTTTGCCTGAATTTAGCTGAATATATCCAGCTAGTTAACCCTTGTGACATTCATTCTGTTATAGGGCGAATTTATGCAACTATGTAAAGAAACGAGTTTAGAATGTGTGCGTTCGTGTGTGTGCGTGCATGTAGGCAATGAGGTGATGACGGGGCGATGACGTATTTTGACAGTTGAGTAACGTGTGCAAAGTGGTATCCATAATATTGAGAGGCGTATTGAAATTTTGATTTTGTTCTTGTAATTTTTGAGTTTTAAATTTTTTTCCATCCGTATTCTGATGGATAACATACACACACTTATTTTATGCATGACTGAACTCATTTTAGAAGTCTCAAATGTTTATTTTATGCACAACTAAATACGCACGTGTATCAAATATATGGACACGAATATTTTGGCAGCTATCTTACCCCACAGATGTGGGGGTCCGTGCTCAGTCGCTCTCACAGCCAAGGGGTCCTTGAGCTGAAAAAGGTTGAAGACCCCTGCCTTAAGCTACCTAAATTCAGCAATAACAAGGTAAATGTGGTTTTGCATTCTATGGGCTCTTTAATGTTCTGTTTTGTGATTTGACCTTTTATTTTTATACATACCTTGCCACTGGTGACAGCTTCTGGACAATAAGCTTCAGCTATCGGGTGGGACTTTTCACAGTGGCCAACGTAGTTGGAGAGGTCTCAGAAGCCATCTGGGACTGCCTTGTGGAGGATTTCATGCCAGTCCCTTCCAAGGAGGACTGGACTGCCATTGCTGATGGTTTCCTCCAGAGGTGGCATTTCCCAAACTGCATCCGCTCCATCGATGGCAAACATGTCATCATTCAGGCTCCCCCAAATTCAGGCTCTCTCCACTTTAACTACAAGCACACCTTCTCCATCGTTCTGCTTGCTGTTGTGGATGCAGAGTATCTGTTCAGGATGGTTGACATTGGTGGATGACGGGTGCAACAGTGATGGTGGTACCCTCAACATCTCCCCCTTTGGTGAATCTCTGAGAGATGGGACGTTGGACCTGCCAGAGGACTGCTGCATCACCAGAGCGGAACATCGAGGCCCACTGCCACATGTATTTGTGGGGGATGTGGCCTTTCCTCTGCGGCTCAACCTGATGTGACCCCTTCCTGGCTCGAACCTCACCATAGACAGGGGGTCGATGTACAGGCGCGTCATTGCTGTCAACCCAGAAAAGGCAGAGGCGCGTGTGAATGCTACCTGTATCCTTCACAACTTCATCCGTCTGACCCGAACAGCAAGAAGGAATACCAGGAGGCCTGTAGGGGCTGAGCGAGACAAAGGGTCATCAGCACTCCAGGATATACCTCGTGCTGGGAGCAACAACGCCGCCAGAGCTGCAATCCGGGCCAGGGACACATTCTCTGCATATTTTAATGCAGACGGGGCTGTTCCCTGGTAACCCCAACCATAACTTTTGTAAACCCAAAAGGCTCTTTTAAGAGCCACCCAAGTTGGTCATAAAAAGTGATTTCCAAATATTACACTACGCACTACACTTCTTCCCCTCATGTTTGCACCCCTACCACAAGACAACCCCACAGATAAAGATAATAAAAAACAATATCCCATAAAGGTTCCATCACACACAAACATTGTTTACTTAGTTTAGTTTAGTTTAGTCATAGTGTTCAGTTAAGTCAACTGGACTTCTTTTGGAGCTTGAAGACATTTCACTTTCCATCCAGAAATGTCTTCAAGCTAAAAAAAAAAAAGCCTAGTTGGCTAATCTGACCATTATGACTACTTTTTTTTCATATTTGAAAAGCAGAACATGCACCAATTTATTTACTCCCTATAACTAATGACTGTTGCAACGCTGCTCAGCCTCAAAAATCATTTTATAAAAATTAAATTTCAATTTGGATTATGTTGCCAGTGGAAATCGGCTAATCATTTGGCAACAGCCCCTTGAAAAAGACTTAATTTTCACTCGGAGGCGGCACTTCCAGCGCCTCCACCGCACACAGCATCCTCTCCTCCAAAGTGTTTCCCCTCTCCTTCCTCACCCGCTTCCTGGGTCGTCAAGAGGAGGTGCTGGATGGACCAGGGACTGGGACCAGTGATCCAGGGGGGGATGGGCCAGAAACCTAGGGACCTACGGGCACATCTTCTATGGCCTTGTCTGTATCACTGCCCTGCACTTCTAAGGTCACCTCTGGCAGTGGTGGGGGTGCTGACAGTGGGGTGGCTGGTGGTGCTATTTCTCTGCATAGAGACTGGATATAGTTTCCTGTAGTCTCTCTATTTTCCACAAATGGAGTCAAGAAATTCATTATTGCATAAAACCGGCAGGGTATGCTCTTCCATCCCAGCACCACATCCTGTTTTTCTCCTTTCTTCTCTCCTTCAGGTAGGTGTCCCGGAGGCCCTTCCATTTTTTTCACCTCTTTTGCATCTATGAGATTAAATTTACAGATTTTGAGATTAATTAAAATAATGCGACATATAAGTATATTTTGTCTTACCTGTATCTGGCTAAATACACACACACACACACACACACACACACTTAGCAAACCTTAAATGCCACTGGGCTACAGCAACTACAAATTACTATTCCTATTATGGTCGGATTTAATTAATAACCATTAACCATTATGTGCATTTAAAAGCTGGACCTGATCTACAGGCCAGGACAAAAGATTCTTTTAGAAATGCATGACCAACACAATGTCTATCCCAGAGGAAAGATAAAGTAGCCTATCTAATATTTACATTTAAATTGTAACATATTAGTGTGACCTTAAGTATGCAGTATGCAGACACTGTTGTTGGCCCACACACCTTTTGCTAAACTTTAAACTATTTTGAAGCATGCATGTTTTCACAAATGTCATGCAAACATACCTAAACCAAACTGCACTCCAATCTTCCTCCACACGTCTTCTTGAGGGTATCCTTGTACTCTGCTAGCCAGGCTAACGCCGCCTAGTGGTAACGGTTAATTTCATAAACCTACATACTAGTCAGGGAACTAACGATAAGCTTTGATTTTCTGCGTTTTCTGTTTTTGTCGGCGAATCAGCGAACAGATTGGGGGCTAAAGGCGATGACGTTGAACTCTAGCGCCCTATCTGAAATAGCATACGTCACGACCAAACAGTAGCCATTGGTTGAAGCAGAAAGTATCCTGCCCACCGTCATGAAAACGAATGCCTATGGCTGGTTCTCAGACGCTTTGCACTAAGTGAAACAAAGTGAAAGTGGCTGATCATATCAGGCTAGTACTCTGCCAGGGATGCATCGTATAAAATGGGATGGTTTGCGAATCTCCCGGGCTTTAAATTATACGTCACGGACAGTAGCGGCAAAACTAACATGAATTTGTACATGGTAGTGCAGATGCACGATAAATATAACTGAAGAAGGTTGATACATTAGCCTACTGCCTGCATAACACACAACATTAAACTAGCAGCTAGCCTCAGCTACACCTTGGATTGCTTCCGTTTAAATTTACAGAGATGAATTTACCCCAAGTATGTTTGTGTGAGAAGCAAACGATTCGTTTTTGCATTTTTTAAATATTGAGACCATGTTTCTTTCATAAAACGCTATATTGGGGCTCCAGTGAGCCGCAATGTTAGCTACATGTAGCGTTAATTAATTAGACACTTAATATTTGACCCTACAAAATATTATTTGTCTCGATACCGCTCGTGTATGATATTAAACACAATCGGACACAATGTAGATACAAACTGTGGTCCAGGGACCCTTTAATCAAACAAATATATTTTCATGTAAAGAACTCCCAGGGCGCCGCCATACTGTTTACAATTTTTTGTTACTCCCGCCCCCGTCAAGACACACAGTTCCCTGATTGGTTGCCGTCCGGTACAGATTTGCATAAAGTTAAAGATTCGCCAACTCCGACTCGCCTGCATTTTCAATGAGAGGTGGGCGAAATTCGCGCACAGTGGAAACAGACCGTAGGACGTATTTTTTTATTGACTTGAAATTTAACGGTTATTGGATAAATGCCACGAATGTCCCGCCCCCGGAAGCTCAGTGTCTCTGGGGGTGAATGGAGCTGTTCTCAGGGTTCGTCTGGCCTGGACGCTGAGCTTCTGCGTGATGATTGGAGGATTAGTTGAGAGGGTGAATCCCGTTTTGATTGACAGGTATGTTGAGATATATATATACCATCACTTCACTGCTCTGCGTCAGTCCCATCGTGGATTTTGCAAGTTTGAGCAAAGACAAGCTGTGAACCATTTTCTGGCATTTTGTGTCAGTGATTACTTGTACATTTCTCACACTGTAAATAAAACACACCCATCATATTTCCTTTTTTCAGTTGAACATTATTTCAATAATTTCTTATTCAAGTTTGATATCGTTTTGTTATATAGTTAAGTTGTTGGCTAGGTCGGAGTGAACTTGCTCGCTAGCAAGCTAGTTAGCCTTGCACTGCACACACAATGGCAGACAATGAATGCTAATGCAGAATTTATATATAAAGAAATTGACCTTGTGATGTAAACTGACAATGAGCTTCCCCTCTTTCAAAGACCAGCAGCCGCCACTGTATTATACATATCAAATGTGATGGAGCATTAACAGTGCTGCTGTATTTGCTGCAAGTAAATCTAGTTTGAGGTGACACGACCATACTGCTGAATCAGAGAAAGAGAAAGTGTGACAATACAATTGTGTTATGTGTAAGTCCTATATAGGCAGTTTTGCTGCGCAAAACATTGGTAACGCAGAAAAAGTCCATTACTACAGATAGTTAAAGTGCCTCCCTTCTTCAGGACTAAATCCTCCTCCTCTTGCATTGCTGGTGGCGTTTCTTCAGCCATTTCTGCACGCTATAAACTTATTTGCAGTTTGCACAACTTTCCAGTGCCATAGGAGAAACACTGTTGTGTTGTTGTTGGTGAGCGTAGCATACAAACTTGCTAGCTAGAGTGACCCCTCCAGGAGGCTCTTGTGATTCGTGATTGTGATTTCGATTAGATTGAGATTAATCATTCAGCCCTAATAGGGTCTAAACATTAACCATGCAAAAAAAAAAGCCCTTTGCCGTCAGCGCAGTAACATCCTTGGCGGGGGGAGAGTTTTCAGGAGTGAGGATGTTACTGTAACAGAGTCAGGAATTTGTGTATACATTTCTACAGAATAGATGTGGTATAGATATAGTTATGGAGCCTCCTGGTGGTGTTATGTGCAGCTGCACAATGATAGTTTTCTCTGCACACGTTACTACCTCCAGCAGAGAAAGAGCTTACGCTGCTGGAGGTTAGTACATTGTAATAGAGCTGTCCTTATGTTTTTTGATTTTAATATTTTTAAATTATATATACCTGGGATTAATGGCTGGCAGTGTGGTTGTGAATAGTGTTATTCTGTAATTATTACGTTTTATGTTATTTTATGTTTAGATTATAACTTTATTTTTGTAAAGCTATTCTGACCACATTGCAGACTGCTAGTCTGCCCTTGCTAGTGCTCCATGCTGCAGCACGATTTGCTTGATGTTGTTTGATTTTATTGTGATAAGTGTAAATTGTAATTTTCGTTTGCATTTCGTTTACTTTCGTGTGCAGACGCAGAGACGCAGCTGTGAATTCATTGTGTTTGTGTGGTGTTTGTCCAG
>JAGFZM010000271.1:36002-127670 GCA_017657215.1 Limnothrissa miodon | reverse complement strand
CAGAGACGCAGCTGTGAATTCATTGTGTTTGTGTGGTGTTTGTCCAGAATAAAAAAACTTTTGGAGAAATTCAGCCTGAGTGCCCTTCATCAGCGGCGAAATACACGTCCGTTACATTACTGCGCCGACGACAAAGGGCTCCCCAAGTGTTCTTCCGCCATACATAGTTCTCTTTGTTATCTGCTTAGAAAATCACTCCGTTTTATTTTGTGTCACCACAGCCATCATAGATAACTATTCGAGTACCCGTGTGTAAATAGGAAAGACGTGGATATGTTTGGTCGTTTCTAACTCCAAGGCTGTTTGGATGAACTGAAAGAACTAGGTTAAGCTAAATGCCAACATTGCAAAAGTAACATTGCGCGCCAGAGCGATTGTGTGCACGCACAGAGACGAAACAGGTATGTATTTTGTCTAAATTAGGGGAAGAATATATTTCAATATTATAATCCAGTGGTGTGTGTTGCTTTAATATTGTATGTCTGTCTGTCTCATTGCCTAATAAACAGTATTAGCAATGAACAGAGATTTGTTTTTCTTTCTTTGGTATTAAGGCACCAGCTGAAACAGGGTTGTCTGTATGGAACCTTTCAGATGGTTTCAGATTTTTTTGGTTTAGTGTCTCTAATAAAAGAAAAATGAAGATATGTCCCCTGTGCAAAAAAAAAACTAAATAAAACAAAAAAAAAAACAAACAAACAAAGGAAATGACACAATTTCCTTTCAAGACCTTAAACAAGTAAATTTTCTAAACTTCTGCCTTGCCTATTTTGGAATATATCTTGCCTAAAAATATATGACTTTATATGGAAAGTATCATCCTTATAAAAAAAACTGCATTTTGTCACAGAAAAGCATTTTTATGCAGTACAGTATTCCGTATTTTCCGCATTTTCCATGAATGCAGTTCCAACATATTGCATTTACTGCAGTAATACTGTGGTTTATTGCTGAAATACTACAGAACATGCAGATTTGATACTGCAGAACAATGCAGAGTTTTGTTGGTGTCCTTATAGAGCTGCATTTGCACTTATCACCCTAGCGCTGACTTCCAGTGCAATTGAATCTTACATTGGCTTACATTTTTTACCTACCTCATCCCTTGCAACTGCGTGACAAAAATGTTTTTCATTTTGTTCTCCACTCGCAGGGTGAAACGAGGATCCTCCTTCAGGCCTATCGATGGAAACGATGATGTCGACTGAAATGTCTCCATAATTCCCCAGGACCTGCGCATAAGAAATCGTGTACAGTGAAGATTCTAAAGCAGTACAATCTTAAACGTGAGCCACGGCACAAACTTTTAAAAACGACTGGGCTAGTTTTTCTAGGTAGGCTACTAGTGTGGACGTTATCTTAAGGTTAGATATAGGCCTACATTGGGCTTTCAACTATGAGACTAGAACCCAAGAACAGAAGAAATAGCCTAGCAGAGCAAGAGTGCGTCCAGTTGATAATCAATCTTTGGTGTTCCTCAGAATTAAGATAGTTTAGGACAACCGTTTCAGATTAAAGTGCTGATGTTTCTCTTATCCACATTTAATATTCGCATTCAATTCGGCTCAAGAATTAGAATTGTTATTGCGTTTCTATCAGCAGTGTAACGCAAAATAAATCAGTCAATAAATAAAATAAACCAATCAAGTGTCGTGTCACGACGAATTGTAGGACCGACGGCTATGTCAGAAATGCGAGCATTAGGTTTCTATCGATTTTAATCGCACTGTGGCCAATTTGTCTGAAAAAGTAGTCCACCGTTATCGCATTAAGGGACGAATTTTAAGGATGTTCTAATCACATAATTTAAACGCACATTAACAATTTGGATGGAAACCTTTGAATCGGCTACTGCATAGATCTCCTGAAATACACAAAAAGAAGCTACCCGTTAGATTAAAAGTGTTAAAGTGTTTTCCGTGCTCATACACTGAAAAAGAAGCTGGCGCTACCATGACAGGCGAAAGTTTACTCTTATCTCCAAGCAACCACTGGAGCTACAGTACGGTGCACGGGAGGCGATTTTTACGTTAAATGTATATACAGTCTAGGGTTAAATGCTATCGCAAGCCAAGGCAATCGCATTTATGCATTTATTCGCGTCAAACGTCGTAACGACGAACGCCTAATAAGTAAAACTTAGGGATTCTTGGATACCAAAAAAAAAAAAATCAGCCGATCTATCTGCTGCATAAACTAGGGGACCCAACAAACCCCTCTGTGTGCTCAGCTGGCTTGCAAACTAGACACTTGGCATGTTAACTAAGTGCAAATGTAAGGTTTAAATGTTCTAAAACTACATTTTATGTTAAGGGCTGTAAAAATGATGGCTGTTTATCTGTTTGAACAAACTAATGCTGTTACCGTTATTCAACAAAAAACATATCAACATACACGAAGAACTGTAGCAACAAAAAAAAAAAAGAAAAAGAATAGGTTTCACCACAAGGTGGTGCAGCTGTTTAGTGTGATTTGCTTATTATTTTTCAGTCTATGGTGATTTGGAAATGTACTCTTGTCGTAAAATATCTAACGTTACCCGAAACAATTTGCGGCAGAGGAAACATGGCGGAAGATGAGAAAATATTGAACGCCCTGGAGCTCAGCAAGGTAGGCTACATGCTTTTAGATGTGCTGCTAATGTTTTACACACATGCGTATATATATGTACACATTGTAGCCTATTTTCTATAGTTGAGGTGCGGCAACTGCTGATGGTCTGGTAGAAATGTTCTGATTTGCGACTGTCACTGCGTTAACGGTTATGTGCTAACTGCATTGCCTGGATCTAGCAGAAATAGTAAACATGTTATAGGATGTGCTTTAAAATAACGCTGCTTTCATGAAATTTAGTAGTCCTTCCAAAACAAAACATAGCTTAGGGAAAAAACAACATCGGGTCGTAGTCCTTTGGAGACTCGTGACGTGAAGTAACTTAACACGGTGTCTCCTAATGCAGTTAGATCTACTTTTCCTCCGAGAGGTGCTCGGACAATATCAAACTATGCTACTACTACATTGGCATTGCTGGTGATCACAGAGATAAATGTGACGTCCTTCCACATCTTACGTTTTTACACTCCATTGCAAACAGCCATGTGAAGTTTCCACCTAACTAGTACATTTACTTCCCTTAGAAGAGCTTCTCTAAAGCAGGTAGCGAGCTACTAGTGGATCCCCAGCTGTGTTCTGTCGTAAACCATAGACGTCATTAGGCTTGTTTTGGGGCGTCTTCAGTCACTTTTAAAAAGTCCTTGAGCCCCCCTATAATTTATTATTATTATTTTTTTTTCAATAAAGGCGTAAATGCTCTTAACATACAGTCATGGCCAAAGTTGTTGGGATTTGTTGGCTTTTTTTTTTTTTTTTTTAGAAAACCAAGTATTTCTCATAGAAAAGTGTTGCATTATCACTTGTTTTGCTATAAACTTTATATGTATTGGAACAAAACAAAAACAGGAGGGGAAAAAAAAGCAATTTGTCATTTTGTTGCACACTCCAAAAATGGGTTGGACAAAAGTTTTGGCACCCTTTCGATATTGTAGATGAATACGAAATTGTAGATAAATAAGGCAAGACAAGGTTATTTATATAGCGCATTTCACACGCAAATGAGGCAGTTAAATGTGCTTTACAAGAAGGGTATCATTCATAAAGGACAGAATATACAAAGAGTAAAAAGTTAAAAAGGATAAAAAAGTTAAATAAAGGACAAAAAAAGAGAAAGCATCCGAGAAAAGTTCGGATTTGTCTTCAGGAAGTTCCAAATCTCAGCTGCATAGTAGCTGAAAGTTGCTTCACTACACTTTGTTTTGACCATAGGTTTTACAAGCAATTTCTTTCTTGTGTCCTGAGGGACCTAGGTGGTATGTATTTTTAAACACAAGTAGTAATGCTTTGAAATAAATTCTGTAACTTACAGGAAGCCAATAAGATTGTTTCAAGCATGTGATGCTCTTTTAAACTCATCTATGGCAAGTTACAGGTGTGGGCAATATGAAATTACACTTGAAGGCAGATTCAAAGGAAAGAAATTCACTTAGTCTTTGCACTGTGTGTCTGTGTGTGCCATACTAAGCATGGACAACATAAAGAGGTAAAGAGAACTGTGTGAGGACCTGAGACGTAAAACTGTGGAAAAATATCAACAGAAGTCAAACGAAAGTCCATCTCCAGAGATCTGTGTTCGTCCGCACTCCACAACATTATGAAAAAGTTTGCAACCCATGGCATGTATCTCCCTGGGCGTGGACTAAAGAGAAAATTTGATGCGCTAGATAGTCCGGATGGTGGATTGACAGCCCCACACAAGTTCCAAAGAAATTCAAGCTGTCTTGCATGCTCAGAGAGCATCAGTCTCAGCACAAACTATCTGTCAACGTATAAATGAAATGGAGATCCAGGAAGACCCCACTGCTGACACAGACATAAAAAAGCAAGGCTACAGTTTGCCAAAATGTAGCCTACTTGAGTAATCCCGGGAAAATGTCTTGTGGACAGATGAGTCTAAGATGGAGCTTTTTGATAAAGCATATAGGGTTGCAAAGGGGTGGAAAATTTCCGGTAAATTTCTGGAAACTTTCCGGAAACTGTCCATGGAAACTTTAGCTTGGGAATTTTAGAAATATTCAAAAATGGAAATTTGTGGAAATTATGTGAATTTATGGGAATTAACTGGAAATTTTGGATGATTTTAAGAAACATAGACCATATGACTCATATACCAACAACATATTTTGTCATAAGAAATTTTAGCAAAAAATATACAATTAAATAAAAAATATAGCATTTTTCTGTTAAATATGTAGATTGTAAACTGAACAAATGGAAAGGGCTATCAAAACATTTAAATGGTGTATGAAATCAGGTGTGGTTATGTAAAACTGCTTAGCAGGACGCAGAAGAAACAGCACATTTTGTGCTATCTAGCACCATGATAAGCTAACTTCTTTAATACAAAGGTGCTAGCTAGCTTACCTTTAACATATCTGCCTTACCAGTGAGCTAGCAATCTATATTTGGATTGGGCTAGCTAAAATCTAACATTTTAGAACAAATACCATCTAAGTTATATCATCATAACTTGCTTGACTGTTTGTAGTCCTCAAATGTGTAGCCTCACGTGTCTGTATCAGTGACTGTAAGTGGCTCATAAAGGTTGCTTTAGCAGTCCATAATTCTAGAAATCATTGAGCAGGTACCCCTGTGATTGAAGAATGGAAATTATAGGCTACTCAACTTTATGCATATCACATCTCATAGTTTTAGCCAAGACTGCTAAAATATTATTTTCTATCAACTGTCTTTATGTCCCTGACCTTTAATTGAGATAATTCCCAGTTTGTTTTTGAGATTGTAAGTAACAGTATTTGTAATTGCTTAGTCTTACCTACATGTGAATAAAAGGCGATAAAGAGCCACACAGTTACTTTGCAAAGTAAGCGGAGGGCCCCACATAGACTGATTGCAATTAAACCTACTTACACAAACAATTGATTATTAATTAATTTGATACACCGCACAGTCTTAAAAGATATGGTCTTATTGACTCAGAAGTACCAGTAGTCAGTCCCTCCAGGATTTTGCGGGCCTTTTTTGTGATTGTTGCGGCCTAAAATACCTGATGTTGCGGGAGTTTTTCACAAAAAATGCGATGAAAGTTGCGGTGATTTTTAGTTTGTTGTTGTGATTATATTGCGTGAGGAAGTAAAAGTTGCTATAAGTAATTTTGATTTTCCCTTTTTTACTTTTTTTAAAATGAGGAAATATTACATTATTACTGAAAAAAAAACATTAAAAGAACAAAGAAACTGAGAAATTCTTGTAAACAACCTTACTAGGGCTGCCAACTCCCTCAACCTCAAATGAGGACACTTTCCTGGATATCTCAAAAAGATTAGGGACACTTTCTTGCAGTTGTATGTGCACAAAATGGCAAGGTTTTATAAATCCACCAATTTCACAGTTTAAAAGTACAATCCACTACTTGCTCCTTTTCTTGAAATACTGTAACACTAAAATATAATCAACAAACCCTGAAAAGTTTTACAGCAGGCCCAACTTACAGTCATTACCAACTGGGAGTGGCCACGAGACTCACGTAACACATAAGTCACGGCGTTACGTGATGTGTCAGTGCAGCTGCCGCCGCTAGGAGGCAGCACAAGACCTCTCTAATGATTGCACAACATTCGGAGAGTCAAGCGGAGCAAGAGACGTTAGTTTACTTCCGTGTTCTATTTTTGCAATATGTAGTTTGGTCTGATATGGTTACATTTTTATGCTAGAATTACTTTACAATTTTGGACCCTATGGCTTCACAATCAGCCTGCGCCAAGTAGCAAATCCCCAGCTTTATTAGGAATTATAACACAAAATACAGAGACATCATTTCCAAAGAGAGACACAGAAAACACGACTGTTCCTTGCCCACAAACACACATGAAAAACATTATATAATAATATATATAAATATAATATAATGATAAAATGTTAATTTTTGTTCTATTTTTGCAATATGCATATTGACCTAAAGGTGCCGAATGCGGTTTGCCCTCTGCTCATATTGCGTTCAGTAATGCTGCTCCGGGCCAGCGGCATTTTTTATTTTTATTGTAAGACAGGCATTTCTTTATTCTAAGTTCTAAATGAGCACATAGTTCATTTGTTGAGAGGTGCGTTGTAGCAGAATTGTATACCGAGTGACTGGACGCCACGGCGGGCAATTCACAGGGCAAGCAACCCTGTCCCATTTTGTTCGCAACAACTGCACATTGCAACATTTGCCAGCTTTTTGCCCTCCCATCCAATTGTATTCTCACAAACGTTGTTACGTCCCCAATCTAGGGCTTAGAGACGTGAACAGAAAAGACGCAACAACAATGAATTAAATATTAAATAATTTATTTTACCCAAAAAAAAGTGTATGGAAATGTAAAGAATGTATTGAAAAGATAATCAAAAAAAGTGCAAAACAAAAGAAGGCCTCGAATAGGCCGCACGAAAGATCCCAGGCCTCCTCTCGAGCTCTCACCCCGAGAGAGTCAGAAAAGGTGGTTGTCAGCCTGAGCGAGAGCGCCGGGCCTCGGCCATAACAGCGCGTAAGACAGAGCGTGGCGGTGGTGGCAACAAGAACAAAAGGTGCGTCTCCCCAAATGCGCGCGCGATGGTGACGTAGGGCTTCCCTTTTATAGGGCCGCAGCCAATTACGCCTGAGCGTCTGGAAAGAGACAAACAGAACACGCAAAAGAAAACAAGCAAGCAAAAATAACAGAAAGATGCAACAAGCAGAAATGACAAGGACGTAACAACGTGGATATTTTAATTTACTGAGACAAAAAGCACAGTAGGCCTACTAGGCTATATGTTCTTCATTCAGTTCAGCTTACGCCTCCCAGTAGTATCTCGGACCACCCCTCCTCTGGTATTGTTCCGCCGCAATCTCCGCAATCTCTCTCCCTCTCGCTTTGCTTCTCTTGCCGCCTCTGCTCTTCCACCAGCATGTACATTCTCCTCACTTGAGGTCAATGATGCCACTGAGTCTCTGTGCTCTACCCTGAGGATGTGTCTTGATAGGCTATGTCCCCTATCCACCAAACCGGCTCGGCCCTCCCAACCGCATCCTTGGCTTGATGACTCCATCCGTCGACAGCGTACAAACCTCAGAGCTGCTGAAAGGCAATGGCGCAAATCAAGAAATCTTTCTGACTTAAACAGGTTCCAGGCACTGCTCTCTTCCTTCTCATCTGATGTCACTGCTGCAAAGAAGGTCTTCTATAATGACAAAATTCAAAACGCCACGGACACCAGGAGACTATTCTCAACCTTCAAAACTTTACTCAATCCCCCACCACCACCTCCTGCTACCAATCTGACAGCTGATTCTTTTGCTTCTTTCTTCAACGACAAAGTAGCTGCCATCAGTAGGCAGTTCTCTGAACCAACTGCAAAGGCTACAACTGGACCGTATACTAACGGCAGCACCTCCGATTACAATAGTCCTGCCGCGACATTTGCTTCATTTGCTTCATTCAAACCCCTCACCGAAATGGATGTGTCTAAACTTCTCACTTGCAGCCGTCCTACAACGTGCCCTCTGGACCCGATTCCAACCAACCTCTTGCAATCCATAGCTCCAACTATCACACCAGCTATCACACATGTGATCAACGCTTCACTATCAACAGGAATCTTCCCTTCTGCATTCAAGCATGCTCAGGTAACACCTCTACTCAAGAAACCCTCTCTTGCTCCCGACCAGGTGGGAAACTACAGGCCGGTCTCTCTCCTTCCGTTCCTTGCAAAAACTATTGAAAGGGCGGTATTCAAACAGGTTACTGAATTCTTGAACCAACAGAATCTACTCGACCACAACCAATCTGGCTTTAAGAGCGGCCACTCCACTGAAACAGCTCTACTATCTGTGGTTGAAGCCTTAAAAGAAGCCAGAGCGGAATCAAGGTCATCTGTACTCATCCTGCTTGACCTGTCAGCTGCGTTTGATACGGTAAACCACAGTATTCTATTGTCTATACTGTCAAACATGGGCATCAAGGGTGATGCATACTGCTGGTTCGAATCCTACCTCACTGGGCGACTGTTCAAAGTGTCCTGGCTAGGACACACCTCTGCGCCTTACCACCTTGCTACTGGAGTACCCCAAGGATCTGTGTTGGGTCCCCTTCTTTTCTCCATCTATACCACTTCCTTGGGCCAAATCATCCGCCAGCACGGCTTCTCCTACCACTGCTATGCCGATGACACTCAGCTCTATCTGTCATTCTCACCCGATGACCCAACCATCCAAACGCGAATCTCGGATTGCCTCTCTGACATCTCTGCATGGATGCAAGACCATCATCTCCAGCTGAACCTCTCAAAAACCGAGCTGCTGGTCCTCCCAGCTAAACCAACTTTTCATCACAACATTTGCATCAACTCTGGCTCCTTGTCTCTTGCTCCCTCACGGGTAGCCAGGAACCTAGGTGTTATGATTGACGACCAGCTAACCTTCAATGACCATGTTGCTTCTGTTGCCCGGGCCTGCCGCTTCGCACTATTCAATATCAAAAAGATCAGACCATACCTAACTCAACAAGCCTCCCAATTGCTGGTTCAAACTATGGTCCTCTCACGCCTTGACTACTGCAATGCCCTTCTGGCAGGACTTCCTGCCTGTGCCGTCAAGCCACTTCAGATGATCCAAAATGCTGCGGCGCGTCTCATCTTCAATCAGCCGAAGAGGACGCATGTCACCCCTCTGCTAATCGAGCTCCACTGGTTGCCTCTGGCGGCTCGCATCAAATTCAAATCACTGATGCTGACTTACAAAGCGCTTAGAGGATCTGCCCCTTTTTATCTAAGCGCTCTCATAAAAGCTCAGGCTACCCCCCGACAACTCCGGTCCTCCAATGACTGTCGACTGGCAGTCCCAGCACCTCGCCCAAGGCAATCCAGACTCTTCTCATGTGTCGTCCCACGCTGGTGGAATGACCTACCAAAAACAATCAGAACAGGGCCATCTCTGGAGGCCTTCAAAAAGCTCTTAAAGACCCAGCTATTCAGAGAACATCTTCTATCCTAGCACTAAAATGAACTGAAGCACTATCCCCTAGCACTATGCTCCTTAAGGTTTCTGCTATGTAGCTTGATTGTTATCCTCGTTTTGTAAGTCGCTTTGGATAAAAGCGTCTGCTAAATGCATAAATGTAAATGTAAATGTAATGTTCACATATGAACAGTGGAATCATTACCGGACTCCCGTTACTCACTATGATTATATCTTCATATTTCTAGTTGGTTTCATGCTTTATACTGACAATGTGTGACAAAGACCCCTTTTAGTCAATTCTGCTCCTTAGATGCTGTGAAATATCTGCATGCGCTGCATGCCTTCGCAACATTATGTCTGAATATGCTTAAACAAGCGATGTGATGCGGGTGACGGTATCAAAACAAACCCATGCAATGCCTAATTCGCCCAAAAGAGTTGCTAACGTTAGCCTACTTCCAAAAGGGTCACAAGTCATAATTCAGAACGCCAGTTTTTTATATTTAAGTATTTAATTTTCAATTCCTAAAAGACACGCAACCATTGCTTTAGTTTCTGTCTTAGAAATAATACACTAGGCTACCAGTACAAATTCATATTGCCTTTTTTCGTTTCCAATGTAACATCCATAATCCAATAATGAATGAACGAAAAAGTACATGGACCAGATCATAAATTGCACTTGCATAACACGTTCGTTCAATGATCACTGGTCGCTGAGTAAACTTGTTTCATTTGATTTCAACGTGCCTGTAGCCTATGCGTTAGCATAGTTCACTGTATTAATTAGGCTAGTTTTATTGAATTGAATTATTAATTACTATATTTAGCCTAGGGTTGGTTAACACAAACACGAAAACAACACTCAAATAACAGACTATTTACAGTAACAAACTAACAGTAGGCTATTCAGTATAACTAGCCTATTTCAGCTCAACTTTATTTCCTGACAGCTGTATGCTGTTAGAACACTCGAGCCCGCGACCGCGGGCGCTCCCAAGTGCCACCTGGTGGTTGTTTGGGTACACTGCAGCTTCTTCAGAAAAAAATTAATTAAAGCCTCTATGTGTAGGATCGTATCAGAATTCCCCATCTATCGGCGAAGTGGTATACTGCATACGTTTGAATAAAATGTATTAGCCCTCCCCTTCCCACAATCCTAATTTCTTGCTACGGAGGCCGAACGCTCGCTCGCTCGCTCTTATCTCAGTTTCTGCTACTCAGTCTCTGAGCGGAAACGCGAAAGGCGGAGCTGAATATACGATACTGCTCTCCCATACAAGAACCCGTACTTTTGAAAATGGCGGCGCAAAATGGATATTCTTCTTTGGTCCCCAGCCATATCTATATATAAATGGAAATTACCAAGTTTACCGGAACACTACAATTTATTCATGGAGGTAATTACCATTGTTTTACATTATATTTTTAAAATAAAAAATATATTTTTAATAAAAGACGAAGATAAATAGAAGATAAATCCTACACATAGAGGCTTTAAATAGTGCGTGACACACTCATGACGCACGTGAGGTTCGTGCGTGCAGCCGGGCCATTTCATGTGACACTGACTGTATGAAAACATTAAAAATGTAACAGCATAGAACTTTTTGTCATTATCCATCTGTCTCACAGGCTACATAGGCCTACTGTAACCTACATTTTATTGGTTCCTCTTCTGACCTCTTTCATAAGTATAGCCTATGTGTAATAATATTGCCTGTCTCTTTGGTTATCCTCAGTTGTCTGTATAACAATATATTATAACCAGTTGGGCAAGCTAATCAGGAAATATAGTTAACTAAGCACCCACCAGTTACTCCACATCAGATGAAACTTCACTACACCAAAGCTATTTAAGACCAAATGTAGCTAAAAATGACAGTAGTTCAAAACAGCTACATTTCTAATGTACAAAAAGGCCTATATTTAATAATCCAACTTTCTTCTAGACTGTTACTGTATTGATTAACAAACAGCTCTCTCAATAGCTATACAATAGTAACTAATTGGTATGTAGCCTATTGATATGCCTACTGTATGCCTGTTTACTGTGATATGTTCATACATTGTGGACTTCATCAAATGCATCACATTATTGCAATGAACTGATCTTCCATGTGCAGCCTAGATAGAGGATTTGCTGCTGTGAGCTGATGCTTGATAATATAACTTTAAGGATCACTTCATTGCCAAAAAAAAGCTAAATTAAGCTATCAGAGTCAGTATAGCCTACTCATGCTGTAGCTTCACAGCCACGCTACTAAATGTAGTTCAACTAGCTTATTAATTTGTATTGAAGCTACTGCCCGACATTTATTATAACTTCGACATTTAATTTAAGACATGTGATTTAAAAGGTGTAGAACTTTCTTGCCCATTTGTGATCACTGTTTCTGTCGAATACATTTTCTTGGTGTTGCTCTCCTGACCTGTCTCTGTTGTTTCTTGTCGTCTGGGTCTCTGATGGTATCATCTTTGCTCCCTGTCTTACTGTTGCTATCCAGTCAAATGTTTGATACGCCTATAGCTAAATCGTAGCCTATACCTCCCGATTAAATGTGTTAAGTATTTTAAAAACACGGAAGAAATGCCACCACATAAAAAACAGAAGCAAACGCATAATCAGATGCGCGTAAAATCCGATTGACTGGGAGAATCGGGGTGCTGCAATGTGGGCCGGGCAATTAGAATGCCATTGATCGCGCTGCAAAGTAGACATAGACGTGTGATTCTAGCTCAGTGTAAAAAAGATAGTTTGTCGACGTGAGCTCGACAAGATCACGTAAATGATTGGTCAATTTTGCGGGAAAGTTGTGGTGATTAGTTAAAATTGCAACACTGAATTCACGGGGATTGGTTGAATTTCGCAACATCGCGAAATCCTGGAGGGTCTGAGTAGTATACTCAAAAGACTGCCTCTTGGCCTAAATGTGACATGTAATTATCAATATATAAATTGCTGTGGCAGAATTTCTGATGGAGTAATAAACTGTTTGGACACAGAAATTACTTGATGACCGATGACATGACAAATGACATGAAGGTTTTTTTATTTAAATTTCCCTATGTAATTAGAGATGGAAGGAGGCATCAGACAGTGGCATGGCTATCCTCACTCATTTGATGGAGCAAGTGCCACAAGTGTACTGCCTGGAAGCAGAGCCCCGGCCACATGAGGAAGAACAGCTAGCACAGGAGCGACTGCTGTTGCCTTTGGAGTATTTCTTGTTTGGGGAAGAACCTCATGTTGGCTTGGAGAAACTGCAGCAGAAAGGAGGAACAACTTCGCAGCTTTGTGGAAGAGTCTTCAAGGAAGGAGAGACTGTCTATTCTTGCAGGTGATTACAGCTGTTAGTGAACTCATTTGAAGTTATTGTCTCTAAGTATTGGAATCTCTAATTCCAATACTACGGTAGTCATCATGACTTATCATGACAAATCATATAACTGAATGAATTGGTCGGGCAAGTGTCTGTGTCTTATAGTCAAGTGATGCGTTTTTTGTGGACATATTATACTTCTTTTTAAACAATTTAGAATGGGTCTATGGGCTATACAAATCAAGTTCATGAAGTTCTTTGCACAAAATCACTCTCACATAAATAGATTTCACCTGTTCTATTCTTGCCAGTTTCAGTCTCTCCCAAATTGAGCCATTTAAGGGCTCTGTCACTTTTATGCAAATAAGCTGTTGCTGGTCACGCCCCGCCCTGCCCATGAGAAGCCTCCGGCTGCGTGAACTGTTTGAAAATTACTGCAAATAGAGCCGGTATCAGACCCCGATGCCGAACAAGAGGATCCACCAGCACAAACAGAAAGAATGCAGCAAGCGGTTTCTGAATGTTTAGTCAACTTTTTAAATAAACTTATTTAATAAACATATTTGTTACCATTGGATCCCTCCTTAGTTGTTAGCCTACCATGTTTAGTTTTCCACAACAATGTAGCCTAATGTAAGGTTATTTTTTAGAAACATAATGCCTTCTCTTTACAACATTTAGTATTTGCTAACATTTTAAACTCAACAAAGCTTGAATAGTTCAAGTAACGTTTTATAAAGTGAGGCTACAACTGCTAACCTCAGACTATGGGCTTTTAGACTAACGTTACTTGATGGCACGCCTCCATTGATGATAACATGATAAACATTTCATTTAAACCCAGACAATATTTTAACAAGCATTAGAAGGTGTTCACACTGGGTGGGTTTTTTTAAAGTAAAAAACACCGACCCCGAGGCTTTTTCTAGTACAAAAAAAGCATTGGCAGCATTTATCAGTTGATAACTTTTTTTTCCCATGTCATGAACGTGAGCTAATCTCACGTATATTAGCTAACATGCCAACTTTTGAAAGGTCTGAAATAAAGACAACTGGTAACCAAAAAAATCCAAATATGGATAATTTTACTCAATAGATCAATACTATTACACAGTGAAATTGGCAAGTCATATCGCTCATGGTGTTAATAGTTGACATTTTATAATCCTCTACCTCAACCGTCTCCTGTTACTGCTGATTGCCACAGGACGCCTGAGTTTCGATTCCTGACAATGATTGGTCAGCTGTTCCAAAAAGAACCCGACGTATTTTTCAACTTGAAAACCTGGCGGCAGCGTTTTAAAAAGCGCCCAGGTAGTACGGAGAGAAACATCTCTCAATCTAAGCAGATAGACATTAGCTTTGGCTAAATGGGTGGGGATTCGACAGGTGCTGGGGTTGGTCTATGCCAATTCCCTTAGTGTGACGTGAAAATAAGGGGCTCACGGGAGCATAATATTCTTGACACCAAAGTCTTTCTACTGACAATCAGAAAACGGATGGACGGGGTTTTTTCGCGCTTGGAGAGTTTATAAGAACAGTAGAGGCCCAAATATGAACTCAAAGCCCCGTAAAAAGTGAGTTTTTGCATAATATGTCCCCTTTAATAATCTACATTATGGCGTTACAGTGTATTTACAAACTAACTAACTTTGCTCATGAAATTGTTCTGTTAAAGGCCCACTATGCAACATTTTTCATTTAATTAATCCGTTTCATACTGTTTACGATGCCAAAATGAGTCATTACACGGTGAACGAACGGTGTAGAATGTGCCAACGTGGCCTATAGCGGTAGATGCAGCACTTGCAATGTTCAGCAGCGCGGACCGCCTCCAATAGAATACAGTGCAACACAATGCAATACAGCGGTCTTTAGAGGGAGTTTGTGAGAGAATGAAACAGAACGTTGCTTAGCCCTGCTTTCATTTAAGTTCTTTCAAAATATAGTATAGAAATTAGATTAGCACTAGAGACAATGTGGAATTATCAATAGATGGTTAAGCTTACTAGTTGACTTTTTTGCAGAGATTGTGCTATTGACCCCACATGTGTGCTGTGCATGGACTGTTTCCAGAACAGTACACACAAAGGGCACCGATACAAGGTAAGTCTTTGTTCTTGGTTCTGTTTTCCTGCACTGATTAGTTGTGCTTGTTGCTTGTTAAAGGGGGGATTCAGAATTTTCAATGTTAAACCTCATTTCCAAGCAAACCTGAGTTATATCTATCATGGATACCGTTTTCAACTCATTTCATCCAGTCGTTGACCTGACCTGACATGACATATTAATGTATTTGCCTAAAGGAAACTGCAGAGTGGGCAAGACTGTTTTTATTGCCAGGTTAGGGGTGTCCATTCACTTGTGTTAGCCTAGCACCAGCGAACTCAACTGATAGGATAACTGGATGAAATGAGTTGAAAACGGTATCCAATGATGGATATCACTTTGGTTGATGAGCCTTATAATGACTGAGAGAAGAGCTTCAAAGAAAAGTAGTGAAATGACCCGGGCCCATAGCCTAGGGCACAAAGGGTTAAAAAATTAAAAAGAAATATAGGCAACTTTTTCAGACTGTAGGCAGGTCAGTTCAAAGAATAACTTTGATATCACAAATGAGGATATGTTTAAAAAGAAAGGTTTGTGACCCCCAGGTGGTCAAACAAAAAATTAAATGTTTATTGGACATAATTTGTTATAAACTAATGGTTACATTAGTGACTATAAAATACTTGACCCTTCACATCAACATTGACTTGGCTGACCTAGGGTTGGGCGATATACCGGTATACATGAGTAACCGGTAGAAATTTGTCAACCGATAGAGATTTATGGTCTACTGTCTTCATCACGATTGAGATCATGAGACGTTGCACGTTATGTAACCACACAATAAACATTCACTTTGACAACGACGGTGCAGCATGTGATGAAACCCAGGAGATTGTTGTAAAGAAAAAAAGTTGCATTGTCTTTGAGTGGAATTGACTAGAGGGGGAGTGAGAAGCCTAACAGGATAAAATAAGCAGGATTTCAATTAAACAATGTGGACGATCTCACTGGCAACTTAACGTGAGCATATTGTTCTAAGTAAGAAGCCAACAATGACCTACTATTGTATCAGATCCCTATTTTCTGTTTTAATGCTAAGATAGCTAACTGCAAAATATTGTCTCATTCTTACATAATATCCCATATTGTAGCTTAGCATATAGACAGCTCACGCTGAAAAACCCATACTGCCGTGCTGAGCATCATGTTTTGGAGTCATCACGCATTTAATGCTACATGAGATTTGTCACAAAAGGCCATTACCTGCTGTACGCAAACATCATTGCTGTGTCCCTAAAATAAAATAATTGTGTCTGACTATTACATTGCGACCTTGGAGTTTGAGTTTTCCTTGTCGAGTCTGCTTGCTACGACTTGTAATGTTGTGTATGTAACCTTGAAATACCGGAGTTTTCGTGCCCTATAGTCTACTTTTCTATGATATTACTTAATTTTTTCAAAAGTTACAAATAATTTCTTTGGGCATAGAAGAAGTAGACACAGATGATTTTTTTTAGGGAGCGAAAGTTTGAGAAGTTTGGCATAGCAACAGTTGCTAAGGGGGCTGGGGCTTGTGGAAGGGTGATACGAAAGAGATGGAGACAAACGTGTTTTGCAAGGTATGCAGGAGCACTTTTAGCAAGTGGTGGATGTCAAACCTTTTCTATCATCTCAAATCGAAGCATCCAAACGATGACCAAAGTAAAAAAAATGCTGCAAAAAAGCAGCTCATTCATCTGAATTGTTTTGACTCATTGAATTTTTTTAATTAATGCATTATAAGATACAAATTGCTATATTGTGATATATATTGTTATTGCGGTAGAAAATTGCTTCTACCATGATAGATTTTGGTTATATCGCCCAACCCTAGGCTAATCAAAGTTATAGGCTTCCATGTGAAAGTCTGCTGAGTCTCTGTATGCCAATGGATGCTTGGCCTGTTAAAAAAGAGGATTCTGATGTATTCTATCCAAATATGTTTAATGTGTTTAATGCCATTAGCCTGTTTGTTTGCAGTTTGCCATGTTTTTTTCCGCCAATAAGGTGCCACTCAAAAAAATTATTCAAACTTTTCAGGTGTGTATTTACTTTGTGACCCATATCTACTATCGAAATGTTTTTAGTAACTGTGGTGGATAGCTTTTGTGCAGAACAGTTTGCCATAGTTAATCTTATGTCAAATTGACTTTGGTCAATGACTGACTGAGTTGCACTAGGAGACTGATAAATACAAGTGATGGCAGACACAGACACTCTTATGAAAACTCCTATAAGTTTTTAAACATGTTACACCCAGTGTTTAACTTACTGTTGTAGACATTTCTTTTTACTGTGATGTGATGCACCTGTGAAGTCTCTGGCAGCTTGAGAATATCTCTGTGAAAAGGTATTTTATGCAATGAAATTATGCTATGTTATTATCATAGCATTACACATGGTGCATCCTTCTTTATTTTTATATTTAGTTTTGTCTATGGAAAGTCTAGATTATGTTGTAATTAGAGTGGAAATGATGTAACTTGCAGAGATACGACCCACAAAGTTGCTTCTGATGTGTCCTATCCTTGTACCTAGATTATGTATTTTTCGACTTTTATAATTTTAAAGCTATAGCTTGATTTCACATTGATGCTAGTGATATGCTGGTGATGTCACAATAGGGCCTAAGAGTCGTTAGAAAGTTGGGCAGATGGCAGGCCAGCTGCACCAGCTGTCACTTACTCAGGTTTTAAAATTTGCTGAAAATATTTAAACACTTCAACCTTTCGACTATCTAACTATTCAAACTGTTCAGCAATTTAACCTATTCAACTATTGATCTATTTAAATGTAAACTATTGAATTATTTTCTATGTATGTAACTTGTTTTCTCTACCTACAACTGTTGAAAAGTTTTAATGTCCTCACTGCAATAATAACTAGTATTAAGTTAAGAAATAGTAAACTATTCCAATACTGAATTATCTATTTAAACGTTTCCGCTATTGAACTATGTAATTATATATACTGTGCAACTGTATAACTGTTCAGTAGTTTAACGAACATTACTATACTATTAACCACTAGTAACGTCTTTATTTCTTATTGTAGCAAACATAGATACCCTACAAATTGTCTAGCAACCACTTTCACTTCCAACAAACATACCAACCAACATGATTAATCTGGCGACCAACATAGTGACCCTCGAAACCACCTGAAGTACCCTAGCACCAGCTTAGCAGCCACTTCCACAGTTGCAAACTAACATAGCAACAAACATAGCATTCCTAGCAACCACCTCCAGTATCTTAGTAACTGCCTAGCAACCACTTCCATACTTGCAACCCAGCAGCCAACATCAGGCCTTGGTCTTGGTAGTCATAGTGTTCAGTTATAGACAACTGAACTTTTTTTTGAGCTCGGAGACATGTCACTTTCAGTTCTAACCGGAGATGGAAACAACAGGAGTTATATTTCCTGGCCTGTGGATGTGGTGTGAACTGTAGACAACACACCTCATCATGTAACGAAAGGGTCACAGTAATCATGCATTAACATAATTACCATAGTCAATGTGTGAGTGGGATTGAATGGGTCATTTAAGATGTCCAGTTGATTGTTGCCCTGGTGTTGATGGGCAGCAATGGTCACAGGGTCCAGATAATTGCTGTCTTGATGTAGATGTAAAGGAGGCATCAATAGTGGAGGAGTAAAGGAGGCATCAAACACAATAGTGTGTAGCAGACAGATGATGGCGCAGTCACCCTCCTCTGTTCAAGGTAGGTTTTTCAAGATGTGTGGAGATGGCTCCTTTAACCCTTTCTCATACCATCTGTCCTCCTTGTCCAAGATGTGTACATCTTTGTGTGCTCTTTTTCTTTCTAGTGTAGTTTCTGGATAAAACAAAAATGTCTTCAAGCTCCAAAAGAAGTCAAGTTGCCTATAACTGAATACTTTGACCAATATGATCAACTAGCATAGCAATCACCATAGTGACCCTCGCAACCATGTAGCAAACACTTAACTAAGTATACTAGCAACCACTTCCATAGTTGCAACCTAGCATAGCAATTAAAATGGCAACTAACATAAGAACCCTAGCAACCTCTTAGCAACCACCTCAAGTGTACTAGCAATTGCCTACAACCACTTCCACAGTTGCAACATTGCAACCAACATGACTAACCTAGCAACAAGCATAGCCACCATCATAGCTGCCCTATCAACCACCTAGGTATCACCTCTAGTAACCTCGCAGCTGCCTAGCAACTTCCATAGTTGCAATCTTGCAACTAACATATAGCCACCAACATGATTAACTTAGCAACTAGTGACCCTAGAAACTTCCTGACAACCACTTCCAGTTTGCAACTTAGCAACCAACATTATTAATGTAGTAACCAGCATAGCCACCACCCATAGATGCCCTAGCAACAACCTCATAACCTAGCAAGTACCCTACCCTAGCAATACCCTAGCAGCCCCCCTTCTCTGTTCAGGGTAGGTTGTTGAAGATGGGTGTAGATGTCCTCCTTGTCCAAGATATGTACATCCTTATCTTAAAAAGAGTGCTTTTTCTCTTTAAGATATAGTCTTTTGCAAAAAAAGTGAAATGTTTTCAAGCTCCAATAGAAGTCCACTTGCCTAAAAACAAACACTATGACAACCACCTCAAGTATCCTAGCACCGGCTTAGCAACCACTTCCACAGTATAAGAACTGTTTGGCCAATCCACCAACCATCTGCAGCAAACATAGCAACAAACATTTTCTTTCATTTAATAATTGTGGTGGTCTGACTCCATGTAAGATTATTTGTGATGTGAATGCTTAGAAACTGCTCTGATCAGTATCAACTCTCTCTGTACAGGAGTAAGAAGTGCTCCATCATAATGCTTTGAAAGTTTAAATGAAATAATATTTAATAATAAAATCCATGTTTTTCTCAGTTCTCAATTGCATGATTTGAGAATTCTACTTATTTTTAACTTCTAGGTTACACAACATCCTTAGTAAAAGTGTAAAAGTAAAAGTTATAGGCAATCGCCTGAAATTCCAATTTCCAGATAAAAAAAAAGAAACATCCTCAGTCATCAAAAAGAAGTCCAGTTGCCTTTAACTACTGTACTGGATGAATAATACTGAAAATCTTCACAGACGACCTTACTTTATATAATTAGGTTATACATACACTGAAGTAAACAAGTTAAACAACATTAACTGTATTTTTTCTGAAAGCCTATGATCTCTAGATGTGATGTATTGCAACACGCATAGTCACAGCCTCAGTTGAGACCAAGCTTACACCTTTCAGAAGGCTGAAGTGGTATGCTGTGATCTCTTATGTTTTACTTTTTGCTTACATGGTGTAAATAGCTACACTACTTTTCCATTTTTCCTTAAGCACCAATCAGCTTTGTATGTCTGTGTCTACTCATGCAACAGATGCACGCATCCTCAGGTGGTGGCTTCTGTGACTGTGGAGATCTTGAAGCCTGGAAGACGGGCCCCTGCTGCTCCAAGCATGACCCCGGGACTTCCATCCCAATGGAAACTGTATGTGTTTGTCTCAGCACTGAGGAGGGGAGGGAGGGAATGCATCATCATTTATTTGTTTTTGGATAATATTTCCTATATCCTGTTTTTCCTTGGTACACACACAGTCAACATTTTTAATCTCCCATTTGGGAGAACAGATGCCTGAGAACGTGACCTACAGGATGTCGGCAGAGCAAACAGTTCTTGGAAAAAAGCATAGCTATAACTAGTTAAAGCTAGAAAGATTAGCAGGAAAGATTTGTGAAAATGTATGAGCTGATGAAAAAAACTTATGAACTTGTGCAGTCCATAGATGCAATAAACTAAATTTATTCCATGACAATAGATGGAAATTTGTAGGGACTTATTTTATACTGATTGCTTTGACAATTTGCTTTTTATTCAAGTCTTTATTTGTTGTCTAATAAATTCACTTATGAGGTCCTACACAAACTTTCAGTATCAACACAGCAAACTACTATTACATTGGTATTCATTTCCCAGAGATAAATGTTACATCCTTTATCATCGTACACACTGACAGTGCAGTGCAAACACTAATTTCAAGTTCCAGGATAAAGCTGTATAAGATTTTTTGTTCATGGGGACCATTTTGCCTTCTATGGATGTCTAATATTTTGAAATGTAATGTAACTTCATTTGATTACTTTTAGATTACTTTTACACATCTTGAATGCATTTGTCAACTTTTGTTAACAATTATTGGGGTAAACCTGGTGCGATTACCCTTACAGTATGACTTAACACTGACTGCTGTCAAAATTCTTTTAAAACTCCTTACACTTACCTCAACTCTTCTTTAATCACAGAATTTTGCCATTTTCATGATGGCTATGCCCGCTAAATCAAATATTTGAAATTCAATATTTGGTGAACTAAGAAGTTATTTCAGATTGATAGTACATATCAGCACCTGCTCAGTACAGCTCATTTTTACTTCCTGCAATGGACTGACATTGCAGTCATCCTCGCAATTGCAGGCTGCTTGTAAGTGTGGCACAGCCTGTTTTGCACACACCAATAGCGTACTCCATTTACCACAATGCAACGGTAGCCCACAAACTCATTCCCCCCATTGCAAGTAGGCCTTGGTTTGATTGTTTATCAGCATTTAGAGCTGATATCAACTTTAAGCAACCCCCCTTTGTACGGGCTGCGTCGCTAGCTATTTATTTTATCCAAAGATATGTATCGGTGGTGCGGGCTTGTCGCTAACTATTTCTTGAATAGGCTATAGGCACATTGCTTGCTATTTCTCATGTTTATTGGAGTGTTTCTCAAAGTGTGGTCCACAAGCAACTTCTCTTGGTCTAGGGGGGATCTTCAATTAATTCATTGAGTGAAATCAATGAATTTCTTTTTTTTTGTCCTGAATGGTCCTTGGTCTGAAAAACTTTGAGAAACACTGGTCTATAGATATGTACAAGCAAGTTGCTGGCTATTTCTTATGTCGATGGATATGTAGCACTAAGCTGTTTTCACTTGAAATTACTGTAAAAGCCATGATCGTAATGCTCGATTAAGGCCATGAGCCGTAATCGATTACATTGACGTAAGGAATTAATCGATGCAAGATATGCTTAACGACGTTTCTGAACAACACAAAGATGGCGGCACAAACATTATGCTCCCCATAGACTTCCATTACAAACCGACGACCTTATGTTTACGTATCATAAGTCTTTGGTGTTAGACTTAATACAGAGGCTATTTCTCTGAAATTGTGTATATACACCAAAAATCTCAGAAATCTAGCGAGGCTACATTTACATCTATTAGGCTACATTTGATCTCCAAAACCCCAATATTTGTGATGCTCTTATCTCATTTTAGGGATTTAATGTTGTCAAACACATACCTTTGAAGTACATATTTGACCACAGGTGAATGAAATTTAAAAGCATTTAAAAACATCTAAAAGCAGTTTATTGGGAAGATAAACTATTGAGGGAGCGTCTAATATATGCATTATGTTTTATGATGGTGCCAAAGCAAATGTCATGTATTAAGACATGTAAACCTACAGATTTTAGCAGAAACTCCATTGTCATTACTACTTTATCAAATATGAATTCTAGTAATGTTTATATTTATTCTATATTCTCAGTTTTGAATCTTTGACCTCATTTTTAGACATATGTGTAACATAGATATGTAAAATAACATTTAGAAATTGTTTTATTAGTCAGGTAATGTGGGAAGAAATCGATAATCGAAATCGAATCAAATAAAAAAATTAATCGATGCATCGAAAGTATAATTGCTAGAGTAATCATTTAAAAATGAATCGTTTGTCCCAGCCCTAGTTATATCCAATAATTTTAATATGTTTTAATAAACGTTAAACCAGTCCGACCCTCGGCTTGTAGCAAATTTAGTTTTTTGACCGTCTGATGTATTTGACTTTGACATCACTGCAATTGGGTGGAGCCAGGGGTGGAGCCAGAGGGGGGGCCCGGGGTAGCATTTGCCACCCCTGAAATCTTATTGCCCCCCCCCAGGTGCCCCCCCTGTCACGGCACAGCATTTTCACTTTAAAGTTGAAATCAATGTTGAGATTTTGACATTGAAGTTGACTTTATTCTTAACATTTAATCTCGACATCAAAAACTACTTCAGAGAGGGAGAGAGAGCAACCGCTCCACAGCTTCTGTCTTATTGTATGCGAAGAAGAATTGTTTCCATACATCCTGTTTTTTTCAGGATTGTTACCTTTTTTACTGTTTGTCCTGGAAAATGGATCAGGACACCATATTGTCCAGGTTTTTCATGAAAATGCACTTGCATCCCCATGTTAATTAGTTTTGGACTACTTTTAAATAAACCTATTGTTCAACAGTGTTTTTTTTATTATTTATTTTTGATGCAACTTAGCGTAGCATAGCGCTTCCTGGGTAAGTTTGGATATGTACAGTTATGCAATACTTTTAGGTCAATTCAATTTTCATAGTTCTTTTACTTGTGGACTGAAAAACACGGGCATTGAAATTCTTAGGCATACATTTCTAGTGTCTGAGGTATACAGTTACAGTGGAGAAAAGAAAAAAAGTGCTACTGATGCTCTCTTTGACTACTGCTTGTTTCTTTACAGGAAGACGGTGTGCTAGATACAGATCTACAACAGCGTGCTCAGCTACTGTTCCAGGTGCTAATGCGTTACTGTACCGATCTGCTGGTGTGGGAAGAGAACCATGAGCTTTCCACAGAGCTCCAGCCGAGGTATCTTTCACAAAATATATTTGCTTTTGTGTGATGCAGTACATGTTGATTCAGCATATTGTTGAACATTGTTTCAGTGATTTGAACATAAATGAGGCTTAAATGTTTTATTGAATTTACAAACTATTTCTGCTATTATCCTGGTATTATCCTGGTTTTCCACAACTCAGATGTGGCAACCCTAACTACGTGTTTTGCACGTAGTTGTGACCATCCTTGCATCTGCCCATTTCAAGTCCACTTTTGCAGTTTCTGCCGAGAAAATGCAGTCTAGTTGTTGTTGTTGTTGTTGTTGTTGTTGCTGTTATTATTATTATTTAGTTATTTATTTGGAAATATTGAATTTAATTTCTGCATAGACTAGTCACCCTATGCAATATATGTTATCAGCAAGTGTATTCAGGGGGCAGTAAGCTAGCCAATCAAGGTGAGATGCCTACGATTTGAGACAAAAATTAAATTGCGCTAAAATCCTGCAACATCTCATAGAGCACCTTTTAATAACCAGGCAAAACCCCCAAAAAAGCAACCAATAACATATTAAACACATATACACACTCATATACACACACACCATTTAAAATGTATAGAACACTAAAAAATAAAACAAAAATCTAATAAATCTGATGTGCTGGTCTGAGATACTGCACCTCTGTAGAAAGCCATTCATTTGTTTCAGTATTTCATCACCTTTCCTCGAATTGTAACAGTCAGAAATCTACCTTGAAAGTACACTTACAAATGAACTAAAGTACATGAATGAGCCAAATGTGGTGCAGAAAAAGACAACAAATAAAATGTAATGTTTGTTGTTTCTGAGGTTGTTGCATGTCACGAGATGGCGCCATTAACATTGCAAACTTGCACTGTGAGCGTGACATTGGATGGAGACTGGCTTGAGATTTAGGCTACTTTTAGCCAATATTTAAGTAGCACTTATATTGCCTTTGGCAGAATTTAGATTAATTTCAAGATTACAGTGAGATTCATCTAGTTAAAAAAAAAATCTATGCCCACCACTAGTGTGTGTTTGTGTGTGTGTGTGTGTGTGTGTGTGTGTGTGTAATAATATATATAATATCATAATCATAACCATAATCATAACCATTTACCTGTTTATTGACATTCCTTGATATTGTGTCTGTAGGGTGAAGAAAAACATGTACTTCTGTGTGCTGTATAATGATGAACACCACTCCTATGACCATGTGATCTACACCCTCCAGCGCTCCATAAACTGTGACCACAATGAGGCACAAACACACACTACTCTAATTGATAAAGAGGTACAGTGCCTTGGGTGACAAACACACACACCCACACACCCAAACACTTGCTGCAAGAACATTTACTTCTTAATAATTCTAAGGTTTTGGGGCATACACTTAAGTCACCATTGTTTTTAACCCAATAGGGTCGCAGAGCAGTGAAAAGAGGAACTCTAAGGACCTGCCAACAAGCAAAAGATCTTATTAGAGTAAGGCTGTTCACACTTCATGTTGATATGTAAATTCACATTCATCTTCACATTTTATGAGATTACAATTCAAAAGACAGCAGTTCAGTTTTGAAAGAATTTTTTTGCCATTAGACAGCCTTCTAAATTTTTTTTTTTTTTTTGTCCGCATAAAATTCAGATCTCTAATGCTACCCTACAAAGTGCTCAAAGGGTCTGCACTTATCTAAGTGCTCTCATAAAGGCTTATGCTACCCCCCGTCAACTCCGTCCTTAAATGACTGCTGTCTGGCAATCTCAGCACCTCACTCAAGGCAATCCAGACTGTTCTTATGTGATATTCTCATGTGCTATTTCAACAAGCTCAACCAGAACAGGGACGTCCCTGTCTGACTTTAAAAAAAGCTTATGAAGACCCAGCAATTTGGACCTTCTGAACCTTCTGTCTATGTAGCTTGATTGTTATCCTACTTTGTGAGTCACCTTGGATAAAAGCATCTGCTAAATGCATAGGTGTAATGTAAAATTTAGGTTACACTTTCCCCTGTCAATCACATGCTTTCGATTCTGGCTCGATTGGAAATGCCTGCTATCAGTGTGTGAGGTGACCATAGACCATCAAAGAAGGGAGATCACAAATGTATTTTTACTCAGCCTAATGAAACCTGAATGATTTTTCTTTGCCTTTTACCAGGAATAGTGGTAGCAAGACACAATGAGTTCAAACATGAACTCTGCAACTCATATCTTTTAGGAAGTTTGCAAAATATAACAGCAAGTGGTCAGGTATCAGTATCAACAGTATCAGAAGAGATTTTAGCTTTAGCACACAAGCCACTGTCCCTCACTGCCTGAATTCTGCAACAATCATCCCTGTTTCATGTCAACCACCGTTGTGATAAACTCGTCCTAAAACAAATATAAAAGACTGTCTCCTCCCCAGCTTTAGCCCCCAACAGACAGGTCCACTGAGGATGCTATTTTCCCTGCCCTCCACACTGCCCTGCGTAACCTGGAGAGTTCTAGGACATCAGTACGAATGCTCTTCATTAACTTCACCTCAGTTTTTAATAGCATCATACCAGACATCTTTATAGCCAAGCTTGTTATCCTGACCTCTCCCCCTGCTACATTTGCATGGATCAAAAGCTCTCTCACTGACCGACTACAATCTGTCAAGTTTGGCAAACGAAGATCATCCACTCTGTCACTTATCACTGGCTCACCACAGGACTGTGTGCTGTTCCCTCTCCTGTACACCATTTACACCAGTGACTGCACCCCCATACATTCTTGCATCATCATTTTTGCTGACGACACACTTTTATAGTCTCATCAATAGTGATGACCTCGCCACCTACAGGTGAGGTCCAGCAGGTGATAGAACCAAGAAAACCAAGGAAGTGGTCATAGAACAAAAGTTGACACACATATACACACACACACGGTCCATGGCAATGCCACTCTGCCTCCCACGGCCTGATTCTACATCTTTAACCTCCTGCATGGGCTGCCTCCATCTCCACAGATGACCCTGACATGATTGACCCAGCTTGTCCTACATGACCCTAGGTAGTTGGGTTAGCCCCTTTGAGCCATGGAGCTGCCTTAGGTTTCTTCCTGAACCATATCAAGAATTTGTGCTTTTTGTTGTGAAGCGCTATGAGACATGTCTTTTGTATAATGTGCTATACAATTAAAATGATATTGAATTGAAAACACAACTGCCCTAGTGATGAAAGCCCAGCAGGGCCGTAGTTTCTTAAGGGTCCTGAGATGGAAGAGGCTGCAGATTGACATGTTGGTGGCCTTCTATATTGCCACAATCGCAAGCATGTTGGTGCACGCCATGCCCATATGGTATGCAGATAAGTAGAGACTCCAGAGGGTCATCAAAAATGGCAGAGTCCCCTCCCCTCCTTGGACTCCATTGCAAGCTGTAGGTGTCTCACCAGAACTAGAGCGATCATAAAAGGCAACCTTAATCGTAACCACCACCTTTCAAAAAAAAAAAAAACATTCTCTCTGATGCTATAGTGCTTTGATATTATTGACACATATTTCACACTTATATGGGGAAAATATAATTTAAACAGAAAATAAGCTTGTAAATGTAAAAAATGGCGATATTACATGATTTAAAAAGAACAGATGAGAAATCTGTTGGACACCAGCAAACGCTACCATTTAAAACATAAACAAACCTAAGTTTCACTTTCTCTCTATCTTTAGGTGGACGTAATTTTAGGATAAATATAGCAGATGTTACTTACTCAACAGCGTATTAGCTTATTCTTTTGGCATGAATTCTATTTTATTGTCTATTTATTATACACAATATTTACTGACTTAACTCTGATTGTACACAAAAAGTCAATAAATATTAAGTAGAGACCTATGTGACTTCTCAATTTGTGTGATATTCTCTACAGTCAAATTCTGAGCACATTTCACTGCAGCCCCTTCGTGTAGAGATCCTACACACAGCAGTCATGGCCCATCAGAGTTTTGCCTTGCGACTAGGGGTCTGGTTCCAACAGGTCATTGGATACTCCGGTAGTGGACATATTTTTCTCTTCTCTCTGTGTTTGTCTTCTCTTTTATACATATTGTTTTTTTTTTTTCAACAATTTTTTTTTTTACAACCCTGTATTTATACATGCATAACAACGATACAGTTCAGTCTAATTTAATGTTTAACATGCTTTTTTTGTTTATATTTTTGTGTGAATTGGTGTATGAATTTTGTCAGTGGGTCTTAGGCAATTGTTCTGCCAGGTTGCTCTAAAGCCTTCAGATGATGGTGAAAAACAGAGTCCAGTCTGCAGGCTTATGCTTCATGATGCTCGTCTCTACAAAGGTCAGTAGACTTGTTAAAAATAATTCAGTGCATTGTAATATAGATATCAGTTTTTATTCTAGGTCCAAACAGCAGCAGCCTAGAATCAAACTTTTTTTTTTTGACCAATAGCAAAACACCACATTGCCACCACCCCTCACCACCACCTGAAAATTAACACAAAATGTTGCCCCAGAGCATTATTTCTTGAGGAATAACCCCCTTTGAACTCCATCTCATCTGCTTGATCCTAGTAACATTCAATTAAATTATAAGGTATAATTTGCAATATTGTATATTTGCAATCCTACAATATTGCATTGCATTGTTCCACTCCATTTGCACACCTATTAACATGCTGGAGACTATATTCTGAAGATTAGCTTTGCTAAAATGAATGTTTGAAGCCTTGGTTCCTTTGGGGTTGTTTGGGAAAGGTTCCACTACTGATCTGTCTATCATTTATAGTAACTCTAGGCTGCATACAATAAATTATTTATGCATCTTGACTTTATAATCTTGATAATACAGCATCTAGATTAAAATTGTGTGGAGAACTGTTGGTGAGCAGCATTGAGTATTCTTTTCTATGTCTCATCAGTCATGTCTTTATCCAGGTGCCCGAAAAATTATCCATGAATTAATCTTCAGTAGTCTTCTCATGGAGACTGAATACAAGAGGCAGTTTGCAATAGAATTCACCAAGGTATGGCTCATGGTGATCTGTGAATTGCACCATTTTCTACAGGAAATGGCGCTAGCGCAGTGATACTAGTCTAGTAAGAAGTCATGTAGCACTTCCTAAGGCAAATGAAGCTAAGTAAATGATTGTAATGATTGAAGAAATGAAGTATTTCAAAAACCCATCATTACCGTATCATTTTTTTTCCCATAGGCAGCACTACTACTTGCAAAAATTAAATGCGAAGCAACTATAATATAGGAACACAATTTCTTTTCCCCAAATTCCTTGAAAAGTCTCAAATAAAACACATTAGGTTATGACCCTTTCTGTTGACCACATTTTATACATTTCTTTTAATAACTGTAAACAAAAGTAACCTAACTCCTCTGAAGGCAATCATGTGGTTGTTGGTTTGCATCATTTGTGGACAACAACTTAAAAATTAAATAACCGGTATGTGTTTTTCTTGTAAACTTCAAATATTTTGAATTAACACACAAATTAATATTTCAAGCATAGCTTTGAAATGCACTACACTCAATATATTAGAGTGCACTAAAATTACTTTGAGATTAGATTGCTGCGTTAATCTTGTTTGTTCTCAATCTTTTATTTCAACTTTCTAACTTCTATTGATAAAATTAAATAATTAATAATAATTGAAAATATTTGGTTTTTGTGAGTGTTGGTTTGAGTGTTTATCTTATTGATATGTATTTCTAACAGCTTTGGCCATATGTAGCCATAGATGCTAAAATGGCAATACATTTAACAATCAATTTACTGCATTAGTTGTAGAAGTGGTCGCTAGGCTTTAGCTAAGGTTGTTGTGGGTTAGTATGCTGGTTGCACTGTTAATTATGATGTTTTGTAGGCTGTTGCAAGTGTACTTGTAGTAGTTGCTAGGCTTTTGCTACGGTAGCTGTTTTGGTAGCTAGGTTGCATCAACAGAAGAGGTTAATGGAAGTGGTTGCTGAGCAGTTGCTAGGGTACTAGAGGTGGTTACTAGGCAGTTTCTAGGGGTGCCATGGTAGTTGCTCTGCTAGGTGCTCTGTTAATTATGTTGTTTTGTAGGATGTTACAAGTGTACTTGTAGTAGTTGCTAGGATAGCTGTTTTGGTAGCTAGGTTGCATCAACAGAAGATGTTAATGGAAGTGATTGCTAAGCAGTTGCTAGGGTACTTGAGATGGTTGCTACGCAGTTTCTAGGGGTGCTATGGTGCTTGCTCTTCTGGTTGCTAGATTAATCATGTTAATTTCTGTGTGGTTGCTAGGTATTACCAGGCTAGTTGCCAGTTAGTCAAGTTGCTTAATCACAAAGATGCTGTGTAGGTGGCTAGGCTGTAAGTTGTTGCTAGGCTTTTGCTAGTGTACTTGAGGTGTTGCTAGGGTCGCTATATTTGTTGCTTTGCTTCTGTTTAGGTTTTTCCAGCAGGTTGGTTGCTAGGTTGTGGAAGTGGTTGATAGGCAGTTGCTACTACTGTGGTTGATAGGCAATTGCTAAGACATCTGCCATGGGTAGCTAGGATAGCTACTATGTTGGTTACTAGATTGTTGATCTGGTGGTTGAACAGTTGCTGAGGTACTTGAAGTAGTTTTTGGTTTTGTAGGATTGTTATAGAGGTTTCTATGCTGTTTTTAATGTTGGTTGATAATATTGGCTGACTGTTCTCAGTTGCAGGCAATATTGTAAAGAAGAAGCGGTCAGCTCTCCTCTCGGACAATGTAAACAATGAAAATGTAAAGTTAGTGTGTCTTAGTAATTGCCTGAAAGAGGAGTAACGGGGCCACATTAATGTGGGTATATGTTTTAGAGGGTTTTGTTGTTGACTTCAATCTTCAGGATGTTCAATAAGCATGCTAAGTGCATATCTTTCTCCATTTTTCTTGAGTCTGTTTGGTAAAGCAAAATTAAATGTGATTTAATATAGAGTATTATATTATATATATATATATATATATATATATATATATATATATATATATATAATAAATATATATTTGCTCTCCAGCTTTATCAGCAGCTACAGAAAGACTTCATAAGTGATGATCATGAGAGAAACATATCAATCACCGCCCTCTCTGTCCAGATCTTCACAGTACCGACACTGGTAAGCATTCACACAAAAGCTTTGATGAAAATGTTGTCAGTCATTCTGTTTCAGCTTACCAATACTTGCTCATACCTTCTACTATCCCCCATCCCCACCCCTAATACATACACATTCACACACAGGCCAGACAATTGATAGAAGAAGATGTGATAACAGTGATCATTAACACAGTGATGGAATTGCTAAAGGAACACCTGGACTCCAATCAACGTTTCCATTTTCAAGGCTACAACTCTGACAAATTCTTCAGAGTCCAGGTCATCTTCCATGACCTAAGGTAAATCTTTACACAAGTTTATGTGCACTAAACCACATATCACTAAATTTATGTGTTCAATTCAGATCATTCTCAGTACATTTGTCTAACCAATGCACCATAACTTTTTTTTATTGAGCCTGATCAAGTTATTTTAATCATATTGATAAGATAGTCACATTTGTGTTTTAATTTTCCATAGGTACATACTGATCAGCAAGCCCTCTGTATGGACAGATGAGCTAAGGAGTCATTTTCTTAAGGGTTTTGAAGTCTTTCTGGAACTCCTTACCTGCATGCAGGTATCTTTGTCTCTGCACATTCTATAAACTACTATGAACTGTGAACATGAAAACTAAATTATTACAAAGGCAGGCCCTTCAGGATTGGTGATCACTGAATATGAATCACTGTATTTTCTAGAAAAGGGATGCTGTTCCCGTGGTTAAAACAACCTTTTATAACACTCTCATACCTGCTAACCTGTAGGTATTTTGCGTAGCAGCTACGCATTTTAACACTTAAATATGCTTATATGTATAGAGATTTAAAAGCATGCAAATCTAGTGAGTTTGCCTTATTTTATAATTAACCAGAATTTGTATACAGACTCCGCTGCTGCACACTGCAAAATCATCTGCTGAAAATGTTGTGCTGATATTGACATTTCTTTATACAGAAGCATTCAATGTGACCTAGTGTGTGACAAATCTCAGTGCAATCGTGTGTTAGTATAAATTAAGAGACAGCAACACAAATATCATTGATTACTTGCTATGCTTTCTCATAATTACATTAGTGACTAAAATACCTGACCCTTCACATCAACAGCTATAGACTTCCATGTGAAACTCTAGGTAATATTGGTTACATTTGCTGAATCTTTGTTTGTCAGGGGATGCTTGGCCTGTTAAATGAAAGGACTGTAAACAATGTAAACAATCCAAAATAAGTTTCATGCCGTTAGCCTATTAGCTGATAGGCCTTTTTTTAGTTGCATTTTTGAGTAGTTTCATTCTTCAAGGTTCAAACTTTGAGTGAGTCCAATTGTAGTCGTATGACGTTTTCTTTGCTGAAAACTCCTGGGAACTACTGTTCACCAAAGTATCTTGAGGGTTACGTACCAGCTATCGGGCATCGTATGTTAAAGTTTACTTCTGTATCCATTGTTCTGTGACAGGCACTTTGTTGACAATGTCTTTTCAGTCGTTTTTTTTTATCCATTCCGAATTATATATTATTCTCTCAAATTCTCATCTCATATTCTTATCCTTCATCTCTCTTTTTTTTATCTGTCAACTATAAAATAATGCTATTTGTATATAATAATAATAATAATAATAATAATAACTTTGTTTTATGTAGCGCCTTTCAAAATAGCCAAGGTTGCTTAACATAGTATGTAGGCATGTGTGATGTAAGCATGTAAGTGGGGAAGGGGGGGACAAGAGGCCAAAGACCCCTGTGAAGAGCTGTGCTTTGAGGTACTTTTTAAACAGGGGTAGTGAGGGGGCACATTGGACATGAAGGGGTAGCTTGTTCCAGAGAGTGGCGGCAACTACATTAAAGGCTCTGTCACCAAAGGTCTTGAGTCTGCTGCGAGGGACGGTCAGCTGGCCCTTGGAAGAGGATCGCAGGGATCTCAGAGGGGTGTAGGGGTGGAGGAGGTCAATAAGGTAGTGGGGAACCAGTCCATGGAGAGATTTGTAGGTAAGGAGGACTTTGTAGCTGATGCGGGATTTGATGGGGAGCCAGTGAAGCTGTTTGAGAATGGGAGTGATGTGGTGGCAGGGCCTAGTGCCTGTTAGGACCCTTGCAGCAGCGTTCTGGACGTATTGCAGTCTATCCAGGGCTTTGTTTGACAGACTTGACAAGATGGCATTGCAATAGTCCAGACGGGAGGAGATGAAAGAGTGAATGAGGGTCTCTGTTACTGAAACAGAGAGTGAGGGCCTGAGTCTAGAGATGTTCCTTAGGTGATAGAAGGCAGATTTGGTAATTCTTTTGATGTGAGACTGAAATGATAAAGTAGGATTGGGGGGAGTTGGGCAGAGGGTTTGGTGCTGATGCATAGCTGATGTATGTGTCATCAGCGTAACAATGAAAACTGAGTCCATGAGAGCGGATAATTTGTCCTAGGGGGAGCATGTATATGGTGAAGAGAAGGCCAAGCACAGATCCCTGGGGGACCCCGTGGTTGATTGTAGTTGTTGTGGAGTGTGAATCTTTCAGGGTGATGTATTGTTGCCGGTTTGATAAATATGACTGAATATGACCAAGAAAGTGCTGTATCAGATAGTCCAGTGAACTCTGAGAGCCGTGTTAAGAGGATGGTGTGTGAGACTGTGTCAAAGGCTGCTGAGAGGTCCAGTAGGATGTCAGCAGCAGTGAGGAGATCGTTTGTGATTTTGACAAGGGCAGTCTCTGTACTGCGGTGGGCTCTGAAACCGGATTGTAGAGGTTCGTAGGGACATATGCTGTTTGAGTTGGGCGGCCACTGCTCTTTCCAAGAATTTGCTCAGGAAGGGAAGGTTGAAGATGGGACAATAGTTATTTGGTATGTAAGTATGAAGCACGTTATTCTATTATTCATTAATTACACTAAATATCAATACAATATTGAAATAATATTTTATTTATCTCTCTTATACACTGTGCAAAATTACCCTCCATTGCAACTCCCTCCTACCTTTTTATCTATGCATCTAACTTTTGATGGTGTGTTGATACTGACATTTCTTGTTGGACTTTTTGACGACTGTGTTCATCTTTAGTCACCACTCTCTCCTTTGGATGTTCCCTCCTTTCTGGATTGACATAGCCTCACAACTTTATAATTCCTGTCACTATTTCTTGTCTGAATGTTTAGGTATTTGGCATCTTTACTGGAGCCAGTACTTATTCCTAAGCAACCTTTGAGAAGTAGTGTTTAATTAGCTTCTCTCTCTGTTTATTTGGTGCATGGTTTGGTTTGGTGCCTTTCTTTAAAAACCTTTCAAAATGTCTTTGTGACAAAAATGTCTTTTGTCCCTCAATGACACTTTAAGAAGTTTTTTGTCCAGCACTACACTCTGGAGCCATGGATGTTTGCTCTCCATCTCCTGAGGGTAGGGAGGGTGGTCACATTTCATGGGTTTCTCTCCAGATTCCCAGCAGGGGATGTTGGTGGTAATGTGTAACACAGACATCCACCTCTCCTTCAGCTTAGTCATACTTCTATCATATGTGCTGGCACAGCACCTCAAGGTGACTCTCTTGCTCAACTCAAGTAATTGTTAATTCTGTCAGCAGTCACTTTTCAATTTTTTTTGACAATATGCCTTAGATCAAATAAACATTTATTTTCATGATACTTCTCATGCATGGTGACAGATGGGTGACAAACAGTTGCAAGCGCAACTAGTTGCTATCACAAACTCCATGTTCCAAAAACTTGATAAGACATCTCTCCTGACTTTCAACCTCTAGCCGGTAGCTGTTTTTTACTTTAGTGTCATTGAATACTGTCTCCTGGGCAACAACTAATCCTTACTGTACCTGATGTCAATGAGTGAGAAGGTACATATCAGGGCTCTTAAAAATCCTATAATTCACCAGAAACGGCCAAGGATGGCCTGGCTGTATTCATCTCATTTACTACATGGATGCAGGCTCTCTAAGCTAAATGCATCACAGACAATTGACAGTTATAAGACATAATAGCATTACATATTGCCCTGAAACACAAAGAAATACAACAAAATAAAACAAAATAAAATCAAGGTCAGCTGTAGGAGTGAAAAGCCCGGGTGAAAAGGTGAGTTTTGAGTTTAGATTTGAAAATGGTGAGTGAAGTGCATTGTCATAGTGCAAGTGGGAAGGTTGTCCATAGTTTGGGGCCAGCCACACTAACAGCCCTATCACCCATGGAACAAAGGTGTGCAGAAGGGGTAGAGAGGGGGAGTGGAGTGCATGGTGCGGGTGGGTTAGTAAGTGGGGAGGAGATTTGTGAGAGAGGTGGGTGCTAAGTAGTGTTGGGCCTTGTGGACTAGTAGGAGGAATTTAAATTGGATGTGTGATTGCACAGGTAGCCAGTGTAGCTGATGGAGGGATGGGTGTGATGTGTTGCCAAGGTCTAGTGTGGGTAAGAAGTCTTGCTGCAGAGTTTTGTATGTATCGGAATCTGTTAAGTGATTTTGTTGGAAGACCAAGGAACAGAGCATTGCGGTAATCAAGTCTAGAGGTTATTAAGGCATGAATGGGGATTTCAGCAGTAGCAAAGTTGAGTGAGGGCCGGAGTTGTTGCCGGATATGTTTTTGAGATTGAAGAAGGCTGTTTTGGTGACATGTTTTATGTGGGAGGATGGGGATTTAATTACGTGTTCTGGATAGAAAATGAAACATCTACAAGCGTCTGTAACTGAAGATTCAAATTCATGGTAGTCATATTGTTCAGACATCATAACTATGAAAATAACATTAATATCATCAACTACTTTCTCTAGCAGCACAGTGCAAACAAGATTGCTCTTCATACAGTGAGTGTGCTCCTTTTTCTTTTTGAATAATGTGAATGACGCACTAATACAGCAAAACAAAACAAACAACATGTAAGTTCACAATTTTACAGGCATTACTGCACTATGGTAACAGACAGCCTAGATATCATACATCATGGTGTCTTTCTGCCATGGTGATGTTAATGTTAGCATAACTAATACGGTGGTAATGGCATCTCCCCAAACAGCTGATATGGTTGTCATTAATTTCGTGCAATAACATTTTGAATCTGCATTCCACTTCAATGTATTTATGAATATTTCTTTAGGCTACCAATCAAAGCAAATTAATGGAAATATGCAGCAATTTGAAACTGTAGTTAGGGCAACTACACAAACTTGATTATTTCAGTGTAAGCCTACTTCTCCTCCCTGCCGGGACAGTGGCTAATGGTTAAGTTTGGACCATTGAATTTATTTTTCAGGAAAAGCTGCAATCTACCTAAACAACCACAAGGTAGAACTTGGGAACTCTGCTTTTGCCTGACGTCTTCCACTGTTTCACCTCTGCAACTTGGAATGCAAAAAAAAAAAATAAAAAATAATATTGTAGACCTACCCAACCTGCTTTAGGTATATGTGGTCTTGATTAACTTATTTGATTAATATTATTGAACTACATGAAACTGACATTTGTGCCATCAACCCTCTAACCAACATTGTTAAATACTCACTACATCAAGCATAAATGTTTCAACCTTAGTGGTGTGGACAATGCTGGTGGGGTCAATAATTTACGCGGTTGTAGTCATCACAGAGTTAGCAGATGTGATAGTAGTGTGGGTGATGGGGCTGGAAGTAGTGTGCGGGTCCGGCCTCTTTATTAGCATCTCTGCATCCTTATTATGTTTTTTTTTCCCTAAAGGGTCCGATATTGTACTGCCACCAAGTCTGGGTATGTCAGACATTGTAGAAGGGCAATGAGGGGTCAGGGTGAGTGTAGCCAGGGCCATAGTAATTCTCTTTACTCAAAACGAGTGCATGGTAGAGGTTAGAGGCCTGCACTCCCGAGGGTGTGCCGTGACACCCACGGAACCCGACGCAAACCGCGGGAATACATTTTGAAAGCTTATCGCAGGCGCGGGCAGCATAGACTGTGTGTTAAAACTGGACAAAGCATCTGTGACGTCACCCATAGAATTCCTTAGCAGTGAAAATGAAGCCAAAATCGAGGGTTATCAGGACCAAACACACTGATATTGGGTGTAGGGAGATAAGTAGGCCTATGTGTGTTTATGACAGTTCATTTATCGGAGATGTTGACACTAGTAATGGGCCGATCCATGTTTTTCCGATTCACGAGTGCCAGTACAGATACAAATTCCAAAATGATAATTTATAATATAATACTTATGCTTCACAGATTGAATTTCTTTTTTCAACTTAATTATATTAGATGTTTAGCCAATTATTAGATCATTAAGCCTAGATGCATCTATTTGACAGGTCAAGCTATAGACCAACAACAGCACCAACTAAACAATTTAAAATGTTGGTGTATCAGTACACATTAAAAATAATTGCTAATCACCTTTTAAACAGTGTAACATAATAACCTGTGTTATACTGTGTTAACCTGTGTTATAATAACAGTGGTTTATTCAAATGGAAAACGCACGCAGTGTAATCTTGCACTGTTAATGGAGTCATCTCATTGCCATTTGACAGGTTACAGTGAAAGTAATAGCAAATTCATAGGCCTTCTACAGATAAAATTCAATTTATTTATTTCAATATTTTGTCAGAGTTATTGTTTATATCTGTATGATGGAAACCTATAGGAACCTATGCTGCGACTAGATGTTGTCCATCAAAGCGTGTTATGAAATCTGACATTTTTCACTACAGACCAGTGGTTGGTCATCAAGTATAATGAAGTTGAGTAAAAAAAATTTTTTTTTATTGCTTTAGCCTTTGAGTTGTCTGCTGTAAATGGTTTTCTGTAAATGTCAACTAGCATCTGCAGAGTGGTGTGTTTTTCCTTGTTTGCTAACTCAAACTCGTCGTATGTCTTGTGAAATCTTTGGAGATGGTGAATTAAATTAGTCGTATTGTCTGACGCAACCTCCACCCCATGGCACGCTGGCTTTGCAAACATTGCAAGTTGCTATCTTGCTTTTCAGCGTTTCCAAACTGTAATAGGCTAGTCTTCCTCCAAACTACGTCAATTTAAAGGTTCAGCGAAGCTGCGAACTGGAATATGGAGATCGGGGTTGTCTACCCATTATCCGATGTCAGAATTACCATCTCTATTTGACACAGCAGATCAGAGAATAAACACTTACCTAGATCAAGAAAATGGCACAATAGAGGTCCAGGGAGTGCCACAACACAATCTGAATGCAAAATTCCACAACACAAACACAAAAGCCCACAAAAAAAAAACAGTTGTTACACCACAATGAAAACTGGTGACTGTAATGGCTTAGAAATCTTAATAGGGCTGAATGCTATCGTAGCAGCAGCCAGCCTTAATCTGCAAACCTAATTCAGTCTTAAGCACACTTATTTATGGCGTCATAAAATGCAAGTTTGGTAGGTACTTTGTCCAACAATAACTTTAGGCTATTCCTAACATTTCTGTCATTTACAGTTAGTCTCTATCTTTTAAACCATAGCCGTAAAAAATCAAGCATTTTAGAAAAGAACCTCTGGCACCTTAAAGGTCTCATTCCATCGTATTTTCATTAATTTTGTGGTGGTCTCTTGTCTAAAATAATGTCATGAGAGTTGGTTTTGACAAAAAATATGCTGTGGTTGTCTTGTTTCAAGCTATTTTAGTTAGGTGAAAACGAGAGCAGGGATAGCTCGAGAGGATTCTTATGAATATTAATGAAATGCAAATGTATCGCCTCTGATTGGCTAACAACACTGTGACGCTCCCTCTAGTGGGTCTGTCTGCAGGCAGCCTAACGGTTTCTTGAGGGCGGGTTAACTGCATAGCTAATGTTCAAATTGACGCACATTTGTACAGCTTTTCCGATTCGCTCGTTTTTCCCGGCAGTTTTCTATCACAGGCGAATACAGACTACAGGGGTAGAAGAGCATTTTGATGTTGAGCATAGAAGTACAATTTGGGCTGACCTATGGTAATGTAAAAACATCAAGTCTTAAACGGTTTATTTTGGAAGGAGACCTTTAAGGGTTAACAACAATTAAAGGTTTTAGAGCAATATCAACAATTCTGCTGTCCTGAATTGAAATTTCACTCTGAGCAACAAAGGACAAGGAGTATCAAGAGGTGCAGTTGTCAAAAAAGAAAAGGAATTGTAAGTTTATTGTTAGGCTATCCCTAGCCGACATCATCTTGATAAGTCTGACGGAACCTTTGCCTAATTATTAATGAAATATTGCTGATGTGTGTGTGTTAATGTAATGGTGTTAATTTGACAAGCAATACATCTTCAATTCAATAAATTAATTGTAAAGAAATAATTATCTGCATGACCTAGAATAATTTGTTGCAAATTAAATTTTACAAAAATTCAAATGCCCATATTCTGCATGTGATTGCATAATAACTCAGCATTTTGTGCCACTAGCTAATGAGCTCTGTCAGGGAATGAAGGAGTTTCTCTGCCATTAGTCACTCATGCTATAAATGGAGAAACTCATCTATATTTTAGATGCTCTTATTTAGAGCAGTTTAGAGCATTTTTCAAAAGTCATATATGCCTGAAAAATCGTAGATTTTTTATAGATAAGTGTCTCATCTTTTTTAAACAAATACTGAGGGCATGATCTTGTTGTCCTCAATGATGGCAATAATGATGTGTCGTTGAATGAAAGTAACCTACAAGGAAAGTGGCAAACTGCATTAGATTTGAAGCAATTCAGTTTACTTAGGTCACTTAGGTGCATTGAATGTCTAAAACCTAGTTCCCCATAGTCGGGCCATTGTTTTAAACTGATTGTGTTTACTGATGGAGACTGACAAAATATAATCACAATACTGGTCACAAAAGGTGAAGAAATAAATGTAAATATATGTAATGTACACAGTCTCTAACAAAACATATATTTCAGGGGAAAAAAATCACTGTAGTTGTTTAAAAAGCATTGTTCCTTACCAAGATGAGCCCATTTCTCTGCTGTTTATTTGCCTTGCAATAACCCTGACATTTCTTTGAATGAAAGGCATTATCGCACTAGTATCAACAGCTCTATTTAACCCCCTTTCAGAGTAATATGCTGTCAACCTGTTAAAGGAGAAATTCGGTGTGAAGCAATCCATAGCCATGTTGTTCCAAGTCCTCAATTACTGTCTGTAGGAAACAGAACAAACCCATTTTAAACAACATAAATAAAATAGTGAAGTGGAAACTTTAATAGACTAATGGGGCATAGTAACTAACATTCAGTTTCATTTTGCTATGGCCCTTTCACTGAACTTATGAGCTTGTTATTTGGATGTTGCATCAAATTTTATGGTTTTGATTTCTCTAGACAGTATTCAGTGACCTTGAACAACAGGGCTATGTATTTATTAGAACTTAAGTTCTCCTTTTACAGCCAGTCTTAACATTAAAAATGTTAATGCCACAACATATTGTAATTGTTTATCACATAGTTTATTAACTCCAAAGGCAATGCTGATGGTGAAAATATTTCATTGCTGAATTCTGGTGATGTTGATACATGTTTTTATTTGATGCATATGACTGATTCTGGCTGAATATTACACTATATCTCTTTCTTTAATCATAGGGAATGGAGGAGGTGAAGAGGCAGCTTGGGCAGCACATTGAAGTAGAACCAGAGTGGGAGGCAGGTTTCTCCATTCAGATTCAGTTGCACCATATTCTGTCAATGTTCCAGGACTGGTGTTCTTCAGATGTGAGTACTCATTGGTATTGGCACAAGTACATTTTTTAAGGTAATTGAAAAGGACACCTTGTAAATAAACTACAGAGCTCTCTCTACAGTGAACCATTTAGTCGTTATTTTATTTATTTAATTGCTTGTTTACTTATTTATTTACTTATTTATTTTTCAAGCTTACAATGTCCTGCATTATTACCTATTTGTGTGGATTTGTTTCCCAAAGAAGTAATAGGAAAGCAATGATAATTTCCCAAAAATCAAGCCAATTTATTTCATTTTTGAATGTTATTGTTGGGTCCAACATTTATCAACAACCTTCAAGATAGGTCAAAGGTCAAATATATAATGGCTGGTTTTATACTGTAAAAGCAGAATACAATTAAAATGTATTTAATCAAATCAATGTAATAACATCCAAAGCATTCATTCAAAAGTTAGTGTGTGAGGCAGAGCAAATAAGACAACCGTATTTTGGAGACCGCTTTTTGAGACAGCAGAAAAGAAATAATTTCTTGATAACGCTAGAACTCACATAGAAATGCATTCTTGGCATTGTCAGGTGAAGGTTTAATGTTCACATTCCCAGGCTATATTGACGAATGCTTGAAATTTAACAGGAATGGCTGGTAACACTTTGTCATCTCCTACAATAAAAAGGAAAAAACCCTAAAAAAAAAATGATTTTTATTGAGACATGTCAAAAGAGTTTATTACTTTTTAATCGTTTTATACTTAGGACATAATTTATGTTGTAATTAAACAAATGAGTAAATAATAATTAAAAAAGTTATATGGTTGTTAGGCTGTTGTGTTTTTTTTGTGTCATGCTCATATTTGGATAGGCCTGTTACATGTGCACCATTGCACGCTGTCAGGGACCAGACAGAGGAGGACACCAACTGCGTTCCGAACCAAAACTTTATTGAAGTTTGCTGGAAGGGGAGTGGGAAAGTGTGTGGGTCAGTAGATCAAGAGCAGGGATCCTCTGCAGGCAGGTGGCTGTGGCACAGACACAGCAGTCAGGCAGGAGGGAGAGCAGGGTAGGCAGGTGTGCTATCTGGCGGAGGCACAGAGAAACATGCAGGCAGATTTCAAAGTTATAGAATGGAAGGCAGGGTTGATTACCAGGGCAGGAGAGCATGGAAAGTCGGCCGGTCCGGGTTGGTCACAGAAGTCAGAAGAGTGAGAGTAGTCATACCAAACAGACGATCTGACAGAGTGACTGAAAAGCAGGGGTTTAAATCCAGAGGGTAATTAGGCAGGCAAATGAGAACACATGGCAGAGACACTGAGTGCAGAGTGACAGCAGGTGAGGGCAATGATTGAATGAGTGCAAAGTGGCGTGGTTTGGAATTGGTGAGTGCAGTGGAAAATCACCCTGAAAGCAGAGAGAGAGCTCATGACGGCACGCAACATTTGTATATTTTAACATCTTCCAAGGATAGTGGGGGTCGCGAGTCAATGGCACGGTTATTTTGGGGGTTGTGAGCAGAAAAGTTTGAGAACCCCTGCCCTAAGCTATACATCCCTCCCACCATAGTTACACATACTACTAACTTATCTACTTCTTGTACTGCTCTCATTTATACATATCTGTACATACTGCTCTCAACTGTACATACTGTCCATACTCTATGTATTCTGCACTTGCTGCTCTTCTGATTAGATGCCAAATATTTATATGTGTGTAATGACAATAATGTTAAATCTAATCTAGTAGGGCCCTATGATTTCCACGATGCGGTAAACGCGGACAGAATCACGGAATCTAGTCATAAAAACGGAATTTACTGATAAACACGGAATCGAACAGAATTCGGGCATTTCCGCGTTAACAAAATATATGCGATCGCCCACTTACAAGACAAACACGGTTTCTTCCCACTTTTGTCACAACTTTCAATTTCAGTGAGTCTCCGAGGTTGCCTATCTTGTTATTACGTGAGATTGTTTCCAATCCTCACAGATGCAAGGGATATGTCTAAACGTAGCCAGCCTCTTCTGCAAAACCAGCAGCTTCTAAAAAGTTATGAAATACGTGATTAACCAAATATTTCAGAGCGATTTTGCGATTGACTGCCAGATTTCAGGCAGCGCTATATCCAAACAATTATTATGCATCTGCCCAACAACTTTTCTGCAAATGCTGTTAAGTTATAGCCTATTAAGTTAATGAAGTTGCACTGTGTAATGAAAAAAGTTGTAATGGACTTTTTTTTCCCCAAAACTATTTTTGGATATCTACTTTTGAGTTCACAGTGGCTATAACATATAGGCTATTTCTGTATGTGTTAAAATGAAACTGTTCACTTGATATGTGTGGTTGTGTTCGTCATTTACTTTTATAGCTAAATATTGATTAAAATTGTAAATTTTAGCTTTTTTCCCCATGCACTCCAAAATTAGGCACTTATTAAGGTAACTAAATATGATTATAACGTAAAACACAGAATTCAGAAAAATAAAAATGGAAAAAGTGGAATTTATAATAAAATGGAGTTTGGGAAAAAATAAAACGGATCTAGAAGGTTATACACATTCTCTTCTGGCACTTCTGAACCCAGATGCAAATGTTGCTACAAACTTGATTTTCCTCTGATCTCTGTGTGTTTCTTTTTCTTTCCAGGATATGGTCCTTCTCATGGCATTTAAACAATGCCACAGAGTCTTTATGCACTGTACCAATCAGCCTCTCCACAGTGAACCAGTAGATGTATACATGTGTAAGCATGTACTAAATCACCGGCCATATAAGGTATCTCAAGAGCCTGTCAGCATCCACCTGCCTATCTCTAGGCTGTTAGCAGGTAAATCAAATGACGACAAAATGTTTGCGTCTGTTGGCATGTTAAAGCACATATTATGTATCTCCGCTCCTAACGTTTTACTGCAGTGCGCACTCTTAGCCTCTTGGTCATCTAAACTTACATTATTCTCAAGATATGATTCAAAAACATATTTATTAATAGTAATTTGACTATGTGCGTACCAGTTTTTCCACTGTCTACATGCAACCAACTTAGCCATTTAAGTATGTTTATGCAGTAATTTAACCTTAATATTGAGAAAGAAAAATAATTTACCTTTAAACCCTCTAAAAGAAGGGTTGAACTGCATGGTTATGTGTGACGTTGTTTCTTCTTTTTGGTGGTACTGCACTCTAGGGCTGCTTAAACAATCTGACAACATGTACACATAGCGAATATTTTCAAAAAGTCAAAATAACAAATTTATACAAGACATGATAAAATAAATAAAATGATCATGAAATTAATCATGAAACGGGTGCAAGGTAAAGCAGCATGACTAGCCGGCATTCTCTTATACCTCAGAGTCCCCACGGGGTAGTAAAAGGTAGTAAAAAAAAAAAAAAATTGATCCCTTAAAAGGTAGTAAAAGGAAGTAAATGTAATTTGACCTGGTTGTAAAAAAAGTCACCACTTCAATACAAGAGTTCCTATTGTTTGCATAATATTTGTACTTTAAAAAAATAAATAAATAAAAATTATAATTAAAAACAACAATGCTCACAGGACCTCAACTGAGTAGCCGCGTGGGAGGGTTCAATGGTTGCTATAGCGACAGCAACACATTAGGCGCAGTTACCTTACCAGTTTTTCAAGATGAGAGCGAAACAAAGCATCTTTGATAACATTGGTTGGGAACACTTGTTAGTAGTTGAAATAGGTAGATGTAAGTTCTCGCAAACATGGATTGACAAACCGGCTTTCAAAGAATGGCTAAAACCTGTGATGGGAAACGACCGAAAAGACCATTAATGTGACCTGGAATGCCATTACAGATAAGCACCATTCATTCACATTGAACAAGGGTTTTGAAGCAGTGTTCACGAACATGTTTCCAGACTTGCATGGATTAAAGTTTTCCATTAACCAGATCACTAGAGGTGAATCACGAGATTGATTTCCAATTAATTAATACGCATCAGTCACTGGATTGTTGTCATGAAGTGTCTCATTCGCTATTAGAAGCTCCAAAGGTTGGAAAACGGTGCTTAATGCCTACACACGTTGCTTAAATAAACGAAAGAGCGACTCCTAGGCTCAAAACTGCACGCTCTGGTGTAGCTGAGTGAATAGGCTATTCTGACACCATAATCCCCTATCACAAATAATGAAATATAGTGTTGGAGTAAGCTACAACAGAGCTGGTTGACGAAGTTTTTAAAGATCTTTGGCTACAATCAAGGCTCTCAACCCTTATGCATTGGCCGTGAAACTCACTCATTTCAATTTCTCACGGTCTCACACCTGATTTCTCATAGTTAGAAATTAGGCTATTATTTTTACCGCACTGAAAATCACTATAGTTAGAAAGATGTTGACAGATTCGAACTTTGCGGCTTAATAAATCTTAAACAAATCTTACAACACAATATACGTAACAGGTCTATTCAACAGCGGTAAGGTAGACAAGCCACAACCGTATATTCGTCCAAACAATATGTATTTAAAGAAATACGGACGACATTGGGTCTAATGACCAGTCTACCGTAAGAGGAAAGCTTAGGGACTGTCTGCAAAGTGCAAAACACAAACAGATAATGTCAATAACTTCGAATCTTTTCAAGCTCGTATCACACCCCTTAGTTACCTACCTTAGTTTGGTGAAATGTAGCCTACCCTACTCAATATTTTTTTATTATGAATAACATTCAATAACTTTGCTTTTCTAAACTTTAGCCTACTACCACCTGCATGCATTGTGTTGGTAGTAAAAATTATTTTGGTGGTAGTAAAAAAGGTAGTAAAAGGTAGTAAATTCATCTCTATGATTGCTGCAGATACCCTGTACCTAGAAACTGTCACTTAACACATCTGTAGTATATAACACCCATAGGCTATGATAATAAACTTCTTTTAGTCTAAACATTCTGATTTTGCCGATTCAACCAAAAAAAAAAAAAAAAAAACAATATCCCTTACACGTAACAAGTAGGATGTGGAATAGTTGTCAGTTTTCCTTTAGAAGTTTAGATATATTGAAGCTGTAGCTGTATATTCTGATGGGTGATCTTTTTGTTTTAATTTTTTATTAGGTATTTACGTGCACTTGTGCAGGACCGGAGCCATCACACATCTCTCCCAATATATGGACATGGTAAATATTTGTTTGCTAAGTATATTTTTTATCACCCTTTTTAACAGTCAATAGCCTATAGTAAGACATAATATATTATAGCCAAGTAATATATTATGCAGCTTTTATTTGTTATTTGTAAGATGTGTTTTAGTTTGTGTGTGCATACATACCATAGGAGAATGTAGACCTCACCTTCTTGGCTGAGCATCCTTTACGCAGTTTGGCTCTTGCGGCTCAAGTGTCTGCTGAGATGTGGCGCAGAAATGGACTTTCTCTTGTGAGCCAGGTTAGTATTTAAGCACCCCTAACTTTTTCTCTTGACCCCTATTGTATCTAACATCTATCTGTAAATTTTAAGGAATGTCTGTCTGTCTGAGAGAACTAAGAGCCTGTAGGTGTCATTAAATTGAATCAATTGGCTAATTAACTTCAAAAACTTAGCCTGGGCTACTACTGATCTTACTAATTTGTGCGTCTAAAACTTACCGAGAAACGCTACTAGAGTGTCTTATTCAGGCTCATTTAAAAGGGTTGAAACAAAAATTTTAGCCCCCCCCCCCCCCCCCGCCAATGGTCTTGTTTAAAAGTGTATGTAGCACAATAATCTGTGGTGTATGGTTAGCTGTGTTGTTGCAAAACGGCAAAAAAATTGTTTAAAAATCACCCCTTCTCTGATTCTGATTGGAGAATTGAACGGTCAGTCGAATGTGGTCCAATCAGAATTCTTTTCATGAGTGGCGCGAAGTCTGTAATATAACATTAGCACATAGTTAACGGTGATGTTTAGCTGAGTCACCTAGTAACATACTTACGGGTTTTACGAACAATAAAGATATCTATTTTAGTGACTGAACAACTGACTTGTAACTGCTATTTTTCCTTGAAGGACGGCAATAGTGACAGGAAAAAAAAACAACCCAATCACATGACACATTTCGTTTCACACGTCGACATGAATCACAATTCGTTCTGGATTTCTGGCTATACTTTGGAGCAATTCCATCATGAATATACATGTTATGGAGGCATGAAAGATGTGTGGTAATCGTACTAGAGCACACAAAGTCACGTAACCCCATTCATTCTCTATGCTCTGTGGGTGTATGCAAACCGCATTTAAAGCAGAATTTATCACTTCATAAATCTGAACCTACTGTAAAATTGTGACACCTGTGCATACTTCAAACCACAACTATAACTGCTTATAAATATTCAGCGAAACGCCCTAAATGAATATTACTATATATTAATGACATGCCGAATGCTATTGAAAAGAAGCATAAACCACAATGTCACAGACTGTGAAGTAGAAGTTTACCTTTCACCATTTCACTGTATACCAACTGTAACCTTCAACATTACTGAATGGATAAAAAGTTGAACATTTAGAAATAGTAGATGAATGGTCAGTGGCGTCATTAGGTCTATTGTAGGGTGGCTGAAGTGTTTTTTTCGTTTTTTTTTTTCCAGAAAAATTCAATATCAAAACGCATGAATATATGTTTAAATAAATAACAATATAAACCTGTCGCTATTCATTTGAATATGATCATAAATTTGGTGGTTCTGTAAACAGACTTATCCGCACAAATATTTGTCCTAAAACTCCCCTCGTCCACACGGAGCGGGTGGAAACACAACTGTAAACGGCAAGATTTGAAAACAGGTCCCAGAGTGGATAAATTTGAAAACGCCGGTTTGGCGTTTTCCTGTAGATGGGCTAAACCGGATATTTTTTTTGGTGGATTGCATCATCACCCCTTTTACCCGTTTACGGAGAGCTCCGCCACTCTCTATTAACTCCATTCACTTTGACTTTAGTTGCAGTTTAGTTTAGAGCGCAAAATCAATGGACGTCTATGGAGCAAGATGGCTAAATTGCATGTTTTATTTGCATGTCGTAAACAAAGTCCAAATATTATTGTGGTTTACGAGAGATCAACAGGGGTTGTAAGTCAAAAGTGGAATAATCTAGGAGTCATATCCTTTTCTTTTCTTACAGTTTTGGCAGTTGTAACCTAGTCTCTGCTAGCATGTAGCTGGTAGCCGTATTTTTCATAACCAAGCGAGTGTAAAAATACGGCGTATGCACCCTTTTTGTCGATTCTGTATTCTGTTTTTATAACAGCATTGCATTTGTTTATAAAAAAAATATATCCAGAGATATGTAGGAATATGTAGGTGCAGCTCCATAGGCCCCCATTCATTCTGCACTCGCCCGCAAGCTCCCCCACGGTGCAATACCGTCTTGGGTTACTAATAACGTTCGTTTTCGTGTAGACGTGGACAGATTCTGAGCTGGTTCCGTCTTTAAGCAAATCGCTTTGAAAACAAACACCGTTTACGGCTTCATGTGGATGTAGCCACAGTGCTTCGTTATCAGTCCCATTCCAGTTGTTCACAAGGAACACCGACATTACTGAAAATCCAGTCAATGTTTTCACTGCTAGTTTACACTCAGCTGCCTACATACTGCAGACAAGAGACAAGGCAAGACATGGCTACAAATAGCAAGATTTTCAAGAAAGTAAGTCTTCACTGCTGGTCGTAACAATTAGTTAGCTCCAGCTAACGGCAGAGAGCTCCATGTAATTAATGAACCAGGTGCTCGCCATTTTGATAAATAAAAAGTCTGGCTAGCACACAAAGTTAAATTGTTAGCATAATGTTGATTTCTGACATTTGTTTTAGCTATGAAAAATCTAGCTGAGCTCATTCAGGTATTGTTATCATCATCATTCATGTTTAACTGAATAAACATGTACACACACATAACAAGTACATCTTATTGAACGTGATTTATTTTCATCACCAAATATCATAGTAGAACATCTTTATCAAGCAGCAAATACTGTATTCATGAACTAAACATTCAAAATAATATTTCCAGCCTGTCTCTTCAAGTAATGTTACAACATATTTTGTGTGTTAATATAAAAGATTTGATTAGTGGTGGGCCATTTCTGGCCTTAACATGCTGCCTTAACCTGAAGTTAGAAGAAAGTATCGCTGTTAATCTATTCTCAAAGTTGGGTTGGGAAAAGAAGTGCGGTTAAATTAAGACATTCAGAAGTATTGAAAATGCCTCTCATCATCAATGTCGTGGATTGGTAGAACAAGAGAGAACAAGCGAACAAAATTCTCCATCTTTATGCCTTGAACAGTTTAGAGGACGTACGTCGATTCTCTTTTTAGACTTTTTTGACTCAATAGAAACCAAAGTATGCACTCCTCAGCGGGCTGGGAAAAATTTCACCCTGCAATTCCACACTGACTCTGCTAACACCCCCCCCCCCCAGGGCATGAGTGACGTATTGCATAGATATGCATAGACGTATTGCATAGACAGATCAAGCACAGCAAACAACATATGTTAAGTTGCCGTGAAAATACGCGCATGAGCAAGCGTTCCTTGTGACACTCACGTACCTTACGTTGACTATGAATCAGGCCTAACACATCAAATGTGTTACGTTTGCTAATATGGATTCAGGCTTGAAGCCACCAGGTTTGCTTCAACTTTGCTTCGCAAAACTCTGCAAAACTTTGTCCAGTGAATTTTGACATCATTTCAATGTAATAGAACATTAAAAGTGGTTTACACTCTCAGTAAGTTTGTGCAATCATTTTCACGGTCATAAAATTGCTTTAGCAATCTTGTTTTCTATTAGACTGGCCTGTTGTGTTGCAAACGGCGATAGAGCATGCCGCTCTACAGTCTTGTATAGTGAATACGGAACATGCAATGTGTGAGAGAGCGCTCCGCTAGCAGATAGCTGTACAATTCAACAATACAGCTAGCTGTACAGAGCTCCCCCTGCAGCTTTGGGATGTTTAATGCAGGGTTAAAAAAGTACTTACTGAGTGTTTCATTTAAAAAAATGTTGTGGTTGATATTGCATGTTATCTGTAGAAAGCCATTCATTTGCTTTGTATCAGTATTTGTAATCCTTTTTTCTCAACATCAAAATTGTAACTGTAAAAGTTAAAAGTACACTTATTTCTACAAATGAACGAAACTACCTGGCTTAAACTTGGGCTACTATTAGCCATTATTTTGGTAGAACTCGGCAGAATTGAAATGAGTCATTTTAAACTAGATTAATTTTAAAATTACAGTGAGATTAATCTAGATATAAAAAATATGTGCCCACCACTAACTGAAATAATCGATCAGTATTTGCAAATCTTTTAAATATCTAATAGTTGCTTTTCATCTTTTTTTATTGTGTGACAGGTTTACTACTATCAAGATGTGAAGTGCAGAGAGGAGATGTATGACAAAGACATCATCATTCTTCAGGTAGGGTTCTTGTTTGTTTTCTAGAATGCAGTTTTCAGATCACTTTATTTAATATTCTACATTGCTCCTCTCCCACTTGCTCATACAGATTGCTGCCTCCAGAATGGACCCAAACCACTTCCTCATGCTAATTTTGTTGCGTTTTGAGCTCTTTGATGTATTTAATGGCAGTTTTCCAAGTAAAGACCAAGTGAGTTGCCCTTATCCTTAAAGTATGTAAGAGTTGTATAATACTGTACACTCTATCTGTGACCTATTATGTAGAACTGGTTTAATATTTCATATTCAAAAATTGATAAATATGCTAATTTTGAGATAATTGATGGATTCTTTTTCCAGGAAATCCTACGACAACTAAACAGATTAACAGAGGAAATGTTGTATCTGCTCATTGTCATCATAGGTAAGTTGTCCAGCTGAGTGGTCACAATAATGTTGACTCATTTGGTCACCTGTGTCAAGTAAGATTATTTACACTCTTATTTACGGGTGTGTAGGGGAGCGATATGTTCCTGGCATCAGTAATGTGACCAAAGAGGATGTTACAATGAGGGAGGTGATCCATCTTCTGTGTATTGAACCTATGGCCCATAGCAATCTTGTCAAGAGCCTTCCAGAGGATGTAAGCCTTTTAAAATTTCTTTTTCCTTCACTTTTCCATCTGTAAAATATGTGGGGCAAATATATGTTATGAATGACAGAAAATGAGAAACATTTTGTACATATGCATGTAAACTTTACAGTTCAATACAGAAATTCCTAGTGTATGTAATAACTGAAATCATACCAGAGGTGATTTGCATGTCACATGTCAGCCATTTCAAGTCTTTAATACTCAAGTCTGAATCAAGTCTCAATTTTTCTTATTAAGTTCACTCTACTCTTCGCCTCAGAAGTAAGGGATAATAAACACCCCAATAAAGGCAATATTTGCTAATATACACACATAATGGCGTTCCATTATCCCACATCATTGTTGCCACATCTGCGCTTTTGATAGCAGTTATACAGTGCCATATGGATGACAGGCAGGTTTCAAGAGCAGAGGCATCTCTTTCCGGTAAGACCCATGAGTGGTCGTTTACCAAGCCCCAGTAAATATATGCCATTGAATTTTGTATTAGTTGTAGTTTTGTAAAGCAGGCTTTGCTGCACCCAGAGTAATCAACAGTATCATTAGAGTAATCATTATAGTAATCAATCATACACGTAACAAATGCATATATTAGTTTTTCTGCACCCTCGAAGGATAGGAGCTTCAGTGTGGCCTTACAATTCATTGTGAGCATGTGCAAACTGGTAGAGACCAGAGAGGTAGGATTTTAATCCGACTACTGCAGTGTCCCCATCATGTGTTCAAGCTTATATAGAAGGATAGTCATTTGTTTCAGGAAAACAAGCTTATCAATAGTACAGTGCATTTTTATGTGTCCCTGGAGTTACATTATTTAGTAATGGCTGGAAATGCATTCTACTGTTACTTGAACTGCAAACTGCAAAAGTCCCTTGCTGCTTCCTCTTTAGAAGTTTCCTCAACCCTCGGCACATTTCAAAACCTTGTAAATGTAATATTTAATTTTCTTCTGGGTGCCATAGTTTCTGCATAGGTTTTCTGCATTTTTCGCACACAAATGTTTCACATTTTCGCACTGTAATTTCCTGTTGTATCTGGTGTGTACTGGCCTTTAGCCTTTGTTTGTGCATATGGGCCCCGTCTCTAGCCATTAACCCTTTGTTGACAGCCCCGAACGTTCCAGTTGGACTCGTGGCACAAAAAAACTTACCCTGTGGCCATACTACACGGCAGAGATAAAATATACCCACCATTGTAATCAGAAGAAAAAACACTTTAAAATGGTATAAAACATTAATAATTATGTGTGAGGGTATCATTATTATCTTTATAAATATCCTCAGAATTATTCAGTAAAATCAGATTTTTTTTTTAATTTAACACAAATCTTATTTTTTTAGAGTGTATGGCAGACAAATTAAGTTGACCCCTACTCAATGAAAGAAACCGAATCAATTTATCACTTTCTACTCAAAAGTTATGGTCAATTCATTATGTCCTGCACGTGGCAGAAATTTGTAAAATCTTTACGGAGTAGAATGTCTTCACTGCCAAATTTGACATTTGACCTCGAAATTCAGATACAATGATCAAAATAAGTTGTTCTGATAAAGAGCTATATGTGGTATGTTTCATTATACTTTGGGACAGGTAATTCACATTGTTATGGAGAGCAAAGGATTAACCTTTTGAAAAGTTACATTTAAATAACCCAAACGTGTAAAACACCCACCAAAACACCCAGCATCCATTATTATTGCATGAAGTTGATTTATTTTCAATTTATATCACAAATGATTACAAAACATATAGCTTCAGTCATTTTTTTAGATTACCAGTTCATACAGGAAACTCGGTGACGCCGTAATTAGATCATGGCGCGGACCAATCAGGTTTGCTCCCAAATTTCCGCGCTTGTTTAAATCTGCTGCGCCCGGCAGAGACGCTCACGCAGCTTCAGGTTGTTGAATTTTGCTTCGATTTACTCCCTCCCCAGCTCCACCTGTCTAGATCTGCCAGATATGTTTATTTTGCTTGTTTTGCTTGTGATATCAGTCACAGTATAAATTTGTTTTTCTGGCAGCTTTATTCATTCAGTTTCGTGATTTGCAGCAGCAGCTTGAGCAGATCTAGAGCACCATGACCAAGCATACCATCTTGTATGTACACCAATAAAATGTTGAATATTAATTCTGAGAGTTTCCTGTCTGAAGTGTGGTAACTCAATAAAGAAGTGCAATTATCAATCATGAAAAATAACCAATAAACGTAAACAGTCAATAGACAAAAAAAAGTCAACCATAGACTTGTGCTTACTTTAGGATGAACAAGCATGCAATGAGTCAATCAAATAGATCAGATTTTTTTTTTATTTTATTTAAATCAACAACAAATGTAATTTCATTAGCAAGTGAATTTCTAATAAACAATCAACAGTGAATGAAAGTGCCTCCTGTTTTCATGTGCAATAAACAATAATCTCTTGTCAATCACTAAACACAGTATCTGAAAGTGCTTCTTTTTATATTTAACATTATCATTACAAAAATCAATCAACAGCAACAATCAATCAACTAAGAAAATGCTTCTTAATTACCATGAACAATGTAATGTGCACCCAATGAACAATTATGAGAGAAATCAACAAAAATCAAGGACCAACTTATTTCTGAGCTCATAATTCATTTTGGTATTCATTGCTGTTTCTATGTTTATAATTACATGGTTTTGGTGCTCCAGTATCTGTAAAAAGAAGTAACTGGGACATGGCCACAAAACATTACAAGGGCCGTCAGTCGTGATCATTCATCTGGACTGGTTTCTTTCCATGTACCATCTGTGCCACCATAATAGGGCTTTCTGAGGATTTCCTCCCAGGCATAAGCATTTGTGTAGGTGCAGATTTGTAGCAGGAGGGCATCGGTAAAAAACGTAAAACAAAAAAAATCTATGGCTTTGGTCATGGTACCTCGTGTTACTTCATCTAGGTGAACACCAGGCTGGCGTACAGGACAGAAAGCTGGTAACTGGTTGGGCAGGTCTTGATCATAGCAGCTATATGTCTGGAGTTGATGTACAGCTCTCCCCCTCCTTCTCACTGTGTCTGGTAACTCCACTCTAGGGTCATCCTCCTGTGAGCCAGTGGCAGTGGAGTTCTAAAAGTTGAGATAAAAAAAACAATACAAGTTGTTCACAAGACTAACTAGTTGTTCACAAGGCTACCCAGGTCACTAGGTCAAGGCTAATTTAGTCAGTAGCAGAAATGTTGCTACTGACTACATGCGTTTTTTTTTTTTCTCAACCTCTACAAAAAAAAATGTTAAATAAAAGAAAAAATATAAATAAAGTTGTTGATAACCTAGGTCAAAAGCTAATTTCAGTCAGAAAGGGTTGTAGCAGAAAGGTTGCTTACTTACTAAATATCATTAGGCTAATTTCTGTCTAGAAGTTGAGAGAAAAAAAAATAAGTTGTTCAAAACTTCAGTGAAGGCTACTTTCAGTCAGAGAAGGTTGCTGTTTACTAGGCATGCCATTACTTTTTTGTATGCCATTACTTTCTTATAGGGAGCAAAAATAGACATTTCTGGAACTAAACAGAATGAGTAAAACTGATGTTTATTTATGTATTGAATCATCTCTTCATCCAGACATGCCCATATAATAGGCTATGCTAACAATGCTACACTGTTGGTAAGGGGGAATTAACCAGCGAGTGAGATAAAGCTTGATATTAAGATAAAGCGTGATCAAAAAGAAACACGAGCCACAACTTCTTTTAGTTCTGACAAACAAAAAGTACACAGTATATTCAGAGTGTTATCCCTCAAAAAGATAATATTTTATGAAGCTGCAAGTAGTCTAAAATACAATATTGAGTTTCGAAAACGTTACGGATACTAACGTATCCTCGGTTCTCTGAGTGAGAAGCCGAAACGTACGAGTGGATGATGCCTATCATCTCCTGCTTTTCTGAAGTCATTTTAAACCAACCCTTTGAAAAAAGGGCAGTAAGTGCACTGACGCGCGCAGGCAACTACTTAGACAGCCCTGCGTGACGTCAGAAAGTCTATATATTGACTGCGCTTACGCTTCAGGTCCTCTTTGCCAAGCTCGCCAGCGTCGGCGATTGAGGCCCGAAGCGTACGTTTCGGATTCTCACTCAGAGAACCGAGGATACGTTAGTATCCGTAACGTTCTCTTTCGTTTCAAAGCCGAAACGTACGAGTGGATCACTACAACCAAGCCTCAAGAGCCCTACACCAAGGAGCCCAAGGTGGGAAGATCCATGGGACCGCCGCCGGGCCCAGAGAGAACACTCTCTGCTACACCCGGCCTGGTGACGTCCAATGCGTAAAAACGCGCGAAGGTGTTGCCTGAGGCCCACAAAGCGCTCAAGCAGATATCCTTCATGGGGACGCCTTTCCAGAAGGCCCAAGAAGCCGCCACTCCACGGGTGGAGTGCGCCCTGACATGAACAGGCGGAGGAACACCCGCCGCCTCATATGCCAGACGTATGGCTTCAGTAAGCCAATGCGACATGCGTTGGGTAGACAAGGCCTGACCCTTGGCACGCTCGCCATGGCAGACGAACAACTGATTTGTCTTCCTGATGCTCTGCGTACGCGTCAAATAGGCACGAAGCGCTCTGACTGGGCACAGAGTAACGGGCACAGAACTGCCCGTCTCAGGAAGGGCTGCGAGCTCAATGACCCTCGAACGAGGGTAGGTGGACAGCACTTTCGGGCGAGAAAAGGGATTTGGTCGCAGCGTGACCCGCGCGTCACCTTGCGTGAACTCAAGACAGTCAGGACTGACCGACAAGGCAGTCAGATCGCTGACACGCTTCACCGAGACCAGAGCGAGCAGAAGCGCAGTCTTAAGGGAAAGCATCTTTAGACTGGCACTCGACAGAGGGTCAAAGGGCGTAAGGGCCAGTCCACGTAGGACAGTGGCCAGGTCCCAAGTAGGGACCGAAGGGGAGGAAGAGGGGCGGAGCCGCCTGACGCCCTTCATGAAGCGCGACGCAAGGGGTTGAGCACCTGGGGAAACGCCAGCATAGCCAACATGGCATGCTGAGATAGCTGCGAGGTACACCTTCAAAGTAAGAGGGTGTACGACCCTGATCAAACAGGTGTTGCAGAAAAGCAAGCACCTCGCCAATAGGGCAGACTAGAGGATCACAGCCTCTGTCTCTGCACCACGTGCTGAAAACACGCCACTTCAGTGTATATAACGACCTAGTGGACGTAGCTCTAGCAGCCTGAACGGTCTCTATCACTGCGTCTGACAGGCCGCTCTCTAGGAGACGCGCCCGTTCAGGGGCCAAGCCGTCAGTCTCCACGCTTCCGGCTTGGGGTGCCACAGCGACCCGTGAGCCTGCAATAGGAGGTCTCTCCTCAGAGGGAGGGTCCACAGCTGGCCGTCTAACAGTGAGACCAGATCTGAGAACCAGCTCTGAGATGGCCAATTGCCAATGGCCGTTCTGATCCTGGCCAACACCTGACGCATCAGAGGAAGGGGGGGAAAAGCGTAGAGCAGACCGCGTGGCCACGGGTGTGCCAGCGCGTCTGACCCTAGCGGCGCATCTCGTTCCAGCGAAAACCACGCTGGGCAGTGAGCGTTCTCTCTCGAGGCGAAAAGATCGACTCGTGCCCGCCCGAAGCGGGACCAGAGGCTGTGCACCACGGCTGGGCAGAGGCGCCAGTCGGTTGCACGTGGAACACCCCTGGAGAGGAGGTCCGAGGCCGAGTGGGACAGCGCCGCCTGCGGCGCATAGGAGGCCCGTCAGTCTGAGACACAGCCTGGCCGAAACGCAGGCACCTAGTCTGAAGTGGCGTAGACACGCCCTGACGTCCTGAAGCCTCTTCGGTGTGAGCGTCGCTCTCATTGAGCGTGAGTTCAGCCTCACGCCCAAGAACTCGACCTCCGGGGAGGGAGAGAGCATGCACTTGCTTAGGTTCACTAAGAAACCCAGACTGTGCAGGTGACGCAAGACCATGTGAGTCTGTGACGTTAGGAGCTGTCTGGAATCTGCCAGCAGCATCCAGTCGTCCAAGTAATTGAGGAGTCTGATCCCCTGAGCGCGTAGCGGAGCGATCGCCGCCTCCACGCACTTGGTGAAGCACCGAGGTGCTAGAGATAGACCGAAGGGGAGGGCTGCGTACTCGTACGCCCTGCCCTCGAAGGCGAAGCGTAGAAAACGCCTGTGCCTTGGGACTATGCCTATGTGAAAATAGGCGTCCTGAAGGTCTATGGTGACCATGTAGTCCCCCTGGCGGACCGACTCCGCCACCATGCGCCCCGTGAGCATGCGAAAGGTGAGAGGTTTGAGCGAAGCATTGAGCGCTCTGAGGTCTAGAATAGGGCGAAAAGCGCCCGACTTCTTGGGCACCAGGAAGTACGTACTGTAGCGACCTGCGCCAGCGTGGAAGCCACGAAGAATGCCGCTCTGTTGGCGATAGCCGTAGGGGAGAGGCGTTCGCAAGCCGAGCAAAGATCTGGCCGCGAAAAAGGCGAGCATAGCATGCTCGCTCCCCATACAGATAAAACAGATGGCATGGCGGTCGGAGATCGTCATCGGACGGTCACAATCGGTGCAACGACGAGTAGCCATCTTGCGTCTCGGGGTACCAGAAGTTAGGGACCGGCGTGAGCACTTGGAGCAAGACGGAAATCCCTCGGAGAGCTTTGACAAAAGCTTTTGTGGTGGGCTTTCAAAAAAGCCGTTGGTTTTTAGAAATATTTGCAAGAGCAAACGAAAGACGACTCAGAAACACACGCAGTAAGCGAGGTGAAAGAGGCAAAGAGGACCTGAAGCGTAAGCGCAGTCAATATATAGACTTTCTGACGTCACGCAGGGCTGTCTAAGTAGTTGCCTGCGCGCGTCAGTGTGCTTACTGCCCTTTTTTCAAAGGGTTGGTTTAAAATGACTTCAGAAAAGCAGGAGATGATAGGCATCATCCACTCGTACGTTTCGGCTTCAAAACGAAAGAGAACTTTGTTTACTCACTCTGCATCGTTGTCGTTGCCGAAAGTCTTTATCCAGTTCACGGTCCAACTCGTACTCTTCTCCACTAAGCCACCTGTTTCACTGTCTTCACTGCTATTGTCATCATTTATGTGTTGACACCTCAGCAGCTGAAAAACGCACTTGAAGATGCTTTAGTTCCTACATGTCCATGCAGTGTACAGCCGCATGAAGGGGGTACATGGAAGTTTCTGAGGCGGGACAATCACAAGATGTAAAATGACACAAAACTTGGCGAATAGACTATCAAAACGAACCAAACTACTTGACAGTGATTGGCTTGCTGTTGACAACATATCTACATAGTTTTTTTCATCTGTGAGGTTAAATGCATGATTCAAACACAGCGAAGACGTCATGGTTCGAAATCGAACCGAATTTGAATGGGCCGTCAACAAAGGGTTAAACTACACCTGGTTATTAAGGAATTATGGTGACCTAGCAACCACAATGACAACCTAGCAACCAACAAGATTAATCTAGCAAACTCACCTGCCAACAGCATTACATGAGTTATCTAGGTTTGATAAAGTATGATTAATAGTATTGTGTTTTGCTTCCTTTACTTCTATAAATTAGTTAGACTTTCAGGCCTTTTAGATTCTTGTTTCTTTGTTTTTATTTGTTTTATTGTGTTATATATATTGTCTGCAAAGAATGAATAAACACAAACATAGTCAATAGCATCATAGTCACATAATCTTTGTTGGCGTATAATGATTTGCATATAGCCATGTAAGTTTGTAATGCAAATGAAATGTTTATTTTCCATGATTTGACCTCCTTTAGGTAAGCCATGAGACTGGCCTGGAGACAGTTCTCTCTAAAGTTGCAACTTTCAAGTATGTGCATAATTGTGTACTTTACATTATGATATTGTCTAATTGTGCCTCTGTCTTACAAGACTGACAGCATAAAGGAAGAAGAAATCTTAGGCCGTCACCGTGTCTACATTTTTTGATAACTGAGGGGGAAAAAAAATACAGACAGGATTTTTAAAGATTCTGAAAATATTGCAAACCAGTTTTATCATTATTTATGATGAGATTTGATGACTGAACCAAATCAGACCAAGAAAAGCAAATGTTATAATTGTTGCCTCCTGCATCATAGTGGAAATTTCCTCATCTATGCAATAATCATTACATAGCAGGATTTTTTTTTCTAATCTAGTTATTTAAGATTTGTGGGAAATGATTAACGTAAAAACAACATTATAATAAAAAATATACCAATTAATATACCAATTAATTAATATAACAATTATTTTTAAATTTTCTGTTAAGTTATAAATATAATATTATATTCCTTACCAAGTAACCAAGACATTTGCTCTGAGAGCTTAAAAAAAGTCACAGTGGCTATTATGGATCCTGTCATTAATTCTTCTGCTACTCTAAAAGTTGTCTTTGTTAAAGGCATGTGTACTGTATACTGGCATTAGTCAAATAATTTACAGAGGTGCTGTCAATGGTTTTATATTATAACAGTATGGAATTATTGCATCCTTTCTATTCACAGAACCTTTGTTATATCTACAGCCATCATTAAGTTGCTTGTAAGAAGTTTTGAGTCAATTGTGCCACTTTTTCCCTGACACAGGAAGCCTGGGGTATCAGGCCATGGGCTCTATGAGGTTAAAAAGGAATGTCTACAAGAGTTTAACCCTTTCTTCTATCACTACACCAAGTCTCAGTTCAGCAAGGTAATTCTTTTCAAATCGACAGAAAAATCTTGCCTATTGTGAAGATTATTCACACATAAAAATCCTGTCTAATTTATTCCTCAAAGGCTGAAGACACTCAGAAAAAGAGAAGAGTGCAGGAAGGAAATGATAAAGGTAAATGACAATAGCCATTGTTGTAACAGTTAAGGGCATTTGTGATCTACAGCATCCACTACTGTAGCTCTATGCCCTCTGGCAAAGGTTTCAAACTCCTGTTCAGTTTATTCGTGACTGCATAGTGTTACAACTTGTTTCTTAGACTGAACTAACTTAATAACAATTACATCCACCTTTATGAGTGGCAATAAATTGTCTTACTTTCTGTTAAGAGTGTGGTTAAGGTAACAGTCAAAACGTTCCGACAACAGACCGGCAATCCAGCTACTTGACTAGAAAGCTTCTGTAGGCTTAATAGGTGCTTTGGACATCGATAAAGGACCCTATTTTTTAAACATGCACATCTCAATAATGGTTAGAAATTTAATGTCGATAGTTTCTAGTACTGTCATCCATTTCTGATTTGGCAACTATCATTATTGTGCTTGGTTACAAACAAATGGTTACAAACACTTTGCTTCTCTCTAAATACAGTACATGACTCAGAAATGGACGTTTTTCTATTTGTCGTCTTGAAATATGAGAAGTAAAAAAGCTATTGTTCATAAAAGTATCATAATTCTCACTAAAAATAAACCTTGTATAGTTCATATTGTTGCACATGATGAATTGATGTAGAAATTTACTGAAATTTTAGGTGCTTGCTACAGCAGGGCTCCAGACTAACTTTTTGTGTTGGTTGTACTGGTGTGCCTAACTTTTTTTTTTTTAGGTGCACCAGCACAAAATTCAGGTGCACCCACATTTTTATTACGTCGCCTTTAACACCAAAAGGTCACCTTTTTATCCCTCCTTTCATATAACGAAACGTTGTCGACCCTTCAGCGAATGCTCTTTTCCCGCCCAAGTCTGCCCGCACTCCCGACAGTATATACAGTGCACTGACTTATGTTCTTTACTGTACATTAGCCAGAGAAATTGATTTAACCATTCTTTCCGGAAAGAATATGTTTTGGGCTTTTTCATCTCATTACCGTTACCAGGCTCTACCTCAGTCTCCTTTGGTTCCGAGGCCTACTGTTGAAGGCTGAGGTCGAGTCTTGGCTGCATGGAATCGGCTTTGTTTTCTTAACTAAGAAAGTTTCAATATCTCTACCTCTCTTTATTTTCACGTATTTGTCGCGTTTATTTTCTTTAATCGTTTCAGTTCCCTGCTCACTGCTCAGGTCGCGCGCATTTTTTGAGCTGACAACAACTTGGAGCAGTGAAAAGCACCACAGCCAATCAGAGGCAAGGATCCGCCCAAATTCTGTCTCTTATTGGTTTAGACCACAATACAATCAGGATAACCGAGGATAACAGAGAGATGCTGCACTTGCGAAATAAATTCATGTTTTCACCTGAGCAACGTCAGGTGCACCAGTGCGACCGCAATTTTTTTTCAGTCGCACTTTTTGGGCAAACGGCAAAAACTGTATTTAGAAATTGTACTTAGGCCATACTAATAAAATTAGTTGGTTCTCGGATTCGCCGCTTGAAAAAAATGCAAAATGAAATAAAAATAAAATTTAATTGGAACTCACACAAACATAAAAAAACACTGTGGCTGAGAGCTTTAAAGCCTCTGTGTGTAGGATCCTATCAGAATTCCCCATCTATCGGCGAAGTGGTATACTGCATTCGTTTGAATAAAATGTATTAGCCCTCCCCTTCACACAATCCTAATTTCTTGCTACGGAGGCTGAACGCTCGCTCGCTCTTATCTCAGTTTCTGCTACTCAGTCTCTGAGCGGAAACGCGAAAGGCGGAGCTGAATATACGATACTGCTCTCCCCTACAAGAACCCATACTTTTGAAAATGGCAGCGCAAAATGGATATTCTTCTTTGGTCCCCAGCCATATCTATATATAAATGGAAATTACCAAGTTTACCGGAACACTACGATTTATTCATGGAGGTAATTACTATCGTTTTACATTATATTTTTAAAATAAAAAATATATTTTTGATAAAAGACGAAGATAAATAGAAGATAAATCCTACACATAGAGGCTTTAATACTGAAAAAATGTGTCGTTGAAAACCAATAAAATCGCGCCTTTCACTTCAGAGCGCAAGAGACAAGACATGATATGAGGAAAGATGCCGGTGGATCCTGCTAGGCCAGTGTTTGCAATTATTAGAATATTTGATCAGAAGAGAAAAACATTTGACAAGTGCATTTAAATTGAAGAGGATGAGAACTTTGCGCAGTTGTACTTACGGTGCCGAGAGCAGTCTGCTTGTGCAACTCTGTGGGGGTGAGTTTGATATTTCATTGATTGAGAGGCGAAAAAAAAACATTCAAAGTGTTTCGCCATCAAAATCAAGGTGAGGTGTGAAAGTTAAGTTTATAAATTAGGCCACATTTAGTTTTTCCTTAACACATGAGTAAATGTCTTTAATGAATTAACTGTGAATGTGCTAATTTACCTTCAGAATTTATTTTTATTTTTATTTCGCTCACTCGCTCCATAATTTTCCTGAAAAAATCCGAGAACCAACTAATTTTATTGGTGTGGCCTTAGAAAAGTATATTTTACTCAAAAATGCCTGGAGCTGTTACATTATCTGAGTAAATATCATCTGGTGTAAATTTCAAAAAGCTTCATAAATACTGAGTCTTCAAACATTGTGCACCCACCTGTGAACACTCAACAATCATGGGTTTCTATAAGCAGTTGTATACGACTATGAAAATGAAAGTTATTAATACCCACAATACAGAAGACTACAAAAAGAAAGCAAAGTGTCAGCTTAGAGTTTTCACAGTGAGAAATTTAAAAGAGAAGGGAGTTCAGGGAGTCTGGGTTAGACTTAATAAACTCAACATTTCTTCAACTTCAGTTACTTTATTCACGGTCCACAACAGGACAACTCTGTGGTTACCATTTTTTACAGCAACAGGTCCCCAACTAAACATACATACCCCGTGCATGCGCACATGTGTTCTAGGGGTCAAAGGGTAAAATACAAAAAGAGAAAATATAACTTTAAAAAGGATAGGGAGTTTGTTATGTGAATTAATAAAAGTAATACTTTTTAGTACATTGGTAAATCAATAATAGTAATACTTGTCACAGAATTTCAAATAAACATACAATGTCACCCAATGACTATGAACAAAAAAATGACATTCTGGTACTTTCAGTTTAACAAAAGATGAACATATTAACAATGCAAACAAAGTTTTCAGTGCTTTGAATTGTCTGTGCAATAAAGATGTCACCACAGATTCCACCGTCCTTCACTTAGGGCTTTCAGAAGCACCAGTGCCGAAGCTCCCTTTTTAGTGAGACGGTCAGCAAGTTGGCCTTTTGTGTCTGACCAGAGCATCTCTTTTATTTTCTTGCTTTGTATTAGCTCTTTAATGCCACTTATGTCTAACCTGAGTCTCTTTTCTGTAACCTGTTTAGTTGACTTAAGAGCATCAAACAGGGATCGATTGTCAGTCACACAGACCAGTGAAGGGCACTCAGGTTGGCATTACCAGTGGTGAGCTCAGAAAAGAGAGTTGCAAGAAAAATAGCATTGTCTATACCCTCTGACATAGCAAGTGTTTCTCCCGCAATAGTGCTTCGAACAACGTGTCTAATTCTCTTGGATTGCCAACATAGAGGTGAAAACTTCCCTCTTTCTCCCATTAAAACAATCAGTGTCCACCCCTGTGTACCTCCATCTGGAAGATTACCAAGAGAAGCATCACTGAAAACCACCAAGTTGAGAGCATCATTGTTACCTAAGTGCTGAAACTTGAGGGTCACCTTGTCTGACTTAAGCTTACGGATAATTTTATTCACTTCATATATGGACTGCACTGTAGCATTTTTGATATTAGATGCCATTGTCATTAAGGGGGGCTTCCCTCAGTATAGCACGTACTGGTTGTATGTGAAGAAGTTGTAGACTCTCAATGTAACTGTGTTGATGTACCTGGACTACACCATTAACAGTAGCAAAATCCATCCCTACATAGCAAAAATGCTCATGCTCCTCACGCCCTACATGAAACGCAGACCTCAGCAGGGGAATTACGTCTGTTGAAAAGTCCTGCGAGCTTGCCCAAAGGAAATCATCTACATGGCATGCAAGCATTCCATAAGGCACACCCCTATTTTTCCTTTTTTTCAAAACAACGGCATACCCAAATGGGGCAGCGTCCCATATATGGGCGGGTGTGCCTTAAGGGGTTAAAGGGGTAGTTCGGTTTTTAACACATTGAGCCCCTTTCGCGGGCTGTCTAAAATGCAATAAAGTGGTTGACATCGAAATTTTGACGATTGCTTCTGTCTCGGCTATTTGGGAAATGTAGAATTGCCTCTGCCTCCCTTCAAAATGGCTAGCAATGGGCATGTGTTATTTCTATCCTTTGAAGACTGGTTTTAAAAAAGTGCTACTCACCAAGTGGTTAGTGGTGCTCAATAATGTTCCAAAACATGTATTGTAGCGAAATAAAGCTTCCGTCATGTTTTATTTGGCACTTTGTTTATATGAAGGAGCAAATAGATTCCTATGGGACTTACAAAATGGGAAATAAAACATGACAGAAACTGTATTTTGCTACGATACTTGGGTTGGAACATCAGCAAACGCCACTAATCACTCCATGAGTAGCACTTTTTTAAAACCAGTCTTCAAAGGATAGAAACAACAAATGCCCATTTTAAAGGCAGGCAGAGACGATTCTACATTTCCCAAATAGCCGAGACTGGAGCAATCATCAAGATTTTGGTGTCAAGCACTTTATTTCATTTTAGACAATCTGTGAAAGGGGCTCAATGTGTTAAAAACTATCCCTTTAACTTTAAACTGCTCGTCTAACCAAAAGAAAACTGCTGGATTCACCAGCGACATTTTACCACCTGTGCCCAGCATGATTTCTTTGACTTTGTTATACCAATACAGAGATTTTCTGAGAAGATTTCTGAGTCAGACATGGAGGCTTCTGTATACAATGTGATGTTACATTCCTCATTCTCTTTGGTCTTTTCTCTGCAAAGAACGCCACATCCTGCTGGTTTACTTGTATTCCGTTTCATATGTGCGGTAATTTTCCTCCTTTAGGAACACACTATCTAATTTTGCTAACGTTTCCATACCAGTGTCACTGTCCAAGTCAGCTGCAGGGATTTCCATAGCTGTTTCTCGGGCTCTTCCTTGGAGCCCCAATGTGACGGCGAGTGCATGCTTCTTTGCGTCGAGTTCTGTAACCCGCATCCATACGTTAATTTAATTTTTCCAACTCTCGTACGGCCTAGTCTCGTCAAACTTTGGTGGGACTTTGTAGCTAGCAGCCATCCTCTGTTACCGGTGTTAGACTTAATAAACACAATGTTTCTTCAACTTCAGTTACTTTATTCACAGTCCACAACAAAACAACTCTGTGGTTACCATTTTTCACAGCAACAGGTCCCCATCTAAACATACATACCCCGCACATGTGTTCTAGGGGTCAAAGGGTGAAACACAAAAAGAGAAAATATAACGTAACAGTCTGAACTGTGAAAGTCAAGATGAGATCTGAAAGACCTCAAGAAAACTCTCAGAGAACTGCTGGTATGCTGGTCAGAAAGACAAATCAAAACTTACATTTGACTCCAAAAAATCTGCAGGAAGATTTAGCAGACTCAGGAGTGCTGATGCACAGTTACCACTGTGCAACAATGTTTGTGCAGACAAGTCAGCAAAAGAAAACCTTACCTGCATACCATCACAATAAATCAAGGTCAGAAGTTTGCAAAAGAACATCTACAGAAACCTGTGGACTGATTGAAGTGGAACACTTTAGCCACAATCAGAAAAGGAATGTTTGGAGCAAAAAAGGAGAAGCATTACAGGTACATGAAAAAAACACCCTTGTCATCTATGGAGCATGTGGGTGGATCAGTCATGCCTTATGGCAGGGCTATTCAACTTCAGTACCAAGAGGGCCGAATGGAAAAAGACACCGCAAGATAATTGTATCCAACAATATTTAAAACAGAGCAAAATTTAGTTAAATTCAATTGAATTTTAAACAGTGACAATTTTAAACAAAGTGTGTCAACAAATATTTGAATAGAAACTAAGAAAACACTGTCCATATCCATAGCAAATCTTCTCTCAGAGAGGTGATAGGCTGTCACACAAACTACAATACATAAAGTATTTGAAAACACCTAGGCTAACCATATAATTTCTTGCCTGATGTCCGATAGCTGCTATAAATCATGCATCAGTGGGAAAAATTGTGTTGCACAATAAACATGTGAGTCTTGTAACAACAGCGGCTCAACACGAGTTACATTGAGGGGAGACCACGCGTGGATTTCCAAATAATAACATAATTTATTGAAGAATTATAATAATAAAGAAATAAGAATAAGAAAATGTGGTGCAAGTCAGTATGATGAAAAAGCCAAAAGTGTAGCATAAATCAGTCTATGGGAAAAAGCAACAAAGCGACAATGTAAGCCCAAATAAATCCAACAATGCCGGGAGGAGGAAAGAGACGCCACAGTCTTAGAAGGCCAGCCCCGCTAATCACACACCTGAGCAGAAAAGACAGCACAGGTACACCTGCGCAAAGGGCGGGGTTAGAAAGACCCGCTAGGGTCGTAACAGTCTCCTACTTGTTGCAGAGGGTAAAATTAATAAATATTTGTCAGTCTACCTTAAACTGACGAATCTCGTTGTCAATTAGACGTTTTATAGCTTAGTCAGAGCCATCTTTGCTCCAGTCAGGTGAATGAGATTGTTTGTGATTTGCGCAGGCTTGAGCTTTAGAACCTTAGGCGTTAAGAAATCATTAGATCGATAGGCCTATACAGAGATACGCAGAGCTGCATTAGTGGCATTAGCCTATGAATTTAACGCAAATTATCCGACAAACAATTTATCACAAAAACTATAGTTACACCGTTGGAAAGGTGAGTTTGTGCAGTGATGTGACTGCTATATCGGAGTGAAGAAAATGGAAGAATTTGTGTGGCCGATAGGGGACAACGGTGCACTATTTGGCAATCATAGATATGAAGATCGCCCATCAAAACGAGTTCATTCTTATGACGCGCGGACCGCAGGAAATTTGAATCGGGCCGCATCTGGCCTGTGGGCTGCTAGTTGAATAGGCCTGCTTTAGGGTTTTGTGTGCAGCCAGTGGAGCTGGTGACATTACACAGGTGGAAAGAACAATGAGTTCCACTAAAAACAAGCAAATTTTGGAAGCAAACATCACACCATTGTTAAAGTTGGCAGGACAATGATTCTACGTACCTTGAAATCCACCATGGACTCCCTTAAGAGATGCACACTGGGGGTAGGATAGCATTTTGAAGTTGAGCATGCAAGTGCAACTTGGGCTGACCTATGGTAATGTAAAAAAATCAAGTATTAAATGGTTTATTTTGGAAGGAGACCTTTAAAGAGTTGTGTGTGCAGAAGGCCAAAGATTATTACAGAACTAAAAGCCTTATGCAAGGAATAAAGGGCGAAAAACTCAAGTGTCAAGAACTGAAAGGCTTTTAGCTGGCTATAAAAAGTGTTTGCAAATTGTGATATCTGACAGAGGAGGTAGTATTTGCAAAAGAGACTGTGTTTTCAAATTTTCAATTTGAAAATGAGTGTGTTTATTAAGGGATGCCCAAACTTTTGCATAGCACTGTGCATAGCCAGGCAAAGATGACATCACAAACACTACTTGCATGCACAACTGCTTTCACATCAAAGAAATACACTACATATTTTATGTTTTTATTTTTCATTTTTTTGTCATAAATGACCTGCAAATTATTAAGAAGTCTGTGAGTCCATAAATATTCAAATATTCAAAAAAGTCATGGGTCTTTTACATCTGTTATTTCATGTGTACTGTGCTCTTTTTTCTCCTATTTTTAGTGCTGATGCCTCCAGTACCTCCTGCATTTACTGAAGCCTTTTCCAGTGTGGTACATCTCCTAAGCTGTGATGTATTTGTCCATGTGCTCAGACAAGTGCTTCAGAGAGTTGTTGAGGACCATGCTGCTTTCTGGACAGAAGCCATGATACAGAGGGTGTGTATTATTTCCATCAGTTTAAAAGTCCCTGCAATATTTGTAGTTAATACAGTTAAATTTTATTTATACAGTGGCTTATATAATTATCATGTCTGATCATGTCATAACTACACAGCAGACCTATATTGGAAGAGTTCCGGCAACTGACATTGTGGGTCTACGTGCACAGCATTCTAAACATAGTTTGCTAAAATATAAACACGGTTACAAATATGTCATGTTGGACATTTTGAAAAGATCAGTTAAGTAATTAATAGGCTACTGATGTTCACAATTATAGAGCCACACACTTCTCCACATGCTGATAATGTTGTAAATTACATATACTAACTTATTTGTGTTGAATATTTTTCCTACACATGGATTAAAACTTGCTTTATTTAGACATCAAGTTCTGATGGTCATATCTATTCCCTTTCTGAATGCCACTCTTGATGTTTTTGTATAAAATCAAGGGATCACCTTTTTTTTTCTTTAGGAAAAATGAACAAAATCAAAGACAGAATTATCATTAAAAAAATTAAGGCTGTAAGGTACATTGTATGTGATAGAAGAGTGTTTTTCAACCACTGTGCCGTGGAACACTAGTGTGCCGTGGGATGCTGTCTGTTGTGCTTTGGGAAATTATCCAATTTCACCAAATTGGTCTAAAAATATATATTTAAATACTTCATCTGCAAATAATGTGCCATTGTCAAGTGTCTGTGCTGTCTCTGGTATAAAACACTATTTTTTATAACTTGTACAGTTATAAAATACTTCTTTTTGTTTCTTTGATTCCTATTCAAGACACTTGGTGAGAATGACTTTGTACTTTGTCTATATAACAATCTGCTTTGTTCTTTGTCTTTTAACAATCTGCTGGCGGTGTGCCTCGTAATTTTTTCAATTGAAAAGTGTGCCTTGGCTCAAAAAAGGTTGAAAAACACTGTGATAGAAAATGCAAGTGTGGTCAGAAGATGTATTAAAACATATTGAAGCACTGACATGCCTGGACATTGCATGCCACTTTGGGCACAGTATTGTCAGGGCCTGAGCATAAAGAACATTGGTAAAACGTATATTTCTGAAAACAGCACATTACCTGTGACTTCCTCTTGCTCTTCCTCTGAATAAAAGTCCATCACCAAACAAGCCCATCACCAACATCAGTGTAATGCAAATGTAAAGTAAAACCATAAGGGCAAAAAGGTAGAAGGTAATGACTAATGCAGCGGTTCTTAACCTGGGTTCAATCGAACCCTAAGGGTTCGGTGAGTCGGTCTCAGGGGTTCGGCAGAGCCTCCGCCGCGGAGGTCACACCCAAATTATTGTGTAAATTTGTGATGACCCGCCCACAAGAGGTTCGGTGAATGCTCATATGAAACTGGTGGGATTCGGTACCTCCAACAAGGTTAAGAACCACTGGACTAATGTATTGTGGCAATGCAAAAAAACGGTGTACAGTCACTGCCAGCATTCACTTTAAGGTAGGGCAAGCAGAGAAATTGAGCTTTCTTAAAGCCCCAGATGTGTCAGACCTGTTGTTCAGCTTGTTATTTTGTTAATTTAATATTTTGGTATTTTATAGGCCCTTCACCTGATAGCCCAGGCGCTTGTAGAAGAGAATTCACAGTTAAAGGCTGGCAGCGTGGAGGATGTGACCTTTAACTTCAGTCTGAAGGCTCGCAGTAAGTTTGTATTGATGTGATGTGTCCCCATAATGCAACTGTAGTTCAGTGTTACGTGTTGCAGTTATTGACATCAACAACAATCATTGGGCAGTATTCTGTGTGTATGTTGGGGAGGATGCTTCCTGTTGATTAGAGAGCTGTGGGGTGGATGTGTGCTGTTATATGTGAAGAGGTGGGTTAGCTGGTAATTCTCTGTAGGGGGAGAACTGCTGTGTGAATGTGGGGAGCGAGCTAGGTGGTGAGGTAGCTGATAAGACGGGGGAGTTGGTTTGAGTGTGTGTGTGAGCAGTCTGTGTATGTATGGTGGTGGTCTATGTATGTAGGCTGAATTCACACACAATTGCTGCTTTCCTGGGCGCCTTAGTGGTTTTTATGGTGGTCTCCATGGTGGTCTTTTCAGTGTCTCTGTCAGTGTCTCAGCGGGCTAAGGCATCGCGCCATGACTCCGGCGACCCGGGTTCGATTCTGACCTGTGGTCCTTTGCCGATCCAGCCCCTTCTCTTTCTCCCATTCATTTCCTGTCTGTCTCTCCACTCTCACTATCCGAAGAAAAGGCAAAAATCCCTCAAAAATATCTAAAAAAAAAGAAAAAAATGGAATGTTGGTGTTTAAAGGGTGCTCTATGAGATGTTATTGATGTTATTAAGATGAGATTTTAGCACAATTTCATTTTTATCTGAAATCCCCCTGAATACACTATGAAAAACCCGGTCTCAAACGACAATACAGGGGCTGTAATAACTCAAACCTGACTGGTGTATTCAAATGCTAGTGAAAGGGGGATGTGCACTCACAAACATAACAAACAACGGCAAACCAATTGGCAACAAGATGGGGTGGGAGTTAATGCGCGTCCTCTACCAACTTTATTGTCGATTGGTTGGCCGTGGTTTGTTTTGTTTAGGTTTGTTTGAGTGTTCTTTTGAGTATTACAGCCCCTGTGTTGATGTTCTAGCTGTTCTCTCCAATTAATCCTAACTGGACCACTGTGCAGGGATTTTATGAAATTCCCAGTTAAATAATTTAATAACATTCATTTGTCACTTAGCAAAATACACACCAAAGACAATTACATATAAAATTAAGTATTCAGCCAAACATACTGCATGTAAACATGTGTCTATGCAATGTCTTTTGATAAGTGGAAGTCTGTAGAAGTGTTTTTGAAAGTTTCGAAAATCCGAATGGTGAAAAGGAGAGAGCTCATTGTTTAAACCCACCATTTAGTAAGTTACAGTAAGTAAGTTTAGTAAGGTCGATCCCCAATTACCTTAATTTCTTGACTATAAGGTGCAACCAGTATATAAGCCTCACCGGCTAAATTTGGGAGAAAATACAGATTGTTACATATATACGCCACATTGGAGACCTAGACCTTAGCCGTAGACCTGTCTAATTACCGTATGTAAGAGTTCCTGCTGAATGAATTATGTACGTCCCATGGTATGATATTTGTTTAGTATTAGTACTGGCCCGCATGCCACAGCTGCCTGTTGGTGTTTTGCACGCACCAATGGCCTACTCCATTCCCCACAATGCAACGGTAGCCCACAAACTTACTGCCCCGGCGGAAGCAGGCCTCAGCTTCATTATTAGCAGTCAGAGCAAATGTCAACTTTCAGCAACCCCCTCTGTACAGGTGCGCCGCTAGCTATTTATTATATCCAAAGATATGTGTCGGTGGTTTGAAATTTATTTCTCAATATTGAGATACAAGCACACCGCTAACTATTTCTTGTGTAGGCTATAGGCACATTGCTTGCCATTTGTCCATAACAGAGACGGTTAATGAAGCAAGTAATGAATTTTAACTAAACCTGACATACATGTATATTCTGAGGTGGGATGGGGAGGTGCAGGTGGTCAATTGTTTTTTTGTTTTGTTTGTTTGTTTGTTTTTTTGGACTAACTGGTCCTGGGTCTGAAAAATGTTGAGAAACACTGGTCTATAGATATGTGCAGGTTACTGGCTGCAAGTTACTGGCTATTTGTTATCATTTATTTAAGGCCACACCAATAAAATTAGTTGGTTCTCGGATTTTTTCAGGAATAATATGGAGCAAGCGAGCGAAATAAAAATAAAAAAATGTTCTGAAGGTAAATTAGCACATTCACAGTTAATGTTCATTAAAGACATTTACTCATGTGTTAAGGAAAAACTAAATGTGGCCTAATTTATAAACTTTCAGACCTCACAGCACACTTTTTGTAATGCAAGTTTTAGGCAATGTACAAATTCATAATTCTGTCATTCTATGTTATGTAAAGGTTTGACGGTTTGTCATTTCGCATTGATTCACCAGCAATTAGATAGTGACTAAAACTTCGTGAGAAGCGCAACGGAGATGAATATTCATCAACGTGCAGTCACGTGAATCTAGAAAAGAGACTATTTTTTTGCATGAGAAAGAGAAGCATATGTGTGTGTGCGCGCGAGGATGTGAGTGTGTTGGCACATGCTATTCATTTATTTATTGATTGATTTTGATGGCGAAACACTTTGAATGGGTTTTTTTTTCGCCTCTCAATCAATGAAATATCAAACTCGCCTCCACAGAGTTGCACAAGCAGACTGCTTTCGGCACCGTGAGTGAGTACAACTGCGCAAAGTTGTCATCCTCTCTAATTTCAACGCACTTGTCAAATGTTTTTCTCTTCTGATAAAATATTCTAATAATTGTAAACACTGGCCTAGCAGGATCCACCGGCATCTTTCCTCATATCATGTCTCTTGTCTCTTGCACTCTGAAGTGAAAGGCGCGATTTGATTGGTTTTCGACGTCACGTGAACACAGCATGCTTTTTTCAGTATTACAGCAATCAGCCACGTGTTTTTTATGTTCGTGTGAGTTCGAATTAAATTTTATTTTTATTTCATTTTGCATTTTTTTCAAGCGGCGAATCCGAGAACCAACTAATTTTATTGGTGTGGCCTAATCATGAAATGATATTAATTTAATTTTAATTTAAACATTAAACCAGTCCGACCCTCGGCTTGTAGTGAACTTTTTTGGCCCCCTGATGTCAAAGTCAAATACATCACTGATGTAGACCATGTCTAATGTGATTTTTTTTCAGCAAACAGGCACATGTATATTGAGTTAGACCTATGTGAAGACCTATCCATTGACTGTTGAAAAAAGTACTGTATATATCCACTTTTAATGGGACGTCCTTACTTGCGTTACCCGTAACTTTGCTTGTAATAAATGTACTATATTTATATTTTCAGATATGGGATCTGAGCATGGCAGGTCCTTGTTTCATTTTTTGATCAAAATGAAATCACTACCATCTTTGGAAGCACAGAAGGACATGATAACATGGATATTGCAGGTGGGTTGAAAACTGATCCATATAATATATAATAATGTTTGGACATGGCCAAAAATGTTGATTTTTTACACAAAACTATGGGCCGGGCGATAGGGAACGACCGATAATCGGCCTGGCCGATATTTTTGGCCGGTATTTCACATTTTTATGGTTATCGGTATTGCTCATGTTTTCCCACCGACAAGCCGATAACATACATTTTGCTGCCGTTCTGTCCCTAACGCGGCTGTGACTGCGCTCCACAGCAATGTCCCGCCCACCACACCATCTGATTTGAGTTAGTCAATCAGCACGGAAGGCTGTATGTCCAGTATATGTAGAGAAATTGGCAATAAACAGATTTAACTTAAACGTTATGAAAGTCTGTTTCGAGTTGGGGAGATGGGACAACTGCGAGCTCCCTTTAAAGGTATGCAGTCTATGTCACTGGCACTTCAAGAAGTCACAAACCTTTACACAAAAATTGCAAAAGCACGACATTGAAATGTATTTAGAGTCATTATAAATGCATCAATGATCAACTACTCATAAAAATAACCCATTGTGCCTGTGTAGTCAGGCAAACTTTTAAGTGATGTAAGACAGCAACAGAAATAGTATCGTAATGGTCCCAGTAAAATAAGCACAGTGCATAAGGCCAACAGTCTCACCATTTGCTAAACATAACGTAGGCTAATTGTAAAATCCCCATCCGGCGACGTTACACTTGTGAATGTGTAAGTTCAATATGAGGAGTAGGATAGCAGCCATAGAGAGGTACAGTCAAGGGAAATGTTAGACTAATAATAAATTTTGCCCAAGCCAATGAAAAATGCTATTTGTTAATCATTTAAAACACACTAGCGGAAATGTGTCAGTGGTAGAGCCGTTCATGATAAATCCCATAAGGTTATAACTTGTCATGAAGTCATAACGTGACTCGGAGTCATGTCCAATAAGGACATTCCCAGCCAGCATGCTTCTCGCCAACCAGAGTTTTTTCTGAGACAATTTGGAAAAGAGAGTTCCAAAATTCCAGTTGAAAGTCATGTGCAATAGCATTTTCGCGTTGAGGGTGCCACTAATTTTGTCCGGCCCCAAAATTTTGTTTCTGTAAACTTATGCAAATTTAAATTTCTCTTTGCTGCCTTTTGTTGTTCCCATTTTTACCATGTGTATGAGTTTTTCTGAAATAAATGGTGCATTTTCTGGAGAAATTACAGAGGTGCCAACATGTTTAGCCATGACTGGAAAATATTTGTCTTTGACTGCATACTGTATACATTGCAGGTATTACTGCATACTACCGGTAGCCAGGGCTCTTTGGCTGAAACCCTGAATAACAACAAGGCACAAATTAAAAACGTTTTCAAGAATGTTAGACGCATTTTTGGTAGATACCAAAAGTGGTAGATGTCATTGTTAAAACGGGACATTAACTGGTCCAATGGGATACCTACTTGCTAGCTAACTATGTCAGTGCTAGTGATATACTGTAGTTAGTTTTCTCAGCTGTATCGCAAATGGCTAGTGTGAGTAGTGTGAGAAGTGCCTAAATGGGTTGACTAGATGTATAATGATTTATACCCCTCGTAGCAAGACAAAGACTTATTCCTACATGGTACAACTGGTGTAATTATTAAGTTGCACTTGCTGAGTCAAGACAACTCTAGGCTAAGAGACATATGCCCTGTTCGTGCAACAGGAGGCCCCTGAATTGGTAGGTATCCAGCCCAGGCTTTGTATCAGGACTGAAAAAAAAATGGTATTGCTAATATATGCAGGCACAACTGTAATGACTGTTGTACATGCCTTACATTACAAGGTGCACTGTGTGTAGCCATTTCATTATTTTATCATTTCATTATGTGAAATATTTTCTTTCTTTTTTTTCAGATATTTGAAATGGTTAAGTGCTTTCGTGAAAGCTCCAGCCCTGCACCCTCTCTGACTGTTGAGCAATCAAAACTAGAGCAGGTATCAAACCAGCTAAGATTTTTTTCAATTATTTTTATTGTATCTTTCCAAAAGAATAAATGGTGGTGTGTTTTGTTGATGCAGTCAACGTTGTTCTCTTCATGATTAACTAGCTCTCCACTAGGTACCACCCAAGCACGTAGTTCAAAAACGTAGTATGCTCTTCTAGCTCGAAGAAGCGGTGGCAGTCCGTCTCCAAAACATTGTATTGAGTTTCTTGGGAAGTACTAAGGAGGTGTGCTATCTCTTTCAAATTGTATTTGTACGATGCGCAAAAGCATAAATGGCAACATTATTACAAACAAAAAAAAGCAAAGAAAATATTGCTGTATTTGCCAGTTATTCTAGTACGACAGTAGAGCCATGTCTAGTCAGAATGTAACTTTGAACAATCAACCAGTGAAATTTTGATTTATGCTGAGTTAGGTTGAGATCAAAAACAAATTGCTATACTTTTTTGTTCTTAAAAAGCAAGCTATAATTTTATTTTCTTTCTATTTAATCTACTTTCTATGACATCCAACAATGTAGGCCCAGATCGTTTGAGGTTTATTTTAAAGCTTAGCTCAGTTTATATCAATCTAGACTAAGATGTTTGTAATTGTACAAGTTATTATTTTTGTATATTAATACAGAACATGACAATTGATTTATAAAGCATTAACAGTGTATTTTAGGAATAGTGCAAGCTGCATGTTTACAATTAACTAATATGTATATGACTTGCTGCTTGTAAACACATCTCTTAAGTTAACAATTAACTGTTAGCAATGCATCAACTATAAGCAGTATATATTTAATACCTTATTAACACGTTATTTTTAAGTGTTACCACTTTGCCAACACTGAAATCTACTGTAAACAACTCACCCTGGAGTTGTCCCCTGACCACTAAAGTCAGATGTTGTCTTATTATTGTATAGGCAATAGATCCATTTGTCCATTGAAATTCTCTAAATTAATTTTTTAGTTTAAAAAATAAGCTGGTCCACAGTTCCAGTACCAGGCTGTGAGAAGGTTACTGTCCGACCATGGATCAGCCTTTTCCTTTCTACTAGTCAATATTACTGAGATGTTTTTAACATTAAGCAAAGGGAGACCTTTTGTATTTTGTACCTTCAGTGCTTCCATAGGTCAGTAGTTTTATAAGACTGGTTAGACCGAGATCAAGAAATTGTCGAGATGAGAGAAGGCTAAGGCACTACTGAGATTGAAGGGTTTCAAAGCCAATACTAAAATCAAGGCCATGACACATTAGGGCCAGACTGAGACCAAGTCTGAAGGAGACCAAGTTCAAGACCAAAAACAAACTACTTAAAATTGACATGACGTATCAATTGTAGAACGAAAGGAATTGCTGTAAAGGGTCATGACTAATCAAATTCATGTGATCTTCTCTATTAAGTTTTCTATGTGTCTCATATCTCATCATAAATCCTCTAGATTCATACAGTTTCATACAGTAAATGTAAGGTTGTTTAAACTGGATTAGACTTGAACCCGGTTACACTCCCCCTGACGTTTGTCTGTGCACCCTGGTCTGTTTATTTCATAAGCACCAGCTTCCAGACGCAATCCATTTGGTAATATTTATTGGAGCGTTCGCTTAGCACCCTGCTCTAGCATTCTAGCAAGGTGCCCTGATACCGGGTCCTCACCCATGTTGGGTACGACTGTGTTCACAAAGGAACCAAAAATTTGGACCAAACAAACCTTGGACCTTGTGTGAACATCGAATGATTAATTAATGACGCAAAAATGATCCTATCATTAATTACTTTGCGTCAGTGTCCCACTGTAAAATTCTGATTGTTATCAACTCAACCTAACTTACTTAATGTAAACGTATAGCATAGGCCATCCTGCGTTGCCCACTCTCTCCAACTCTTTGGAAGGCTGGTGCACAAACACACATGATGCTTGCTTAGTACATCTATAGCTTATCTGTGTCTAATTCTCTCTCTTAAATCACAGCTAAAAATTCTTAAAATGTAGACAGCACGGTTGGGGTAGTTATACTTTTCTTTTGATCACTGCATCTTCAAGTACATTTCTGTAAATGCCTGTTGTTGCTGTTTTTCCCGCCTGTGTCTTAGAATGTACACGATGAGGAGAAGGCAGAGCGCAAACGGAAAGCAGAGGCTGCTAAAAGACATCGACAGAAAGTTATGGCTCAAATGTCTGCAATGCAGAAAAACTTCATTGAGTCCCACAAGATGCTCTATGACAATATGCCAGACACTGGAAGTCAAGGGGATCCCACCACTCATCTCACCTCTGCCTGTAAAAGGTGGCACAGAATACCAGTTTCAGTTGCGGTTGTCTTAATTCCTATTGTTATATTTTTTTTTTCCAGAGAAAATATATTTAAATGGCTGCTCACAGAAGACAAATTTAAAAGAGTAAGGAATTGAACATGGCTCCATGCAGGTTTAATCCTATCTATAGTGGGTTGTATCAAAGAAAAACACTATACTGCCAAAAATATTCGCTCACCCATCAAAATAATTGGAATCGGGTGTTCCAAACTCATCCATGGCCATAGGTGTATGGAACACTGCTGTTTCCCAAACTGCATTGGTCATAGTATTTACTTAAGATAGAACATATGCTCCGAGCAAAAGTGAAGCAGAGTACCAGCAGGATTCACACTATGGGCAGAGAAATGGACATCGACAATTTTGTAGCACATTACATTTTGTACATCCTCTACTGTTTGATAATGTTGCACTTGCGGAGTGAGTCTTGTGGCGATGATATATTATCAAAAGGTAGAAAACATATAAGATATAACAAATATAACAAATAAGGATGAGCAGTTATATATAACATATAACAAATACTGTAAGGATGAGCAGTTAAATCAGTTCTGCTGGTACATGTATTTATGCTGTTCCATGTGTTTATGCTGGTACTGTACAGTAGTATGAGAGATGTTATTTTGTGCATTAATAGGTGTTTGTGTTTATACTATAGCCCCATGGAACTCAGTGAGAGTCGTGTGGCTGTTGGCCCACACCAAGGAATGGGAATGGCAGAAAGAGAGTCTCTCACATGCATTCTGTGCCAAGAAGAGCAGGAGGTTATGGCTAACGGTCCATCCATGGTGCTCACTGCTTGTGTTCAGAGGTCTACTGTACTTACCCAGAGCCATGGTCACCCCTTAAACACCCCAGGTTAGTGCGCATGTTATATTTCAATTGAAATATAAATTTCAATGCTTGAGAATTTGTGCAACCCTTACTTCTCTCCCGCTTGAGCCCTTGGGAAGCGGAAAAATTGAAGTAACTCCATTTGTTCTCGTGTAAGGTTAATAGATAGTTTATGGCTATTAAAGGCCTGGTATAAACATATAGGCAGTATAAACTGTAAACAGATTTTTAGCCTGACTGGTAACATAGATGTGTCAGTGGTCATTAGACCTTTGGTAAGCTTACAGTATTTTTGCTGTTAATATAGGCCAACTCTTTCGAATATAATCCACAAAATTCCCTCTTCCTTTTTTTGAGGTTGTGAAAAATGACAGATTTAAGCGTTGTAATCAAGTTATTGTGTTTCCAAATACGGTACATCTTGCTGTATCTCATTACATGCTGTGCATTCATAGACAGGTTTTGGCACCACTTGTCATTAAGGGTGTGTGTGTGGTACTGTATTTGTCAGATGGCTGCTATCCCCTTTTCATGCCCGCTGATTTAATGGTTGGGACACACACAGGAAGCTGTGGACATGTCATGCATGCAACATGCTGGCAAAAGTGAGTCATGGAACTTTACTCTTTTAATATCATAGAATAGTGTAAAGTAGGTAGGGCTGGACAATTAATCGCATTTGCAATATAATCGCAATTTTGAAAAGCGCAATTTCGAATTCGCAGAGGCACGCAATTTGTTTGGTTTTGTAAATGCATAGACTTAATGCATAGACTTGTTTGTTAGCTACACTCTGCACTAGGTTAAACAAGGATTGGGCTTCAACACAACAAGATATTCTCTTGAATAAATATATGCTGATTAATGAGTAGTTCATTTTCTATTTTTAATTAGACATTGTGTACAAATATGCATATATAGACAAGAAGTTTTAATTTACATACTGTTTTTTTGTATGTGTGGAGTATAGAAGTGTGGGAGCAGTGTCTGAAAGTATGGTGTGTGTGTGTGTGTGTGTGTGTGTGTATATATATATATATATATATATATATATATATATATAAAATGTATGTATTATTTATTTATTTTATTATTATTATTATTTTTTTTTTAAATTTAGGTATTTTGAGGCGGTTCAGAACACCACCCGGAATCGGCTCCATGCTGAATTGATTATTGACCTGGAGAATGGGGAATATCTTTGTCCTCTCTGCAAGTCGCTATGCAACACAGTCATCCCCCTCATACCACTGGACCCTGTCTGCTTGAACTAGTGCGTCAGCCATGGCTTTTACTCTTTAACTTCTATGGGAAAAATGCATTATTTAATCATTCCTGTTCACTCTATGTGGTGTGGTACTTAAACCGTATGCATATGTATGAATTTGTTAAGTTTAAAAGATAATTGAAGGGCCAATTTAAAAATAAATTGCAGGGCCAATACTGCTTTAATGATCACAATTCATTAATTAATCAACAATTGAATCTGTTGTATCTAAAAATCAGTTTGAAATAGGAAGCCAATGCAGGGAAACTAATAAAGGAGTAAAGTGTTATTTTTGGTTGAGAAAAAAACAAACATGCTTCTGCATTCTGGGTCAAGATTTCACAGTACATGAAAGAAGCCCAGCCAAAAGAGCATTTCAACTAGTTCAGGAAATATTCAGTTGATAACTTTAGTAATTGATAATATCAGTTGCTGCACTTAAAATAGGTAGGTTTATTTTAAAATCTGCTAGTAATAGCTTACATGGTATTTAGGTCTCTGGTATTTAGGTCTCAAGTCTAAAGCAGGCCCTATAAGCATAGCTAGCTCCATCACTGTAGTTCTTATAATTTGACTTATAAGATTTTGGATTGAATAATCCTTTATTAAATCTACATACACATGTTGCATTTGGATGTTTCTTGCAGTCAGTTAAATGATTCCTTAATATAGGTTTATTGCAGAGTTATCTAAACACAATTGAATTCCCAGCTTTGTTTTTGCAGACATACTATGTCTTATTGCCAAGTGCACATAAAAAAAAACTAAGAGATATCAAGTCAAACAATAAATCGGGTCATTTTCAATACACATCATTTAATATCCCTGAATGATGATGGTAGGAAAAAAAAAGACTAATTAATGTAGGTAACCAAATTATGTCCCTGCAAACACACAGATCCAAACAGCCACAATAATGTCTTAAAATATTGACTCCTCCACACTCATAAACACATAACATTTTACTTTTGCCTTACACACAGACATTCACACAAACACCTACAGTACAATTGACTTGAATATGCATACATTTTGATACAGACCTATTTTTTAGGAAAAACAGAAATGAACAAAAATGAACAAAAAATATTCAGCTATTACTGTACATAAAGCACTTTACAATTTAGGTCTCACATTTACCCATTTACACACACATTCACTTACTGATGACAGAGGCTACCCTGCAAGGTGTCATCCTGTTCATTTAGAGTAGTTTGGCGTTCAATAGCTTGCTCAGGGAGACTTTGATTTGGTCAGGTCTAGCCAGACTATATGAAAGCATTTATAAAGCATGCCCCAAAATGTAATCTGGTGTGCTACCAGGCTCCATGGTCTAGCAGAAATATAACTTGTTCTAGCTGATATACTTTTTTCCATTATCATCTTTAAAGGGAGTTTAAAGGCCCACTATGCAACATTTTTCATTTAATTAATCCATTTCATTAGACGCTAAAATGAGTCATTACACGGCAAACGAACGGTGTACAATGCGCCACTGTGGCCTATAGCGGTAGATACAGCACTTGCAATGTTCAGCAGCGCAGACCGCCTCCAATAGAATGCAGTGCAATACAATTCAATACAGCGAGCTTTAGAGGGAGCTCGTGAGAGAAACGTTGCTTAGCCCTGCTTTAAATAACAGCTGTGTGTTGAAATGGCTGTATTTCTCCTATGGTATACAAAACATTTTTTGGAAAATTTTGAAAATCCTCACTGAATATGGCTCTTTCTTTCTCCTTTAGTGAGAGTGCAGAGATAGTTGGCCAGCTTCTTACTCTTCAGCGGTGGATGCATATAATTATTGCTCGCATTAAAGGACTTGGGGATCAAACACAGGAAACTGGTGACTCTCTCCTTTTAAAAGAGTTGTGAATTCAAAGCCCATGCAGCTCCAAAAAATCCCTCCTAAATATTGTGTGTTGTGCAACAGCAGAACCTGGTGACGGTGTTGGTGTGGCTACATTTGTGGGTACATTTGGAGAACAAGCAGAGTTTCGCTCCATCCTGAGCTTTGGAGTACAGGAGCCGTGAGTTTTCTGAGATACCTCAGTCATTCAACTTTATTGACAAATGCAAAGTTTAATCATTGCACTTTTTGAAAGTAGCAAAGTAAATTTATGCTAAATGCATAAATGTAAATGTAATGAATTTGGGATATGTACATGTATTTTTCCCAGGCGCAAGCTCTCTGACAGCATACTACAAATGGTGCAGGTGTGTGCCACAACTGTTCACCGTGTTGGCCTGCAGGTACCTCCCAATGAGCAGTGTCCACATGTACCTGTTATGTCATGGAACACATGTGCCTACACCATCCAGGCAACAGGTATAAAACCGTTTTAAATAATTGAATCTCTGTTTTTCCATTACACCTCTCCCCTTATATTCTATGCCATTATCTCTGTGATGCAAAGTTTCTTTAGATTTAAAACTTGGTCCTCTTTTATTTAATCTGATGTGTTTCTGTTTTCCTGCCTCAGAAAACATGTTAGCGGAGGAGGGAAAGGCCTTATTTGGCTGCTTACAGAGCAGACAAGTATGTTAGAAATCTAGTTGTGTTTTTTTATCTTAAAGGTGGGCCTCTTTATGTGTGTGTGTGTGCTTGATTTGGACTGTTCTGCTTCAGCTTGCAGGTTTAAAGGCTGTGGTTCAGTTTTCTGCTGCCCAGAGGTTAAGGAATTCCCAGAGTATGATCCAGAAACATTTTACCAACATGTTAGCAGGTGTGTAATAGTGTAAAACACTGTATAACTGTTTTTAAACCTCTGAATATAATTTTAGGTATATTAAGGTTATTATCTTGCATGATTGTGGGGTCATGACACTTGGGTCACGTTTGTCATGCTTGTTGGGTCATGCTTGTTTTAGACACCTTATTTGCCACAATTAAACATTTTATGAATAAAAATAAAGCTGGATTTGGAGACTTACATTTTATTTATCACACCTGAGTCCTGTTGTAAGATGATGCTGTGCACAGATCTATAGTGGTGTTGACTGGACCTTTGTAATTAACTAAAAAGGTGATGGCATACACTCTTCTCCTATTTCATCACTGTTGATTTTGTATTTATGGTGTTTTCCTGCAGTCCTGGTGCCTGCTTCTAATGTAGACGGGTCACCATCTATTCTGGAAGTAGACTTTTTCCACCTTTTGGTAAGTTAATGTGTAGCCCTTGTAACAGTTGTTTCAACATGTACATTTTTTTTGTGTATATATATATATATATATCAGTGTATACAGTATATTCCCTCCCCAGTGTCAACAGCTGTCACTGTTTATGTTTTTTTTTTTTTTTTTGCCTTTTTTGCCGTACAAGAATAAAGTGTAATTGCACATCCAGAACAGTAAATGGCAGTGGTGCTCTCATTGTCAGAATGTGCACAGAAAGTATTAGCAGAGAACCTTTAAACAGGCTCTGGTATTAGCTCTATGGTGTTATTGCACACGCACACACTGCACAGAGCAAGAGACATGAAATGTAGTGAACAGTGACAGAGATGGAATAATGAGAGAGAGTGTGTTGCTTTTTTTTATTGTGGTTTGGTCTTAGACTATGGTGGAACTGCTTTCTGGTTCCACATCAAGATCTCTGAGGCAATTTACATCTGTTCTGAAGCTTAGGGTTGTGAGTTTTCAATTCCTATTGTAGTTTTTAGAACTGTCTCTTACTGGGCTGATGCCCTAACATTCTAATGCTGCATTCCGCCACTCTAGCTGCAGTCATTATCAGCCCAGTTATGATGTGTTTTCTTAAAATGTCCAGAAATGCCTTCTGCTATTGTAGTCCTTTCATGAGATGCTTTAACGCAGTTCTTTAACTACAGATGGTGCTACTAGGAAATGGGCAGTTTCACTCGTGAATGCAACAACGATACAATGAAAATGATTTATTCCTTGATTCAAGGATGGCGAATCTTTGTTCCAGCTGTTCAAGCTTAGTCCATTTTGTATTGGACATCCTGGGTCCTGGCATTTTTGTTTAATCCGGGGTTCAGGATGAATGGGTGCTCAGTTTTTGCCAGTTGTATCGTCTGACTTCTTCAATTAAGTTATCTTGGGTAGGACAATTGGTCTCCAGTAAAACAATGCAGACACAAAGGTGTTTTTAAACATCTTGTTTTACACAAATTCAAGATCTGTTAAAGTGTACAATATTGTACATAATCTAGGGATGTTAAGCGGTGTCTGTATTGACGTTAAACAATCAAAATCGATCAAAATTATCTGTAGTTGGTTAAAAAGGGGACAGTGTGAACTGTGAAGTTTTTGGGTTTGTTTCAATTCACAGAAACAAATGATCAGATGAGGTGGCTTATTGGAAGTTGGATGGACAAGCACCGCATCTCTAGCCCACTGTAAAGTCTTAACTATTCCCGCATGTGAGATGCAGAGAAATTGATCTCTAAATTAGCCTTTTATAGACGGTAGACTAAACTTTGTGTAAGACTACAATTAGCCCATCTCATTCCAACATGATTCCACTTTTTGTGTGAAGTGATCAAATAATCCTTTCCTCGTCCCTCCCTGTTTGTACTTAATCCATTCAAAACATTTGCTGCGAGGTCACAGGCTTTGCGAACTGACTGAATGTTGAAGCGTAAATAGAAAAGTAGTGTCTGGGAAAAGTAGCGACACAGACGTTGCAACTTGTGTGATGCGGTGCTTAAATACAGTATCATCTATGATGTATCACCTGAAAACGTGACACCCGCAAGCCCCTACAGGCGAGACAAAACCAAAAACCAACAAAACCAACAAAACCAACCGACCATCAGAGAACCTTAAATAGAAAGAGAACTTGCACCCTCAGACACTTCCGTTTTGGTACTGCAGCCAAGGGGAGTTTGCGGGCGTGTGCAGAATGAATGGGGGCCTATGGAGCTGCACCTACATATTCCCACATATCTCTTGATATTTTTTTCTAAACAAATGCAATACTGTGATAAAAACAGAATAGAGAATCGACACAAAGGGTGCATACATCGTATTTTTAAAATCGCTTGGTTATGAAAAAATACGGCTTTTTGAGCAAAGCTGATGACGTCACGCACACTAAACCAGTTAGATGATATCAGAGACTAGGTCACGACTGCCCAAACTGTAGGAAAAGAAAAGGATATGACTCCCAGATTATTCCACTTTGACTTAATACCCCTATCGATCTCTCGGAAACCACAATAATATTTGGACTTTGTTGACGATATGCAAATAAAACATGCAATTTAGCCGTCTAGCTCTATAGATCTCTAATGATTTTGCACTCACCCGTGATCAGCCCCGATCGCCCCTTTGGTGAACTGCAGATAAAGTCAGGGTGAAGGGAATGAATAGAGAGTGGCGGGGCTCTCCGTAAACGGGCTCTGGACGCATCTGCCATAACAATTAGCTTCCAGTAAAATCAATTCAACTAGCTACATTAGATGTGTCAGCACAGCGAACATTAAAAAAATAAAAATAGACCGGTGTAGTAATTGTATTTTGACGGCTTGACTTAACGCTGTCGTAATGAATTCAGTTTAGCCCAAGTGTAACAAATCTGACAGGTTAACTGGTTTCAACTGGCTAGTGAAGCTTGGTGGTCGGTCAGGGATATTTTTTGTTTTTTGCATCCCTATAATGCATAATTTGTCATATTTCAAGTTGATGTGATAAAGTTCGCCTGGTAGCGCAGCTTTTATATAATTTCACACAATCTCACATCTGAACTGCTCCAGCATATCTTGCAGTTTAACAAGAGTTTACAGGAGCAGTGAGGGGAGAGTATTAGATGTGCTTTTTTTTCTTTGTAAAGAAAGTAGCAACACCATGCAGTCATCATACCATTTGAGCTACAAACATAGGACAAATTATTGATCCATGTACATTTTACTTATGCATATAAATAATTTAGTATTTTTAAATTGTCTATGCTAATCAAACAATATTACTTTTATTGCTTTCATTCTCTGAGATTAATTAAAATTAAAAGTCTCTGGATTCAGTTGTCTGTCTCCAATCCTGATTCTTGCTGTCTTGCACTCTTCATCTCTTTTTCTCTCTCTCTTTCTCTTTCAGGTGGGTCTGGTTCTAGCAATTCCTTCTTTGTATCAGGAAGAGACAGTTGACTTGCAACCATCACCTATAAGCACAGCATATAACCACATATATCTTCTGCACCTGGTCACCATGGCTCATGTCTTGCAAATTTTGCTTTCAGCGCAAGGTAATTTATACTATAGCCTAATACATATTGTCTGTTAAGCATCTGTAGTTTGTTTGTTGCAGATAAACATTTATATTTGCATTATTTGTTGCTTGAAGAAAGTTTTTTTGGGATGGTCGAAGACAAGGAGGAGGAGGCTAAATCAGCAGCTGCTGTGTACTCAACTGTGGCAAAGCACACAGTAGGGTAAGTGAAATGTCACCTCTTGCTAGCCATGTAAATGTGAGTGCTGTTGTTACAGGACACAGTCTAAAGTCTTGCATAACAGCTCGCAGCCTAATCATGGAACAGTCCCTTTCAACACTAGACAACTAGATTTTGGCCAGAGGATGGAAGGGAAAAGGGGAAAACTGTTTATTTATGTTGCACATTTCATACAAAGAAGCTAAATGTGCTTCACAGATTAAAAAAAGAGAAAAGAACTTAACAATGCAGTAGACAAGCATTTAAAGCAGACAAACAGAAAATAACGTGCACAAATAATGATACAAATAAACAGATAAAGTGAAGCATTAGCTCTTTATTTTTAATCTGGTTAGTGTTCACCAGCAAAATAGTACATAATTTCAGAAAAAATCTTTACACTTAAAGGTCTCATTCCATTGTATTTTCATTAATTTTGTGGTGGTCTCTTGTCTAAAATAATGTCATGAGAGTTGGTTTCGACAAAAAATATGCTGTGGTTGTCTTGTTTCAAGCTATTTTAGTTAGGTGAAAACGAGAGCAGGGATAGCTCGAGAGCATTCTTATGAATATTAATGATATGCAAATGTATCGCCTCTGATTGGCTAACAACACTGTGACGCTCCCTCTAGTGGGTCTGTCTGCAGGCAGCCTAACGTTTTCTTGAGGGCGGGTTAACTGCATAGCTAATGTTCAAATTGACGTACATTTGTACAGCTTTTCCGATTCGCTCGTTTTTCCCGGCAGTTTTCTATCACAGGCGAATACAGACTACAGGGGTAGGAGAGCATTTTGAAGTTGAGCATAGAAGTACAACTTGGGCTGACCTATGGTAATGTAAAAACATCAAGTCTTAAACGGTTTGTTTTGGAAGGAGACCTTTAAGAAACTTCACCATAAAATGACATTTAGTCAATTTTGGTAATTTTCAAGCAAATTATCTGGTCAAAATATTTTGTGAGTGTAAAATAAAAGTGTAGATTTTTCTATTATTATTTTTACTAGATTTAAGAAGTATTTGGTAAGATTTATATATTTTTTGGCCCAATGTGGAAGCGTGAGGTGATAAAATTATTTCTCATTATTGCCGTCAGGTCAAATTTCATCAGAACAAGATATTCCTCGACCTAGGAACAATTGTAAGTGATCTTGAGAAGGAGTATTAGAAAGCCGCTGGCGAAAATTGAATCTGTGCTGTAAGTTCAGTGAACACGTTTGGTATGTGTTCAAACCACACACACCAGTGTGTGTCAGCAGTGAGTTTAAAAATAAAGATCAGGATACCCTTACTACTCAGTTGAAATCAAAGGCCTAGGCTCAAGATGTAAAATCTGCAGATAAAAAGGAACACAAAGATAAACTTTTAGTGTGAACAATAGACCTTTTAAATCTTTTCTTTTGTGCCCCCAGACAGTGGCATAAAGTTCACCCCTGCAGCCCCCGCCAATCAGGGGGCCCCACCCATAGGTGACTCCACCCACATCTATCAATGTGAAAGTCAAACAGCAGTCAACATATTAACATTAGCCAACATTAAGAATGAAACCCACCAGACATAAAAGTGGTGTTCAGAAACGGCAGAACAAAAAGTCTGTCTAGCTTTCATTTATTTAACATTAACATGGGGTGTGTGCGTTAGGGATGGAAAGATTCACCGATACAACATTGCATCGGTGTCAGAAGTGTGCATCGGTTAAATCTTTGGATAAACTCGAAATTTATCCTCCTCACGCCCGTCATTGGCCAATTCTGCCTGCTGCGACGCAGAAGTATAAATCCAGCTTGACTCATCTCGCATTTTGTTGGGGTATACACAGCAAGCTTTTTTTGAAACAGAGATTCAGTGTACCGGTAGCCTAACCATAACGTTAGAAGCGTTTGAGTAACAAAGATGCTTGGGAGGAGCATAAAGTCTCCTTTAGCAGTGAGGTTTTTGCCCAATGTTACTGTCATGTTTCGTACTCGCACCCTAAAGTTTTAGAATGCCGCTGCTTTGCCAGCATTTTTAATATTAGCCTGATGTTTTTGAAGCACATGGTATTTCTTATAGACTAGGCCTACAGCAAATAGTATTTTTGAAAAACAAAGATAGGCTCATTTCAAACTAGAACCCATAATCCCAATCTGGAACCCATAATCAGCTTTTTGGCAATGGGTTTCCCCAGTCTGAATACCTACAGGTTTGACAGTAATTGGGCATAATTCCACTGTGCGGTAATCCATGACAAGCAATTGTCTGCTTCTACGGAACATGAAAAATGTTCCTGTTCACCAATATTACCGGTAATTCAATAGGGCAAAAACAAAAATAAATGGTGGTGATTTTAGGTCAGCATTATACCCATCATTGAAAGTGATCTCCTTTGCAAATGTAATCCCTATACTGTTTAGTATTTATGATTTTTTTGTTATATGTTCTTCCCGTTATGTATTAATAGATTAAGAACTGATGTTTCGGGGATTTCTGTGGTGGAGTCAGTGAAAAAAGGGGTGCTTCCCTTTCTACGTTGTGCTGCATTGTTGTTCAACTGCCTAACAGGAGTGCCTCCCCCTGAGAAGCTTTTGGATAAAACAGGTAACATCCAGATAGTGTGGTGAGAGACTACAACTAATGATTGTAAGTGGTAGCATTCAGGGGCGTGAAATGTGAATTGTATAGTAGCAATCAGGCGATCATCTAAAAGAAAGTGAAGAGAGATATCCAAAACTATATATTGTGTATTGTGCAAATCATGTTTACCTCAATTTAACAGTCAAAATCTGTTCAGAGATCTAAAATAATGCTATAAAAGACATTTGTTCACTACAACTGTATTGGCAGCATGGATATTACCATGGTGACAGAGGTCAAAAAGTGTCAGTCATACCACGTTTAACTATGTGATTGGTTACTTCCGCAGCTGGGCAAGACTTTCTCAAGTTTCTCAGTTCTGCCATATTTACATTGTAAACTACCTCAGTACATGTCTACAAAGGACTATTGTAGGTGATGTGTCGCCTACTCTGATAATAGCACCTGAAGGCTAATGTCAGGTAGCAGCTTTTACACAATTTTTACCACTATTGGCTTTCTAGCTATATACACTTTTGGACCTAAAGAAAGACTTTAGAATTGCTGCATCGGGGTGTACTCATAGTCTTGTCAAGGTCTTGTCTAAATGCCTTGTTTGTTGATGACTATGGCACTTACAAGCATGTAATTGATTGTGGTTGGAACAATTGTATCCACAATATGTTTTGGTTGGTTGTTCTTTTTTGTAGTCACTTCAGAGGACCAAATGGAGGCCCTGTGCTGTTACCTTGCTCTGCCCTCTAACTTGTTCCAATTATTCCACAACTACTCGGACGTGGTTGACCCCCTTATACAGAGGTACACAAAGCAAATATAGCCATACCCAAGTTTTATCACCATTTGTTTTTATTAAAACACAAGTACAATTTTTGCAATGTTTTTGTCACAGATGGTGTGGCAACCCAGCCATTTTCAAAGCTTTAAATGGCCAGTTACAAGCTACCAGGTAAGCTTTTTGATGATTTTTCAAAAATATTGTCTAAAAGCGCAATTTGCAGATTAAATCTATCAGTGATTTTATAAATATTTAATACATATTGGCATACATTGAGAAAATTGAGCACATCTGCCTACTTACTGGCTGACCAATTGGTGCATAAAGCGCTAGGCTTAATGGTGTAGTTTTTGCTCATTGTTCAGTTAGTTATACAATAAGGTAATCATTGGAAACATGGTTAAAAGTGAAGGAAAACAATAAAGGAATAGAAAAAGAACACTGCAACAACTTGCAGATGTCGAATGTTGGTTACCTAATGCTATGGCATAACACACACAGAATTTAGATAATTGGTTTATGTAATAGAAATTAGAAGGTTGTCTATTTAATGCCAGATAGGTTAATAAATATAAATCTGAGGAAAAGATCTGAGGAAATTCTGAATCCACTGGAATAATATATTACCCCATGTGGGGAATCTTCAATGACTTCTTGCCATGGTGTATTCTTAGCCAAATTCTATTTAATGTTCAGAGTCAGTAAAAAAAACATAGCTTGTAATGTAAATTTTTAAATTATTAATGGGCATTTAAATATATATTTAAATGGAAATTTCAGCTCTTGTTATATTTCACAATACGTTAACCTGTCACTATGATAACAACAAATTGTTATGGCATCAGGTATCCAAGGAAACGCAATCGACTAATCAGTTTGCCAGAGGATTACAGTGTACTGCTCAACCAGGCCAGCCACTTTAAGTAAGTAAATGTTTTCATGCTGTTATTGGCCTACAGATGGAGCTGGTTAAAAATCAACGTTCCCTTTCCGTTTTGTGGGACTTTGTGATGTTGGGAACACATCAGTACAACTACAGCCGCTAGGAGGCAGCATAACACCATTGTATGGCTCTGTCTCGAATCAGACCTAGTGCGTATTGGGAAGTTTGGGGATTTATCATGAACAGCTCAACCACTGCCACATTTTCGCTAGTGTGTTTTAAATTCTCAACAAATAGCATTTTGTGTTGACTTGGGCTAAACAGATCATTAGCCTAACGTTAACGTAACAGTTTATTTCGACTTCCCTTGACTGTCTCTCTCTATGGCTCCTATCCTACTCTTCAATTACTCAAAAGCTCAGGGTCAGCTTTCATTTGAAACCAATATTATGTTTCTAGGTAAAGGGGTTTTCAAGTAGTTACTCTTGGTTACCAAAAGTCCCTATGGTAGTTTCTATAGGGGACCCAAGCAAAAAGCATGGACATGTCTTTACAAAAAATGTTGTGAAAAGTCATATTTTTAGTGTTGCAAGCTGAGAAACTGGGTTAGGGTCTAGATTTATTGATTTGGTGATGTTATAAGGATGGTACCTTCATATCTTAGTTAGTTTATAGACATTTGAACTAAGCGGGAAAAAACGGTGTTCCAACTTCTGTAACTCTGTCAGTATGTCACTGAAACAAACTTTTTCTTCCAGAAAAAAACTTGAGGGTGTGGCCTTTCCAGTGGTTTAAAGCACATCCCTGAGTCTCAAACTATGTAGGAACTATCAAGCTTTTAATTTGGGTACACCATTTGTATGCAGTTTTGAAAACATAGGGACGTTCATTAAGTGGCTAGGATCATGTATGTAGGATCATTATTGGCCTTTGTTCATGGTACAGCAGGTGTTGAAACCTGTAACCAGTTCTTGTGATGCCTGATTTCACTTGCAATGCAAAACATTGTCTGCTTTGTTACCAATTTGTAATTTCTGTGCTTTTTTCTCTTTGAGGTGTCCTGCTTCATCAGACGATGACAGAAAGCATCCTACACTGTGTCTCTTTTGTGGTGCGATGCTGTGCTCTCAGAGCACTTGCTGTCAGAAGCAGCTGGATGGGGAAAATGTGGGTGCATGCACAGCTCATGCAGCTGTTTGTGGGGCGGGAGTAGGATTGTTCCTACGGTAAGTTGACCTACATCCATGACCTCCAAACATTGATGTGTAGGCTGATTTTAGACATGTACTGAAACACGAGTGTCCATTGCTTACAAGCCTTTACACCTAAAAAGACCATCTAGGAACAACCAAATTATAATTTGTGATTAACAGAAATACCATGAGTTGACTAGACTAGCCGGGGGGGGGGGGGCAATTATGGTACTAGTTTGAGCATATCAGGCATTGTTTTTTCTCACATCTGGGAAAATTGTGGAGATGTGATTTTTCTCTTACCTTTTAATTCTTTTCAACTTCAGAGTGAGGGAATGCGAGGTTGTTCTGATGGCCAGTAAAACACGTGGGACCACATACCCAGCCCCTTATCTGGATGATTATGGAGAGACAGATCCTCAACTTGGGTAAGACCATATGTCCTTGAAAAACTATAACATTACTTGGTTGATGTAGCATGCTTCATAGCGTGCTCCAAGGTAGAAGCAGTGGAGCCACAGCTCGTAGTCTAGATAGCCCTCAAGACGGAATATTGCTTATTTTTAGATATTTGGCAAAAGGCCTGTGACACCATGCATTACACATGTGGAGCTTTTGACTAACACTGGCTGAAGCTCTAGTTTTGTACTTACCATGGGTGGGCTTTTAATAGTTAAACAAATAGATTGTGCACAGAAGTCTAAAAGCTACAGTTAAATTGGTTGCCTGAATAAAATTAGCCCTGATAATTTACTTTCATCTGCATATTTTTAGACAACTATTTGAGATTTAATATTTAGGAAAGATGTTGACACATCCCAAAACATTAATTCATTATTGATTCCATAAGCTGTCATAATTTTTGTTTCTGTTCCGAGATGTTGTGTCTTGATTTATTAGTTGACAGGTCAAGAAAAAATAACACAGATATTGTAATGGCCAAAAAGGCCTGCCCATCAAACAGATTTTCTTTGCCTAATTGCATCTTTTTGGTATGCAATAATAACCCCCCCCCCACCAACCCCCCCCCCACCAAAACCCCATCTCCACACCCCCCCCACCCCCCCCCACCACCACCCCCCCCCCTCAACGACCCGTCCACATCCCCCCACCAACACCCCCTTCACTCAAACACCAACCCCCCCTCTCCACCCCTTCCAAAACCCCATTTTAACACCACCTCAAACCCCCCCACCACCAACACCCCCTC
>JAGFZM010000271.1:0-21002 GCA_017657215.1 Limnothrissa miodon | reverse complement strand
CGAAGAACAATAGATGGCTTGCCATACTATGGCAAGCCACCTAATAAGAATAAGAATAAGAAACTTGCGAAGAACAATACTGGCCTTGCCACAATAATGGATGATCAGGGTTATACAAAGGTTGTTTATATATTTAGACCCAGGGGCTAACAAGTTATGTGTTAAAAGTGCGTTGCATACATAGCACTCCCAACCCTACTCACCTTGGGGGCAAGGAAAAAAAGTTCAGGCTCAGGATTTTTTCCCCCACTCTCAGCCCTGTTACCAGAATGCCCTCTCCACATACATAAAGAACACTACCCACTTTATCTTTGCCCCCCACACTTTATCCCCTCTCTAGCCCATTTTTGAAGTATGAAATCCCTTACTTATTTTGAATGCTTGCTGAGCAATTGTACAATTTCAGTAGCCCAATAATATTACAATAATATTACAATATGTGGATTGATGGTAATATGCAGACGGGTAGGACTGTCAGGCCGCTGTAAATTATAAAGGCAGTGCTCTCAAGTGCCACTTGGTAGCTGTTTGGGTACGTTGCTGCTTCTACCGAAAAATGTCCACCATAAATCCTGCATGAATTAAACTATTCACACGGGACACCATCCAAATTAAACCAATCACTTTCATTACTTTTCTAGGAAGTTATTTGAAAGATGGTAACACAGTGATATTTTTCTGTGTTGATGGCTCTTACAGTAGATATCAATTTTAAGAATATTATATTCAATTATATATTTGGTAAATGTGATTTTGCATGTCAAGTTCACTTCTTTTTATGTTTGTAGCCGTGGAAACCCTCTGCACTTGTGCCCAGAGCGCTACAGAAAGCTTCAATATCTTTGGCTGCAGCACTGTATCCCTGAGGAGATTGCTCGAAGTTTGGAGGTTCTGAATGTGATGTTTGCCTTTGAGTGGCACACACTGTAGGGAACAGCCTATGTAGCAGAATGGCTTAATGCTGAATACCATGTAAACCCTTTGGACAATAATAAAAGAAAATGGAGTATGTTCAAAAATCCACTTTCTACATTGAAGAGGGTGCTTTACTATATGCCCCATCCACTCGGCAAATGAAAAAATATATTGTATTTTGTTTTAATTTTGTGTTAATTTAATAATTAAATAATAGCAATATGAAGGCATTGTAGTCAGCAGTATATCATTTTTAGAAGAAAATCCATTAGTGTATAGGAAAGTGCAGAACATTTTCAATTAGACCAGACCATGGCTGTTTATTTAACAACTGTCAAATAAATTCTGCTTCAAAAGTTTACAGAGATTCATGAGGTCTCAGTCTTTCATAAATATTACATGGTGGTTAACTATAGGAATCCTTGAAAAAAACATTCAAAGCAAATGGTACTGTTTTAAAGAAAATTAATAATGTGCATTTTTTTCTGTACACGTCAGATATTGCATACCACATCAACATTTTGCATACCCTTGTACAGAAATGCATAATTAGTTCATGAATGCATTTTTCCTCATTTGCTTATGGCTTAAGAGTGCTTTCCTAATACTAATAAAATATTCTATAAAAAACATTTCCTGTGTCCTAATAACATCTTGCACTGTGATATCAATTGAACTATAAATAAAAACATGTTCAGGGCCCTTTAAAACACTAAACCTTGTTTCATGAATTGCATGCATGCATGAATTGACAATGTGCCCTGGGCCATAGTGTGACATAAAAGTACATCCTTAAAAAATAACAAGATAAATAAACATTTATGCAGTGCAAAAGCACATTCAACCTCAGAATGTGTCAAATAATATTGAAGTCTTCCTTTTTGTTTTTCCTGAGCATTGGATGTAATTTAGTACACACTGTGATCTCCAAACTCTCCCATTCAGAGTAAATGTTATAGTTTGAGACTTGAGAAACTGACAGATGTGTGCCAAGCTTTTTCTGGTGTCTGCTGGCCTGCAGGTAGTAGTCAAACATCGAAACAAGTTTAGACTTGCTTTGCATTAAATATTCAAAAAGGAAAAGAACACAAACATGGAAATCATCAATATGTCATAAAGTTTGTAAAATTCTCAACTCAATTCAGCTCTCTAGAAGTAGTCTTGCTGCTGCACACCCCAAAATCAATCACTAACGCAAAATAATCACGTGTCTCCAAACTTACTCTCAATTAATTAATAAGGTACTGTGTATTTGTTAAGGTTATGGCATTGATTGCTAAAAACGTCATTTCACATTGTCAAAAAGTATAATGCACAATACTAATTGTTTTTGTTGCAGACGATGCTTATCATGTTGCTCTTTACCATGTTGCTGAAGTGTACTATTAGCTGTGGATTGTTATTTAAGCAGGCAAGAGTAGGAAACATGCAGGTAAACAACGGAATGAGACGTCACAAACAAAACACACAAGACATTTGGGAACTACCAAGAGAGAGAATCTCCGGGAAACTAACTAAGGGTGATCTGGGGTCAGTTCCTCATTAGGTAAATAACCTGTGCATATATCATGCCATTATTAGTTGAATGTGTTGTCCTCCCCCCTCAAGAACCTCCAAACACAACAAATGTTCTTTTGTTGTCTTCTCATACTCATGCTTTTTTCTGCCAAGCAGCCTAGTGGTTATGACCACATTTGCAAATATTAGCTGAATATGTGCCAACTTCATGTCTTCCCCCTCAACCAACAACAACATAAGTAAAGCCTACCCTCTATTTTTACACAGCTGCATGTCTTGCATTTTCCAGCTAAGGACATAAACAAGTAACAGCTGCTATAAGAATCTTTTAGGATTTTTTCAACACTTTCAACTTTCAACACTTTTTTTTTTCATTATTTTCCAGACTACAGTGGTACCCTCAAATGGCAGATTGGTAATGTCATGTGTGTATTTATTATTGCCATATTAATGTTTGACAACAGAAACGGGTAGACTGATTAGAAAAACAACTGTGCGTTTCTGGTGACGTTCTGGTTACCTTTGGAGGACCTTGATTTCAACATTGCATTCTGTAACAAACTGTTACAGAATGCACCGGTCATAGATCACATAGAACAATTCAATACATAATTTAGGAAAAAATAATTGTAAGGCGTAGATTAAGTTTATTACTTTAGTGGCACATACAATAATGGTAATAAATACAAAAAGTGCAGTCTACTTAAAATGCATTTATTTCATGAAATACCTTAAAAATCAACTTAGTTAAAAAATAAAAAATATTGCTACTGTCAGTTGTCATTTTACTGGTGGTTTGTTACCTATAAGCAACAACGATGGAAAATCATTTTTATCCATTCATTCTCATTGAACCCTATGTGAGAATACCACATATTAGATTTATTGTTTAAAACATGTTTTACGCACTTCTGAAGAACACACACTCATAGATCATTCATAGTCAACTGAGCTGACAAAGCTTCATCAGTTGTAACTTCATAACTGGTTTAGCTTTCTGGACAGAAAGTGAAACATCAAGCTCCAAAAGAAGTCCAGTTGCCTATAACTAAACACTATGATCTGAATAAATGAAAATTTTCACAGACATCTAGGCTATGCATTGGACTACCAATGGCTGAACTATGTATTGCAAATGTTATTTAGTATTTTAAAATAAAAAAACTAGATCACCTGCCCATCTGTGTGAAAAGTTTGTTACTAGCGATTATGTATTGCTAAAAACAGGGAATCTTCATTCCATCATGATAGTCTCATGATAATCTCAAGACTAGAATAGTCCCACATCATTAGTAGTAAAGTCATGCAAGGTTGCACCAAATGCTGTGAATATGCTCAAGGTTTTTTCCCCACAACAGATGTAAAATTGCCCTGTAAAGCTCTACAAGACATGACATTTGCATAGTGCTGTATAAACTAAATAAATTTAATCAAAGGCAGGGCATCTTGAATATTTTATTATACTGTATACTGGAGCCTGGTTGTTGGTAGATCTATTTTCTCCACATGGCTTACTGATTTTTTTTTTTTTTTTTTTAAGTTTATTTATTTATTTATTTATTTATTTTAAAGATGCATAGTTATTTACAGCAAGAAGGAAATGTTTATCTATATAATGGAAAATAAGGTTCCTCCATTTAAGCAGTTAAAAACCGCACTCCCAAAATCCAATTCTTAATTCAAGACGCATGACGGCTAAAAAAATGTTTTGGCCAAAGCCATCTTCAGCGTCTTACCAAGGATGTGGGTAGGGTGTTATTTAAAGCCGGTATTGACGTTGGTTTGTGACCGTAAGATAAAATTTAAACGCAAATTAATGCGCAAACATCTCAAGTGATACAAAATACCACCAAACATCAATAAAGTGCATGGATAAGAATGAACACTACAAATCAAAGGAATCAATTAAGTTCAAGTTCCTCATTAAGACCACAAGGGTGCACAGTCTGAAGCGTATAAATCCAAAAGGCCTCTCTCTATAACCCCCTCTCCTGGGCTGATTGACTACCTCAACACCTTGGAATTTGGGTATACAGAACAAAGCTGTGTCTCAGTCAGTCAGTGTCTCGTTAGTGGGGATTCACATTTATGTCTGATGTTGCTTTTATCTTCTGTTTTTCTTCATCTTAATTCCTGACTGGCCTTCCCTACGTAACATAGGCCGCATGGACATTGAAGTACAACATGTAATTCTTCGTTTTACCAAAAACAACTTCTGCGGGAATATAAAAAAGTTTCTCTTAATCATGGCATGGACAGTTTATACAACTGTGACAGGGAATTGCACAGTAACTCCTTAGCCAATTGGAGTGAGGTGTGTATGTGTCTGCCTTAACTGAAGAGTCCCTCAAGTTGTTCAGTCTCTTGTGGGTAAACATCAGTGGGCAAGTGAGAGACCAGTTGTATTTCCATATAGTGCCAGTGTTTTTCACTATATATTTTACTCTACTTGATAAGGGTGAGAATTTGTTGGCCAGGGCTTGTTTTTGGAGGTTATGCACCTTTTCATTCAATTTTCTTTGCATAGCGCATTTTACAAAAGACATGTCTTAAAGCACTTCACAACAAAGAGCAAAAGGGGCAAGGAAAAATTCCTATCATATTTTTTTCTTGATATGGTATAGGAAGAAACCTTGGGCAGTTCCGACGGCTCAAGTGGGTAACCCAACTGCCTAGGGCGGGTTTTTAGTCTCTCAGATGGTGAATAGTCTACTGTATTAATAGGTCTTGACTATAGAATTATCATAGTAATACCAGGCACGTATCAAATTCATCAAAATTAAGGTGTTAATATAGCAATATAATAGTCCCATTATAATCCCAGGGTATAGTCCTACAGTATATCATTAGAAGCAGTCAAGCCAAAGGGCCAACTGGAAGCTGTGTCAATCATGTCAAGGTCGTCTGTGGAGCTGGAGGCAGCCCATACAGGAGGTTAGAGAGTTAGAATGAGGCAGAGAGAGGCAGGGATGACTCTCAGTGGTAGTGGAATGTATTGTGGAGTGGGTGATGTGGCTAAATGGAGAGAGAGGGAGAAGTGGAGAAAGAAGAGAGAGACTGAAAATTGTAGGACGACAGATGAGTGGTTTTGTGGCGGCATTAAGCTATAGCAGCATAATTAAAGTATGCTGTATGGCAAGCCAACACCACCACAGGAATGGTCAGTGGCCACCAAGCACTAGACAGAAGTTTACAGCAGAGGCAGTCCTTTCCAATAATACCATGAGGAGGGGTGATTTACCGTACACCATCCCTAACTAAAGGGGTCAGTAAATAGGAAAGTTGTGAGTCTAGACTTAAAGGTGTTGAGAGTGTCCGCTTGGCGAATGATGGATGGGTGCTTGTTCCACAAGACAGCCACGCGATAGCAAAAAGCTCTTCCTCCTATTGTGGATTTTGATATTCTAGAAATTACAAGGAGGCCAGCATTCCATGTCGTAGGGGTCTTGAAGGGCGGTAGGGAAGAAATAAGTCATGAATATATGCTGGAGCAAGAGCTTAATTTGTTAGAAGTATTTTAAAATCAATTCAACTTTTAACAGGGAGCCAATGTAAGGAAGCGAGGGTAGGTGAGATATGTTCATATTTTTTGGTCCTAGTGAGTGCTCGCTTTAGCATTAGTTGTAGGTTGTTGATGCAGGTAGTACCACATCCAGAGAACAGAGCATTACAATAATCAAGTCTGGAAGTAATAAATGCATGTATTAGTTTTTCTGCATCCTCAAAGGAAAGGAATTTAATCTAACCTGTTGCATACATGAAAGAATGATGTTTTAGAGATATGCTTTACATGACTATTTAGAGAGAGGTCTTAATCAATATATACTCCAAGGTTTTTAACTTTTGAGTTAATTTTGAGTGAAAGGTCACTAAGTAACTTCTGTTGATGGGGTACAGTGGTGGTCAGGTTTTTAGGGCGTATCATCATGACTTCAATCTTGTCAAAGTTTAAGCAAAGGAAATTATTAGTCATCCAGTTTTTGATATTCTCGAGCCAGGCAACAAGTTTTGTTACTGGCCTACAGTCAAGGGTGTAACAATGGTGTTGACATTGGTGGGGACATAATTTGGCCCTCCACTACCATCTAGGGTTAAACTGCACTATTACATCAATGAATACGGTTAGTTTGTTATCATCATTTTTATGATTAACACTTTGTTTCCTGAATGCCGTGCAATTTCCCATTCGAAATTGGTGTGGATATTTTAAACGTATCCAGATATTGGTATGGACACGTCCATAGCGTCCATATGCAATTTTACGCCCATTCCTACAGTCATTAGGCTTCATTGAAAGGTATAGTTGGGTGTCATCTGCATAAGAGTGGAGGGTAATGCCATGTTTTCTAATAACAGATCCCAAAGATAGCATATAGAGGGAGAATTGCAGAGGCCCCAGTACTGAGCCTTGGGGTACACCATACTTCAGTGTGGCATGATGCTTCATTATGTGCATGTACAAACTGGTAGTATCCAGTAAGTTATGACCTGAGCCAGGCTAATGCCGAATCATTGATGCCAATCATACATGTATGCTCAAGCCTAAGTGGTAAGATGCTGTGATTGATAGTATTGAAGGCAGCACTAAGATCCAGTAAGAATAATATTTATATGCATCCATTATCAAATGAGATAAGGAGGTCATTAAAGACTTTTACTTGTGCGGATTCGGTCTATGGTGTGCTCTAAAGTCAAGTCAGTTTTTATTGTCAATTTCTTTACTTTATGTACTTGACATACAAAGGAATTGAAAATACGTTTCTTACTGTCCCTTGCGTACATTAAACAGACAATACAGGACAGAACAAACTATAAAGTGCATAGAAACAACATAGACTATGTTCTGACTCTGTCCTTACAACTAGAGACAGACAAGACAGGACAGACAAAACAAGTGTACAGGTAAAGCAGGAAAATATCCTTACCCATATTAGCAGTATGTGCTGTTGTGAAGAGTCTCCGGGTCTGGGACATCAACACACATTCATAGGACTGTCAGTAAAACCCTAAAGTCCTAAAGGTACAGTGCAGTGCAAGTCAGATAATGGCAGCAGTGGTTTCTCAGTGCAAAATGAGAAGAAAGAGAGAGAGAGAAGCAGCATTGATAAATACATTAGATTAACAGCAGACTGGTAGGTTTCCTGAATGTTGGCGAAACAGTTTAGTGGCATACCATTGTCTCTCAAGTTTACATGCAGCTTTTTTCGTTGAGCGAGTCTGTGCAGTATACCATGGGGCAATTTGGTCTTGTTTCCTAATTTTCCTTTTAAGTTGCGCAGTGGAATTTTATGTAGTGTAAAGAGCATTTGTAACATTAAATATTATATATTCAAATTTGGGAGCCATTGCGAGGTTAGAGTTTTAAATTGTGGCTACTCCACCGCCACGATTACAGGGACGAGGTATGTGGTAATTAAAGTGACTTAGAGGAGTAGCTTAATTAGGTGGAAGATAGGCTATTCGTCTGGTTTTAGCCACGTTTAAGTTAGACAAAGTATGTCAATTTCATTGGCGGTAATAAGTTCATTAATTAGTGCGGTCTAAATCTTTAGTAATCCGAATTTCATTTGTGACTTCTGGCTATCTCGTTTATTTGTTTCATGTTTTGTAAATATGAGGTTGGTCCGATTAACGCCCCTAACTGGTCATTTTGCGATATGTTACTAACTGCCTGCTGGGTTGCTTGCTTTGTCAGAAGTGAATTTCGCTCCGAATCATGCACTTTTGCTAGGCATGCATTCTAATTGCCTTCATCATAGCCTTAGCGATACATTGGTTATCCTGCAACAATGGGACGGCCAGGGATTGTGTTTCCAGATTTTTTGTGTACCTTTGATAATGTGTAAAACACTGGTCAAATGGGATGTTTTTGGTATAAAAAGTCAAACTCAGATGTCCCTAAGACGAAGCTAAAATCCTGTAAGACAGAGGATTTATTAGAATTGACATAGAACATGCACGTATGCACACATTCATGAAATTAAACTGCTATTGACTGCTGTACTGTAACTTTAGTTAGGCTGTGATGTTCAGAGTTCAACTTTTTCCATAAAAATGTATTTGAGTTAAATTCAAACAGATGTATTTTTTCTGCAGTTTTGCAGAAACTATGATTAACTACACAATTTATTTTTTTATCGTGATGAAACAAAATGTAATCATTTGACAGTCTTTATTAACACATTTTACTGTAAGCCAGTAAGTCTAGTGGGCATGGCAATGCAAACATTATTCACATTTTATCTGAAAAAGGGTCAGTGCGTTTTTATGACCGGTATACAGGAATCTGAGACTGTCCTCTGACTCCCAAGATCGTATCTGCCTTTAAAATGACTTTAAATCATTTGTATTTATTGTAAATAGAAGCTGAGAAATCATGTCTTAGAACTTCATCAGGTAAATTTGCCTTATTTATAACATAAAGTTCTTCTAAGTATCTTCTAAATAATTGCTTGTGAAAGGGTCAGTGTACGGGATTCTTTGTGAGATTCTCTTCTGCGACCCTGGTCATCTTCAACCCGCCTGCTAAAAGAGGCATGCAAAACGCTTTACTATGTTGAACTTGTTGTGAATACAAGAATAAGGCAAAAATGTTTATTTATTTATTTATTTACCAACAATGTAAACATCTTTCTAAGTCAATAAAGTGATTTCAGAAGAGCATTTTCATAATGAAGTCATATGTTTACTTTCTGTACTTCAGGCATGAATCTATTTAGTCAGCAAATGAAGAGGTTTGTAGATCTGGAAGATCATAGCTCAGGTTTGGTACTGGAGCCTGTGTGATAAATGTGTGTCGTGAAAGCTCCTCAGCAGTTCTGCAAATGAAAATAACACTAGCAATTAGGGAAGTATTCACTTCAAGGAGATATTCCACCAGTGTCGCCTCCTCTCTACCCTTAGTATTCATATTCTACTGTTCTTTTTAGTAATTGATCTAGTCATGTTTTTTTTTTTTTTTTTGCTTCTTATCATACAGTGTATCTGTGTACACTTTAGTATATGTCGTGTGTGTTTTTTTAAGCTGCTGGGACCTTGAATTTCCCCTTGGGGATCAATAAAGTATCTATCTATCTATCTATCTATCTATCTATCTATCTATGAAGTAGTGTCGACTTTGACTTCAGTCTGAAGACATTCTGTTAACTGCATTACTTGCATCTAGTTCTTACTCAAATAACAGTTAAATCAGCTGGCATAACCAATCGAAGGAGGAAACCATATAAGTTTTAAAATAATTATATTTGATTTATTAATAAAGGGACTAATTAAAAATCATATTATAAACTTATGACACTGAATTTTATGAAAGGGAGGCAGGTAAGTAATTTTAAAGCTTTGAAATTTCAATGTTCTGTCTTTACACAAATATGTTCTGGTTGTTGTTATATTGTTAAGTTAAATCCAATTTCACTCAATCACTTAACCTACTGTAGGAAAGTGGCCCTGTAGAAGTGATGAATTAATGTTTTATCAATGATTCACATCTTTTTGGAGGCAACCATTTGTAATTTTTTATGGTATCAAATACCATAATATCATTTTATACCTACAAAGTGTCGGAATTCAGCAAATCTGCCATTATGTCCGACTCTTTTTAGCTCTTTTAATGTTATATGTTTACAGCTAGTTATTATGGCTAGTTCCTACAGTAGAATTCAAAGGTATCAAAAGATCAAGTGTCTTGCTTGCATGTGCCCCTAGTATACCCTGGGGATGTCTTCCCCGTGTTAAAGAGGCACTCAGTAAGTTTATGCGACCATTTTTGTGGTCATAAAATCGCTTAGAAACTGTTTTTTTCTGTTAGACTGGTCTGTTGTGTAGCAAACGGTGATTGAGCGCACCGCTGTACAGCCCTGTACAGTGAATACGGAACTTGCAACTTCTGAGGGAGTGTACACTACAGCAGGGTTTCTCAAACTTTTTTGCTCTGGGGCCCTGTGATATTAGGCCTTGGTGTTCCAAGGCCCTGCATAGGCCTCTGCACGCCCCCTGAACACCCGCCCAACGCCCGCCGCCATGGGCGCCCTTAGATAGATAGATGGATAGATAGTTTACTATTAATTACTATAAATTAATGTTGCCATTATCATAATAATAATAATAATAATAATAATTATTATTATTATTATTATTATTACTACAGGTCTAAACTACTGTAGGTTATTATTAAACAAGGAGACCTAACAGCTTTGGCTTTGAGATTATTGTGGTAGTTACAGATATGTAGGCCTAATAATTTGACTTTTGTCATTACATGTACTACAACTATTATTATTACTACTAGGTCTATTGTTAGAAGTAGCAGTAGTATTACCTATTATCACGTCTCTTTTTTTCACTTTTTGTTTTTGTTTAGATTTTAGAAGTAGGCTGCTACTGCAGTGCCTGGAACATCAAACCGACAAGAGACTGTATAGCCCCATTTAGGCTACAGATTGCATTCCCAGTATGAACTTAAAGGGAGAATTGAACGTAGCCTGCATGCTGACCATAAACCTCAAATAAATGAGAGGCCCAGTCATCCACAGAAATATCGCAGGAAAAAGAAAAACCAACATTCTAATGCGAAGGGTGCGCCTGCTTTCTCGCAACTATCAGGTCAAAACGCGGAAGACAGGGTGACAAGGACATTCGGAGCGTGTTTTCTAAGTTGCGTCTGTTTCGGTATTTTGTCTGTCAAATGTGAAAATACATACGCGGAGGTATGTTGAATTGAAAGGTATCGTTTTCACTGCCATTTCACACTGCTGGGGATATTCATCGCAGCATGACGACCAGAATTCAGACAGAGAAAGTCGAGTAAATATAGACTGCAGACCAGCATCGCACGAGAGCTCCAAAAGTTTATCCTGACCTGACCTGCACCAAGGTGGCAGCCTGACAACATGCAGTATCGAAGTCATAATTAGCATCTCGCAAATTGTAAAAGTTGCCTGGCACTTAGAAATGTGGGGCGAAACCAGGTATGATGCCATGGTTAACCTTTCATTTGACTGCCAAATTAGGCTAGGTTTGGGTAGCCAATTCGTCACTCTTTCGTTTGAAAAAAAGCTTCAGATTTATCTTTTAGATTCGGGTGTTTTGTTTCCAGCTGGCTTATTTGGGCGGCTTCATGGCCTCGTTGCTTAACATTGTTTGGCAGATGACACAAATTGGTTTTGGGGGGTAGCCATCACATGAAGCCGAATTTAATGTATGAAGGGTCGTAATTGCAAGTAAAAGCGCAATGTTCTTTTTGCCTCTGTGTCATGTGAATATGCAGTGCTAGATGAACGTTTCTCAAAGAAAGAGTCAAGACTAGCTTGCTTTGAACATGCCATTGGACTCGTGAAACGTGTTTGCGTGTGGATAGACAGGACGGATTAGTGCAAACGTGCTGACGGCAGACAGTGGGAACAGTTTTCAACATTCTACAACGTTAAACGTGGGAGGGGCGATGTAGGTGACGCAAAGACACTGATAGCAGAGCCAGCCAGCCTCGCTCTTCTTCATAATCTGATTTACAGTGACAGTTGTTTTAAAGTTATAAAATAAAAGAAGGCAATCAAGGTCGGCCTGCGGCCCGACGGTAATCTTCTCGCGGCCCGGTGCCGGTCCGCGGCCCATAGATTGAGAAACACTGCACTACAGCAATACAGTTAACTGTACAGAGCTCCCCCTACAGGTTTGTGGTGTTTAATGCAGGGTTAAAAAACAGACTTACTGAGTGCCTCTTTAAAATGTCTTTGCTAGTGGCGGAAAGTAACCTTATCTGAGTCAGTGTCAAGTATGCTTGCATATACAAGGAATTTGACTCCGGTAGTTGTTTTGCTCTAGACATCCATCAGTATACATACAGTGCAAGAGGGTACTATGGGCACATGATGGGAATCAAGACAATATATAATATACATAGAGGTAATAAATTATACAAGAATTTTGTGAAAAGAAAAAAAAATGCTGCCTATATTATCATGTTCAACTTACCCTGAAAAAGTTCTTGGATCTTGTGCACTTGCAGCTTTTAATGCCTTGACTGGTTTTCTGTTAAGAAGCAAAACTAATTCAATTACATGTTAACGCTTATAGTACTTAGAACTTCAGGTTTAGGTTCGACTTTCTACATCTTCATGTGGAAAATGAACAAAGTAGCAAACAACACAAAACAAGAAGACTGTGAATCATCAACTTGGCATCATTGGCTCTGATAACTTGTTTGGCTTTGTCTGAAGATCACATGCACGCATGTACTTTCGTAGAGATTGGACAAAAAAATAGAGATTTTTTAAAGATTGGACAAAAAAAAAAACGTGTAGCTGCGCGATTTTCAACCTGCGCACATTCTGCCACAGACCGACATTTATGCACCATAATAAATAAAACAGACAGTTAGTTCAGTTAGTTTTTAAAGTAAGATAATTTAGACATTTTTGGCACTGCAAAGTACCACCTTCTTAGGGTTTATTGTGATTGTTTATTGTTAATCTGCAGATGTATCTAATACTGACTGATTTCAATATGAAGTGTGATTAAAGTAGAGGGTTAGTGTAAGTCAAGTAATTTAAGTAATATGTGCAGACAGAGAGAGGTCAGTTTTTATGCAAGCACTAGTAATTTGAATATTGCTACATACTAGTACTCTCTTCTTTTTGTTTGCAGTTTTTCTATGTATTACAAGTTACAGGTGTAAATGGAAAACCTAGTTACCTGTATTGGAGAGTGTTCATTTTAGCAAACATCAATCGGAGAACTTTTTCTTTCTGTTCCCAGGTAAGCTCAGCAATGTCTACTTTTGTGCTTGCCATGTTTGTCCTTAAAAAACAACAACAACAATAATAATTAATAGTAAAAAAAACAACAATAATAATAATTAATAGTATTATCACTAGTGGTATTGGTATTGATTTTTTTTAATTACATTGTACATGCATTTAAACATCCAACAAGTTCACACATGATTACTACTATCTGTTGTTTATTTCATATTGGTTTCTTCATAATTATGTTGTTTGATTTGTTTATCAGTGCTAACTTTTGTAGCCACTTCCTTGGTTTGAGGCATTATCTTATGGCTAGACTGTTTCCCAACTGTATCAGTCGTAGTATTGTCTCAAGATGGAAGGAAATGACCTTGAGTTGGACTCAAACCCAGGACCTGGATTCATGGTATGGCGCCTTAGCCAACTACTGCACCCCCGTAAGAGCATCTTTATGTTTACGTAATGTCTTCGTCTTTTTGGGGCCTTAAATTTCAGATTTGACAAACCCTTTGAGGCATTACCACTACCCACCCCATAGCATGAATAATCTTCACAGAAGAATTAAGAAAGAAATTCCCATGTTTTTGTCTTGGTCAAGATTCACGTGAAGCCTGTAAGCTGCCATGGAATTGCTGTTTTATAAAGAGATATAAAATGGGCTTTTATATAGTTTTAAAGGCACTGTTTTTTGGCCTTTTAGTGTTGTCAAGGGACAATAAAGCTCATTTTTATACAGTCACCATGTCATTAGTATATAGATTTTCATGTTGGACAATCATGCCACTTTAACATTGATCATAGTTGTGACTGATATGGTGGTGGACCATGATCACAGCACAGGGCAATTTAGCAGTGGTAAGGTGTCCTTGGACCATTTCCAGCCCGACCTTAGAGAACAATTTGAAATACAATAGCTTTAAAATACAAAACACTGCCACACATATTATGGGATTTTAACAGAGCAGCCTTTCATTTAACTGACTAGTTAGCAAGGATAGGTTGTAAGTGGACATAATGTGGACAAAAAAATGTACATATGAACTTTTTTTATCCTGGTCTATTCATTAGGGATGTGGGATTTTTAGTTAACTCACCATTTTTCTGCCTCTTCTAGATCAGTAAATACACTATTGGTAGAATGGGGTTTCCTATGAAAGGTTCGGATGTGTGGAAACTCCTGTATTCCCGCTTGTGCATCACTCATCCTCCGATGGTATGCTTTTAGTGCTTCTTGTCTGTACAGATTTAGAAATTGGCATTACATTTTATTTCTGGCAGTAACAGACTAAGAAAAGGATTAGGCAAAGTATGTTTGGTAAGGTGACTGGGTGTTTACCTGTATTGCAAGCGGTTGGACAGAATTTCTTGTTTCACCTGTCCAAGGGCCTCATGAAAGAAGAGTTCTAGTTCAGTGCGCTGGTCTAGAACCGTGTCAGCGAAACGCCTGACACGAGTCATTTCACGTTCACGCAGAGCCAAGAGCCGCTGTAACTTGTTAAGTTCTAAACAATTCGTCTGTGAGCCAAAAACAATTTTCTCCTGGAGTTCGATCTTCTCACGCTCAAACTGTGCTGACATGATGTTAAGTGTTCGCTCCAAAAAATCTACCTTACTCCTCAGCTCCAAGATCTCCTCCTTTTGTTTAGCCATCTTACAAACATTCTGCTTAATCATGAGCTCACTTGTGTCCTAGAGGATTAGATCAGAAAGAGAGAGCATGAATTATTAGTGTTGGTGGATTGATACTTTGCACATTGCACTGTTTCCTAGTTGATATCATCACTGAAGTCTGATGCAAAATTGGTTATTGCACACAATATCATTAAATATAGAAATGTGTATAAAAATGTGCATTCATATTTAAAGGTATCTGTTGTCAGTGACAGAAATCTCTGCATGTAACTGCTGGTGCAACAAGTAACTATATGTTGTTGTTTTTTTTGTTTTGTTAACTGATGTTCAGCTACGTGCACCAGGTTCTTAGCATTGTGATCCAGCTACGTGCACCAGGTTCTTAGCATTGTTGCATGACATGGTGGTCCCTTCTCGGTTTGCAGATCTTAGCTTTCTCTTTGCTACCCTGGCTGCGGAGTGAGCGTGGAATGAAAATAATTGTTTATAATGCAGGTAAAGAGAAAATGTATATTGTATTTCCTTCAATTATGGCCTGGACTTTATTAATAACTGAGCCTGGTTTAATAGACGAGGACGTGGCCGATATGTGCATTTAAAAGCCGGGCCTGATATACGGGCCAGGCCAAAAATGAAGACCTTTGGCAAAAAACACTATGTTTATCCCAGAGGAAAAATAATCTAGTATTTCTAATATTTAAATTTAAATTAAAAGTGACTTATATGTGACCTTCTTATTCTCCGATAAGCGTGCAAGTGTGTTTTTTTTCGCAATTTCATTTACGCGCTTTTGTACTGCGCATATTCTCCTCTGTAGATGCCTGCCCCTCCTACAGCGCTTAATGTCGAAATCAAGGCGGCCTTACGAAAGGAGCATTACTAACCCGCAAAGTCGCAATTAAGAAAACATGGAACAAGGACTTCCGGATTAACCATTAATATGCAGTTGAAGTCAATGGAAAGTGTAAACCATGACTTTAAATTCGAATAGACATATGTCATGACAAGATTTCCGGTAAACGTATGTCTGTGCCTATAGCTACTGTAAGCTATCAAAATCAAATTACGACCACAAATCAATTAACAGATTGACATATTTCAACCAGTGCAAAACATTTGCAAATACCACGGATTAATTAAATTTCATTGAATTCATAAGCTGTGCACAATGACAAAATAAGAAATAAATAATTTAGCACTTAACCAGCGAAAAATGTGCCCCTTCTACCTTAGCCTGTTTTTGAAGACAAGGAGGAGAAAAAAATAAGATTGTTGTCACACACAAAAAAACAAGATCTCAGTCAAAGTGATTTAATTTCAAAATTGCGCACTTCAAACTACTACAAAATCAGCTTTGCGATTTAAGATTATGCAATGGAACTCTCTGGAACAACTGCACTCGCAGGATGTCCAGACAAGGCCTATAAATGCGTGGGTACACTCTGCACTCTGATAAATGAGTGGTACACTCTGCATGCTCCTCTCGTTCCCACTCGAGCCAGCAAATGCAGGACTGGCATTTTGGTTTTAATTTTTGAGAACTGATGGTAGAAATATGGTCGTACTCTTGTATTTTAATTGCAGTTGCACAATATCATATTGAAAGTATTTTTAAGGGAATCTTTAGATCAGGAGACCAAGTCAGACAAGGATTATAAAAAAACAGGAACAGAGTTCATGATTTTGTATGATATTTTTTGTGGTTGTGAAATGTACCTTATACAGGGTGAGTGATGCATTATCCTCTTCCAGGGCTTCACTTCTTCCTTTCAGATGTTCTACCTCATTCATATGATAACTGAGAGACTCGTTGAGTCGCATATTCTCCTTGAATACTGAACAAGACGCATCGTCTAGCTGCCTGCTCAAACAATGAATAAGAAAATGAAACTGTTGTAGTTATTGTACACTATATTTAAAGGTACAATGTGTACATTAATGCTTCCTATTATGCATTAATGTAGCATTAATGTAGCATTAATGTTAGCCTATTATGTCCCTTAGTGGCTTATGTATTTCAAGATGGCGAATGACTATGGAGCAACTCCACCCATTCATGCCTATGTAAATCGACCATTTGGAATACTTGAAATTTATGGTGGTCGTAAATATTAATAAAAAAGCACATCTTTGTGAAGGGGTAACATTATGATTAGATTATGAACACCTAAAAATGCTACACATTGTACCTTTAAGATAAATTCTTCTGTTTTAACCCAGGGGTGCTCAAACTTTTTAAACTTGAGAGACATTTCTAATTTCTGTTTCTTGCAAAACTATTGCTATCTGTAGACGTTGTCTTAGAGACGGTTGATGAAGCGATCTGTGTTAATATCTTCTAATGCAGTTAAAACTACTAAACATAAACTTCTTTCTAACTGTTGAATAGGTCACCCTTATGCCATACGTGCTATGTATTTGCATATTTACTTTTTCATCGTTTTTCTTTTTTCTCTTTTTCAACTATTACTTGAAATCAATTACAACTTTTTATTCTATTTAGCCCCAAAAATAACTGATAAAAATGAATGATAAGATAACCACTAAAGTAACTTTTTTTATTTTCCACAAGTAGCAACTATGGACAGTAGTAAGTAGTAAGTATGGACAGTGCAACTATTTGCTTTACATAGAGCAACATACAAACGTAATTTCCTAGAATTACATTCTTCAGTTTATTTTTTTTATTATTTGTCCTCAAATCTATGTTACATTCGTCATGATTATGGTTACAAAATTGGTAAATATTTGGTAAAAAATTGTTAGGTTTGGTTAGTTAGGTTTGTTAGGTGTAAGGTTATTTTATATTGTCTTTCTGAAAGTGAAGAGTTTAGGTACAGCAAATGAACAGGTAATACTGACACGACAGCTTCATTATGGGCGCGTTCAGCCAGCTGAGCAATTCTCTGCTCTGCTTCCTTCTCCAAACGAACCTGGAAATAGAATACATTTAGCATTTTCTAAAAATTTCTTCTTACATTGCGTTGTCTTTCTTTTGTTATTCCTCATTAAATATTAAGGCAACTTTCAAAACTTGCCCAGTTGCTGAGCAGTAGTGGGTTTTATCATGCCTATTGTCAACTAATCAAGAACGTACTGTACAGTAGTCTACCATGTCTATGATTAGTTCTGTGTCAATGTGGCCATCATGTTCAAACCTTGTGCATGTGTACAGTCAACAACAGCTAGAACACATCCAGAAACAGCTAAGAATACTTCATCCATAGATAGCTGTTTGCATTTCTGCAAATTACTGTTGTACTGACCTTTTCAATGAAAAACTTGTGCTCCATTCTTGCAAGCATCTCTTTGTGCTCCCGATTTTCAATGTACATGTTTTCTTTAATCTAAACAAAATAAAATAAAATTACATTCTGCACTTTTGCCACCATACTGTACTTTTAACAATTCTTGAAAATCTAAGGGGAATATCCAATGGGATAAAATCTGTCTATCTACTATGCAGGCGAAGGTACATGGAGTTCCAGGCTTGGTGCATGTTGTTTGGTTTGGTGTTAGTTTATTTTTAAAGTATTTTTAAAGTTTAAGGTTTTGAAGGTTAGGTCCACTATAGTTGCTTTCCAACTATCAATGAGGGATAGGATACCAAAATAAAAAAAAAATCCCACTGATACTTCACAGAATTCTGCTATCTATCATTGTTGAAAAAAGTGACATCACCTTGTTGAATTGAACCAAAGTCCAATTAAAGTGTAGCAAACAAGTTGTCTGAACTTCTGTAACCAGAAACCACAGATGGTGCTGATTAAGTTTGAACAGCTTCCTGCTGAAGCCTCAAGCAACATTTTTTTTTTTCAAGAGAAGCTGTAATATACCAAAATAACCACCAGGCGGCACTTGAGAGTGTTGCCTTTATAATACTGACATTGTCAAATGGGCTATTGTTGGCTAAAATGGCTGCAACTGGGGCTGCAAAAAAGAATTATGAAAATATTGTAGGGCTAACATCTTAAAAAAACATTTGGAACCTCTGCCAGAAGACTATAATTGATTGCAGATGTTGCAGAGCCATTCAGGGACTTGATGCATTACGCGCAACACAGAACTTATGGCTATGCGGAACGCAGAACAGCAACAACAGCATCAAACCAAAAATCAGCATTCTGTATATTTTTGATAATATTTTAGCAATATTGAAATGGTAGTTAAAAAAGGTGGTAAAAGGATCCCACTGAATGTACCATTGCATCCCCAATCTATCTATCTATCCATTAATAATAGTTACTGGACTGCATACATTGGTAAGCTCTTGTTCCATGTGGATTTTCTGCTTGCGAAATTCCTTGATTGTCTTCAGCTCTCCTTGGATCATTCGAAATTCATTGAGTCTCTTTTTAAATTTCTCCTCCATATCATTGATCTTTTTAGTGTATTCAGCAACCTAAGAAAACAAAAATATCAGCAAAAACAGTGATTTATTTGTATGCTGGGGTAGGTTCATCCAGAGTTTGGGGGGGGGGGTCAAATTCACGTACAGAGAATATGTGAAAATAGATCTTGCACTCATACACACAGAAAATAAGTGAAAATATGAGTTCAAATGTAAAAAAATTAGTGAATCATTGAGAGCATCTGAGAACAGTAACCCCTACTTTTTATGTCTTCAGGAAGTTGGTTCAGAAGCTGAAAGCTACTTCATTACACTTTGTTTTTTTGTTTTTTTTACAAACAATTACAAGCTATTTTTTTTCTAGTGTTCCGAGAGACCAAAGTGGCATGTATTGCTGAAAAATGTCAGATAGTTAACTACTGTAGGTACTGTCCCAGTTAGTGATTTAAACACAAGTAGTAGCCTAATGCTTTAAAGTCAACTTACAGGAAGCCAATGCAAGGACTTTAAAATTGGAGTAGCCTAATGTAGTTGGTTCTTTTAAATATGTAAGGACACTTGCAGCTGCATTTTGGATCAGAATAAAACCTACTGGCAAAAAGGTATGCATAAGTCTTTAGATTGGTAATGTTTCTTCAGTGATAAAATGCTGATTTGGTCATTACTTTCATGTCACTGTTGAAGTTTAAATAACTCTCAATAATGATTTTTTAAAGGTCTCTTTTGCTTTTAGCCCTTAAAAGAATAGTTTTTAACACTGAGCCAATTTCATGGCTATTCTAAAATGCATTAGAGTGGTTGACATCAAAATTTGGACAACTGGTCCTGACTCGACTAATTGGGAAATTAAGAATCACCTCTGCCTGCTTCTGAATGGCTACTAATGGGCACAATCTGTCAGTCCTTAAAAATATGTAAGACTCACAGAGTGGTTATTGATGTTCGCTGATGTTCCAACACAAGTAACTATGCAAGTATCGTAGTGAAATAAAGCTTCTGGCGTGTTTTATTTTGCATTTTGTTCATCCCATTACTTTCTGTTAGAAGACGCTTCGCTCCTTGATATTACTCCGACACAAATAAAATACGACAGAAGCTGTATTTCGCTACATCCATAGTAAACAAACTGCCTAATTTGCACCTGGGCAGATTCCAACTGGTCCCTGTGATCCTAGTTGCCCTTCAACATCAGGGCAACCTTTTGTTTTGTGATCTCCATGAACCATTCAACCCAAATTTCACACATTGACTATGCCATTATGTTAATTATTATTATTATTATAAGACGCACACATTTGCATATGCTATTTTTGAGCCTCAAAGAACCATTTCTGACGGTCAAATGAGTCCCTTTAATGGGTGACTCTTCTTATCCTTGATCACATGATAAGGGGTGTGGTCTAAAGTTCACACCCACAGGCCAGAGATATATCTCCTGGTATTTCCAACATCAGTTTGAACTGAAGAAGCTTTTTGAATGGAAAGTGAAACATCTTCAATCTAAAAAAAAAGTCCAGTTGCCTGATTTATACATTGCACCCAGAAACCAACCATCACACACATCTGCTCTGCTCTGTCTCATTATAAATAACTTATGGGTTGAACCAGGCCATGGGGTGACAACATTTCTCAGTACCATGTTGGCGTCACATATCTTGGACAATGATGGAGTAAAAATGCTTCCATTTGTCCAAGTGAACCATGCTCTGGCACACCTCTTCCAAGCGAGTTTTTTTTACACATTTTTTTAACAGTTTGTTTGTTTTGAAGAATTGTTTAAACAAATGAACCCAACGAGTTGGCATGGACTGGCAGTTACATTGAGATAGACGACAATAAAAAAA
>JAGFZM010000270.1:308459-331480 GCA_017657215.1 Limnothrissa miodon | reverse complement strand
TCGCACAACAAGAGCCAAGTGGCACCGCTGACACTCACACACACACAGCCAAAACACAAGTACATTTATCAAATTCAGTTCAGATACACAAGGAGAAAAAGAGAATTAGTGATCAGCAATCCTGTCATTTAAATGCGGCACAGTAAAAAAAAAAATCTTTCTTTTTTTTTGTTGATGGTGTTGTTGCTATTATCTAACAGGGGTGAGCTTCATCACTAGGGGATACGTTTTCTGAACCATACCGTGTGCCTTCATGCATTCAAAATTTGAGCGGCGTCTCGCAAACAAATGTTTGACTTTGCGTGTGTGGGCTCCCTATTCAATCAAAATGCTAATTGAAAAGAAAGCAATTCCCAACTACACTCACAACGGTCAGCACTCTCTCCCTGTATCTTTCTTCCCTTCTCTCTCTCTCACACTCTTTCACACACACACACACACACACACACACACACACACTATTTTGCTGTCTTTCTTTCCATCTCCCTCTCTCTCAATCTCTCTCTCTCTGTCCCTCTGTGACTGTGTGCTGCAGTGAGGGTCTGTAACAGTGGGCTGTGCAGAGCGAGAGGATGGGTGGGTGGGTGTTCTGGGGCGTGGGGAGGGTTGAGTGGGAGATCAGTGTTTACGGTGCAGAACAATAAGGCCTTCTCAGCAGCGGCTGCAGCACACACCGCCGCCGCCACCACTAGCAACGCCACCGCTGGCCGACTCAAACAAAGCCTAACCACTCACCCACCCATCCGCCTGCCTGCCTGCCCGCCTGTCACACACGCACATACAGTACACAAACACTGTCATACACTCACACACACACACACACACACACACACACACACAAATATGTACACATACATATGCTCTCACATACACATACACACAGATGAGTAGGGCAGTGGGCAGCAACAGTCATTGCCTTCACACAGGTTTATACACACACACATGCATACACACACACACACACACACACACACACACACACACATGCATTCAAGCTCAAGAGCTTTATCCTTTGTTGTCTGACTTCAAGGTTGCATATCAATGCTAACAGGCCCAAGGAAGAGGCACAGATGAATACTAAAGCAGATTCTTTTCTTTTTTTTATTTTATTTTTTGCATACTGAGGGCAGGCACGCAGTGCAGCGGGCGAGCAGGTGGACAGCCAAGGGGGAGGGGGATGTGTGAGCGTGCGTGTGTGTGTGTGTGTGTGTGTGAGGAGGAGGTTATCGAGTACGAGCAAGTCCTGCCACTGTTAGTTGAGCTCACACAGAGTTGTGTGTGTATTTTTGTGTGTGTCGAGGAGAGTGTATTGGATGGATGTGTGTGTGTGTGTGTGTGTGTGTGTGTGGAGGTATGTGTGGATGGGGTGGGGATCCATACAGGAGGGGCACCTCAGATAGCACATTTTTAAAAAAAAAAACCTAGCATAGTCTAGTCTACACATCATTGCTTTAGTTGTGCCAATGCATTGTGTTGTTTCACATGTCTTACACAATAATCAGGCATGTTGACATAGCCTGAACACAAACATGATCATGTCAATGTAATTTACTTAATCAAAACAACAAGGTGTTTAAACACTGAAGTTCTGAAGGATAAATCGGTGTTATTTTTCACAACTGCAGCTGCTGAACAGAACCATCCCTCACCTGTGTCCGGTCTGCTGCTCCAGTGTCCGCTTGGAACAGCAGAACCCGAGTGACATTGGTGGGGGGAGGGGCGGGTGACATGGCAGTTTTGTTTTTGTCTTATTGGAAGGTAGTGTGAATGACAGAGTGATGCAGACAGAGGATGTGACAGATAGAAAGAAAAGGAGGGAAGGTGCTGAGGGAAGGAAAAGAATACAATACAAAAAATACTATATATACAGTATATATATATATGTATGTGTGTGTGTGTGTGTGTGTGTGTATTAAGAGTGAGAGAAAGAAATAGAGTAATATACATGATGTTTACAGAGAGAAAGGAAGAGCTGATAGCTCATTTAGAAAGAGAAAAAAGCAGCTGGAGGAAGTTGTGAGCTAGCCTTGTTGTGGCGCTGTGTCCACTGGGCCTTGCGCAGGCACTGGGGAGAGGCCATCTCTCAGCAGCATGGACACCTCCGGCACTGCAGCCTGCCAGCCAGCCAGGCAGCCATTTATTTCAGGTCCCACACTGTCCTCTCTCCCCCCCCCCCCCCTCTCTTTCTCTCTATCTATTTATCCCTCTCTCTCTGTCGGTCTCAGTATAAACGTTTCAGAGGAGGCTTATGCATGTAAATAGCTCCAGACCAGTCAGACTGTCTGTGTTCCAGTGCAGACCTGATAAAACACCAGCTCAATAACTAGACCATCTGATATAAACACACAGGCTTGGCTTAATGGCCATTCTATTTCACCTGCATTAAAGTAAAACACTGGCTCTGAAGCTGTTCAGGCTCTGTTTTCATTGTGGCCATGAGTTAAAGGAAGATTACATAGTTAATTGAGTTTTCCGAAATGAACGTACTAGTGCCACTCAAATAGGGGTATCAAAATATTGATATAATATTAAATATTTATAACATATAAAAATAGCTTAACATTTTAGCATTTTAAAATAGCTCAACATCATATTTGGCCATATTATTGTTAGTCTCTAGACATAAAATTAAGCATTGAGAACATTGTTAGTGTACTGTACATATGATATGTTCAAATAAAAGAAAGTTGAACAGCGCACTTAGCTCTGTGTCCAATGATGGTGTTCTCATTAATAGAGTTTATGAGTAAGGGCCGATTTTGTTATAACAATGTGTCATGGGAAGTGTCAAGACATAGAGCCTTAATAGCTTTAACACCAAGGTTTCATTTGAACAATCTTGTAAAAACAAAATGCTTTAGTTATTATTGTAACTACATGTACTATGCAATAATGACTAAATGCTATCAGTATGTCCAGAGTGTGATTCCTGGAAATTCTACAATGTGAGATTGAGATTATTGGAATGCTAATGATCACTTGTATTTGGTAGCTACTGGTAATACAGTGCAATATATGACTATGGAAAATGAAGTAAATGCAATTGATTGGAGTACCTAATCCTTGAAAATGACTGTTCATTTAGACATTTAGACTGTTCAATCTATTTTGATTGTTATTTGATTATTTACATACGTGTTTCACATCTGTGGACACCCAGTATGTACCTGTGCTGAGATGTAGTTCATCCTCCAAATCTTGATTGATATGAGTGCATTACTTTTTTATGGATTCATTTTCTCACAGACTGAGACAGGTGTCCAGAGAGTTGTAAGATAAAAGATCAGTTCTGAGGGAGTGTGAGTGTGTGTGTGTGTGTGTGTGTGTGTGTGTGTAAGGGAGAGAAATAGCGTGTTAGAATGTGTGTATGTGTACACACTAGACTATGCATCCAGTGATACAGCTGGCTTGCTCATAACGGAGGCTCATAAAGATAGGTGCAGGAGGCAAATATGCAGAGATGGTTCTCGTGGGCCTGAGAGCTCTGGCACCGCGTTCAGAACACACTTGCTAATGTTGTTTGGAGGGAAATATGGTTAGAGATGAGATGATTTGTCAGATTAAATCTGAGATGGATTTACTGAAGCCCAGAGAGCAAGGTGCCGGTATGAGAAAAGGTGCTATATTTAGCTTTGCTTTATAAGAGTATGTAACTCTGTCATATCTGTGTGCAAATATTAGCTTTTTATGTTTCTGTGTGCCGATGTGTGTGTGTGAGTGTGAATGAAAGAGAGAGAGATAGAGAGAGTGGTGTGTGTGTGTGTGTGTGTGTGTGTGCGCGCATGTGAATGTGAGTTTGTGTGTGTGTGTGTGTGTGTGTGTGTGGACAACCTACAGTATGTCTTCAGTCAGATAATTCCTTTTTTAATCGGCCTCTCTCTTTTTCAGAGAAAGCTAAACATGCATGAATATCAACAAAACACTTTAGTTCAAATGTTAATGGGCTTCCACTGCGACTTGTGCTCATTTATTTATGTTCATTTCATTTCCCCCTTCTGACAGCTGAGAGTGAGAAGCTCGAGACGCTCTGCTGAGAGGGGGGTGCTGGCTGGCTTCAACAATGCAGCTCACCCCCCCAATACTTAGCTGGTGATTCTTAACAGGCATGCCGCTCAGAACTGAGCAGAGGTCTCTGTCTCTCTCTCTCTCTCTCTCTCTCTCTCTCTTTCCCTATCTCTTTCCCTATCTCTATCTATCTCACTGTTTGCTGTTGCTTTTTAAAGATGAATATTTTATGGGAAAACAAACCGAAAAGGAATTGCAGGCGTCAGAGTGGAAAGGCCAAGCAATGCAAAAAAAAAAGTAAAAGAAAGAAAAAGACATTTGCTATTCTTCTCAGCCACCCCAAAAGATGTGAGAAACGGGAAGCCATCTTTGTGTTTACTTGTAGTAGTCACAAATATTTCATCCTCTTCCCGCCCCTTCTGCCCTGTGTTTTGATATTCACACAGACGTTCGGGTTTGACTGGCAGCTTCTCCCGAGACTTAGCACAAACTGCATGCTGTTCTGATCTACATTTTGCATCCCAGGAATGGAGAGAGAGAGAGAGAGAAAGAGAGGGGGGAAACAGAGAGAAACAGGGAAAGGAAGGAACAGCAGTCTTCTGTCTCTGCCTCTGCACTAGTTCTTCGCCACGATGGCAAGACAAAAAAAATCAGAAGGGGGGAGAAAAAAAATCACCTGCCGCTGTGATGGCTCAGGACAATTCAAGGTCATGTGCTCAAGCCAGGAGCTTTATTTTTGCACAAACCCCTTTCTAAGATATGAAAGATTCATGTGTCTGTCGCGACGTGAATTATGCATAAAACATGCAATGCTGCGTGTGACTAAACGCCGCTGCTGGTTGCAAAAGGCATTATGGGAGAAAATGAAATATGTTGCCATTTTGCTCCTCCTTTCTGTGACACTGGAGACTGTCTGTCTGGATGCATCGCCACCAAATGAATGTGATTAGAAAGCATGAGGCTAAGAGAGAAAGACAAAGAGGCACTTTCCCTCTCTCTCCCTCTCTCTGTCTGCTCTCTGCTGACTTAGAAAGACAAATTGGGGAGGACAGAGAGATATGGGCAGAAAGTGGAAGTCCTGAAGAAACACACTCTTATTCTCATGTCATGCGGACACAAACGCACACACGCACACACACACACACACACACACACACACTTTCGGACTACGTATGGTTTTATTGTGTTTACACCTGTAATGCTGATTGCTAGTGTTTTAGTAATGTAAAGAGAGCTTTGGTGTTGCTCCTCTGAAGCTCGCGCCCAGCCAGTAGGAGCTTGTGTACTCAGACTATCAGTGCCTCAGCCCTCAGCGGGTCATGGGTCACCACAGTGTACGAGACGAGGGGTGGGGGGTGGGATGGTGGCTGTCAGGCAGTAGGGATGAAGGTATTGCTTGTGAGTCAGTGATGCCATGGCAACTCACATGTGACCTGAGAAATGGCAAGAAAGAAAAAAAATCCGTCGCCTCAGGATGGAAACCAGAGCCATAACAGGCCCCACCGTGGCGTACTGCACATTACAAAACCAGTAATAATCCCCGTGCCTATTCCACTCAAGCAGCCAGCCAAGCCACATCTTTCTCTCTCTCTCTCTCTCTCTCTCCCACTCTCTTTCTCTCTCTCCCTCTCTTCTGTGGCAAGAAAGGCAGATATGCAGAGAGGTTAATGATACGGCCTGGTGCATAGCTACCTCTTATCTCATGATGAAGAGGGTGGAGGGGCATTGAGGGATGAAATTTGATCAAGACCAGGCACATCTGTCAAAGCAAGTCATCTGCTGAATTTGTCTGCAATTTCATTCCCGTTCTATTTCTTTTTCCTCCTCTGTTTAAATGCTAACACACTTTCGAGGATCTACTGTGAAATGGAGAAAGGGAGAGAGAGAGAGAGAGAGAGAGAAGAAGGATAATGCTTGAAATGGGAAACAGAGCAGCCATGTTGGAATCCAGTAGACAGGCTGTATACGGTCTTCTTACTGTAATGTATGTCTCAGCCCGCTGGAATATTGGGCTCCATTTCACTTTTCCCCATCTCCCTAAGAGAATAACCGTATATTTTTTAACCATGCTATATGAACATAGATGCTCCCCGGCGGGCATTTTCAATTACATTGTACCCCAGCAGTGGAAGATTAATCTCCTACTTTGAATTCATGCCACATATTTCAGTTTAGTTGATATTCTGCCGGGGTATCGGCTCCTAGCAGTGGAACCACATTACTTGTTTTTTTTTCTTTTTCATTTTTTTTCTGTTTCTGTTTTCCTTGTTTTTTTTTTCCTGCTGCTGCTGAGCCTTAATACCAAAATCTGACCCCGGGAAGCTTAGGACAGGCACAGCATTGGCCGTGAAAGAATGGCCTGTTTGCTCCAAGTCTCCATCATTTGGAGAAGGGTCATGACAGCTTGTTTCATCAGGCTTAATGTGACTGAGCATGATACACGACGTCACTCACCCAGGGTCCAGCAGATCATGCCTGTTACTAGAGGATCAGATTCTAATACAAACTGGCATTTTATATGACTGCTGTTTGCCAACAGGGGCAACGAAACATTACCCCATTCAATGTGACTGAAGCACTACATCCAGAACATGCAATTTATGCCCAGTTTATTTCACAGATCTAATCTTATTAAAGCCCAGTAGCCGCGTTTGCTGTCGTCCACCGGAGCCATAATGAATTGAACCTCTCTTCTGTCGCTCCACCCAAGTCCTGCTGCCCGTGCCGAGATTGATGCTGTTTACTTAGCGCATGCACGGTTATTTAGTCTCGCGTCAATTATCTTATCGTTTACTCATTTAAAAGAGGCAAAGGAGACCCGCTCTCTTGTCTCACAGCTGTTTGGCTATGCAGGCACGCGTCCAGATTTGAATCAATATCCAGTTGGGCTGTATGCACCCAGCAAGCAGCCTCTTATCAGCAACGCTAGTACAAAAAAAATACCTACAGCCAGGCTTGTGGTTAGCCATTCATCTGTGTGTGTGTGTGTGTGTGTGTGTGTGTGTGTGTGTGTGTGTGTTGTGTGTGTGTATTGTGTGTGTGTGTGTGTATGTCTATGTATGTATCTGTGTGATTTTGTTTGTGTATGTGTGTGTATATGTTCGTGTGTGTGTGTGTGTGTGTGTGTGTGTGTGCATTAGCGTGTTCATGTGTGTCCGGAACACAATGCCCCTGATTGTTTGACAGCATAAGAGGAAGGATTCCTCAAATCAAACGGAGTAGTCGGCCATTTCAGAGGGACAGAAAGAGAGAGAAAGAGAGGGCTAGAGAGAAAGAGAGACAGCGAGAGAGAGAGAGAGAGGAAGAGCAGCTGCTAGAGATGTGCAGGTCTGTGATTAGATTAGAGCTTTCTGCTATTCCTCTTCTGGGCTGTGTGTGTGTGTGTGTGTGTGTGTGTGTGTGTGTGTGTGTGTGTGTGTGCCAGGGAGACAGGGAGAGAGAGGATCAGAAAGAGAGAGATAGGGAGAGAGTAGAGACAAAGAGACAGAAAGAGAGAAAAGGGGGAATACAGAATGGTAGAGGAAGGATAGACAAAGAAACAGAAAAAGGAGGAGTGAGACAAAGAGATAAGAAAGAAAGGTCTACACTTAGAAGGTAGAAATGCAAAAAGAGAGAGAGAAAGAGAGGATTGAGAGAGGCAGCCTTCTACCACCCTCCAAGGCAAAAAGGCCAGAGACAGCTCTTTTTCTCTCTCCCCCTCTCTCACTCCCCTTTTCCCTTTTTTCCTTCTTTCTTTCTCTTCATCTTTTTTTCCTCAGGGGCTATTTGCTCGGCTTTTCATATCTGTTATGATGATTAAATGTAGCACAAATAGTTTAAACGGGAGTATAATTAAAAGGCACTTTTTGGCTGCGAAGGTGCACAGGCGGGTTTTGTGCACCGTTAAACAAACACATTTGTTTCCATTGCGGCTGCTCCCCTGTGCAATAACGGCACAGGGCTTTAGACAGTGGCAGTTTCATCCAGCTCTACTGCGACTGGGGCTGATGGCATCATGGGGACTCCAGTAAACACGCTCCTGGAACTCACTGCCATTGACTGTCCTGCAGTAGCCCAATGCTGGTTGGTTAAAGTAGACAGGCCCCATGTACACACACACACACTCACACAGAGCCTACCACAGGTGCAGCATACTAGAAGCCAACTACCTATAGGGGTGTGTGGGTGTGTGGGGGGTTGGTGTGTGTGTGGGTGGGGGGGGCACGACACCTGCTGCTGACGCAGTGGAACATGAGCGGGCACGCGCATAGACACACATGCACACACACACACACACACACACACATATACACAGACTCCCGCATAAAGCACAAATGAGATGCGCACCCACACTCCTGAAATAAAAAGGTAACTGGTGTGCTGGGACCTCTGGCATGCCGTAGTGCAGAGATTCCCATTTTTTATGGGTTGACAAGGTCACCTTAACTCCAGCACTGCTCTCTTCCACATATGAAGCCCTTGGTTAAAGGCCACTCTTTGTTATTGAGCTTGTGTATGCCCATGTATGTGTGTGTGTGTGTGTGTGTGTGTGTTCTGTGGATTGCTGTGTATGCTCAGAGAGTTTTTTTGGAAAGGAGAAATGGGGATTTATACGTTTCGTGACAAACATTCTATTCAGTGGAGGTGACGCCCCAGAACATGCATTAAATATGTATTTCCACCTGTGCTAGGGAGCATATTGATTGGCTGGGGTTGATCATGCCTCTTGGTCCGAACCAATGAGCACACACAGATCCTGTAGTATTAACAAGCACCAGAATGACTTTAGCACAAACTCTCTAGAGGATTACAGTACAAGAAGCAGGTACTCTGTCTATACATAGAAACCATGGAACAGACCCGTTGAGGTACATCAGTCGGAATTTCATTGATTGCAGGAGAGAATTGCAGTGTTTCAAATGTGTATCACCCAAACACACATAAATATTCTGTGACTATTTAACTATTTATTCGATTCCTAACAGTCTATAACAGGACTAAGTATCTTCTCACAATGAAAACGGGTCACAGTAGAAAGTTGGTCTCTGATTTGTACATTAGCATTCTTCATTCATATGTACCGGAGCCAGCAGTTTTGCCTTGCCTAGAGAACCTACAGAACAGCTGGTGGCAGGAACTCAGTGTATGTGTGAGTTCAGTGTGTGTGAATGTGGTTAGTACCAGTGTGCATATCTGTGTGTGTGTGTGTGTGTGTGTGTGTGGGAATAGCTAAAGCTGAGCCTGCTCCCATGACGGCTCAAGGACACGAACCCAAGAGAGCTCGAGCCACCGGTGCTGAGCCAGCACTCAGCCGTGCCCAGGCTGTAGCTTAGCTCACTCCCGCACTCACTCACTCAGGCAGGCAGGCAGGCAGCAGGCCAGAATCTCCCCCATTCCTGCAGACCAGCACAGCAGAGGGAGAAGAAGGGCAGAGAAGAGAGTGGGGTAAAGGAGGGAGAAAAAGAGAGGAGGGGAGGGGCATCGAGGGGTGAGCGAATAGGAAAGAGGAGAGAGGGAAAGAAGAGGAAGAGAGGAGGATAGAGGTGGCAGGGGATGTGGCACAGGCCACCAAGGCCACATAAAAAATTCCGGCATCATCTTCAGGATGGCACTCACCAATTTTCTGCTTGCATAGGTCACAGAGCTGGACCCTAGCCAGCACAGGCCCCCCGCCGCCAGGTCCCCCCACTGCTCCTCAGGCTGGGGCTTGGATTGCAGCCTCTTTGCTGAAACACACCAAGAGAGAAATGTGATTTTCAAATGGCCCTTGAATAATGGGAGAGAGCGAAGAGAGCATAGGTTGAAAAACACACACCGATACATCACGCCGAGTTTGCAATCTGCCAATGAAATGAAGTGACATTTCATCTGACGACCTCACAGTTAGTTGTTGTTTTTTTTACCTCCCTCTCTATTTCTCTGTCACCTTTCTCTCTCTCTCTCTCTCTCTCTCTCTCTCTCTCTTAGTCTCTCTCTTATTCTATGCCTTTGCCAAATTATTTCTTTCTCTCTCTCTCACTGACTACCCCTTGCTCTCACTCACTACTCTCCTCTCTCTCTCTGTTTCTTTGGATATGCCACATGTCATTCTTTCTTTCTCCTTCACTAACCAATCCCCCTCTCTCTGCCTATACTGTTCTTCTTTCTGTATGTCACCTCCTTGGTGTTTGTACCCTTGTGGAATTTGAATCTATTTCGGAATCCGCCCTTTCTGCCTCTAAATAATGGAGGGTCATTTCATTTGATTGGATCCTCAGTTAAGACTGCTTTGTGATATTGGCTGGTGCTGTGAGTGTTAGTGTTTGTCTCTTTTTCACCCCTTTGGCTGTGCTGAAGCTAAAAATGAAGGGCAGAAAAGATTACTTTTACAGGGAAGGAAGCGAGGGGCTGGTGGGCTGGGTGGGTTGGGGTACTTGGCTTGCAGCAGCCGGAATGGAAAGTGAATAGATTTGATGAGCACAATGTTCTCTGAAATGAGGAGTGCAGGCTGAGACGCAGGTGTCGCCTCACTGATTTGACTTGCAGGGGAAACACTGCTGGTACTAGCAGAGCCTAGGGGGGCGCGCACACACACACACACACTGTATCACGTCTCTGATTCCATTATGGACATGGAATTTATTTAGTTCTTTTTTAAATCACCATGGGGAATGGATAATAAAGTGAGCAGTTTAGGTATCAAAAGAAAAGATTGATTATTATGGAGCTCATAGAATTCCTGTTTGACATTTCCATCAACTATTGGAGGTAGCCACACTGTAAAACCTGACATGTTTGATGAACATAATGAATTTGTGGAAACGTATTACCACTAACATTTCAATTTAGAGATTTTAAAATGTAAGTATATTTTCTTTAAAAAAAAATTTTTTAAAAATCAGAAGCTGGAATTGTTACCTCAAAAGTTCTGAGCCTTTCTTTAACCCTCATAATCATTTGCAAAACATGGTAGCCTTCAAACATTAACTTTAAAAATAAAATATATAATACAATATGTTTACAAATTACACTAATATATCAACATAATAAGGACATAATGCTCACCATAGACAAGTGACAGCTAATTCTGAATCAACTGATAACATTCACATTCACTGATGAGCAGGGTTTACAGTGCCTGAATTAGGCATTAGAAAAAATGGGTCACAGCTAAATCACAATCAACAGTAATTGCAGAATTCATTTCTGCCTGTTTACTGATAGCCTTGAGACTGAATCAGTAGATTTAAGCATAATTGACACTTAATAAATCCCTCTCTAATATTGAAGACCAACAGCCATTTTTAAGGTTAGACTGGTCTGGTCAGCATGCCATTCCACTCTCGATCTGCATCTCTATCATCATCCTGCCTTTGTTTGTCTCTTTCTCTTTCTTTGTCTCCATTTCTCTCGTTTTATACCTCTCTCTTTGTCTCTCTCTCTCTCTCTGCCTACATTTTTCTCTCTCTTTCTCCCTCTCTGTTTGCCAAGCCAGCAATCCAATGAGCACCACGGTAACAAGCGCTTCCTGTGATGTAATCCAATAAGGCACTGGAGGGAGGGAGGGGGGGGGGTGTTTGGTTGGGTTCTCCTTGCACCAGAGAGGCATGGTGGCCCTCCACCATGACAGTGGCCAGGCCCAGCATATGTGGAGGGCCACCTACTCGGCCCCACCCTAGAAACCCCCAGAGGACCCTACAGAGGGCAGAATGCAGGAAAAGAAGGGGAAAACTCCTATTGACTCCTCCACCCATGGGACAAAAACACATACACGCAAGACTGGACTTCATAAGCGAAAAAAGTCAAGCAAAGTTAAATGAAAAATTGCTTACACGCTGAAACATTTATTATTCTGAGTCGCAGAGAGCAGAAGAAGGAAGAGGAGGAGGTAGAGGTTGAGCCTGAGGTACGGTAGAGAGAGAGAGAGAAAGTGAGAGAGAGAAAAATCCATTTGGCAAAGTAGATGCGGATCGATGCCGATGGAGGCAGGGTGGTCGGGGAACGTGCTGTCCCAGATTACTCCTCTGATTGATCCCAGGCAGCCTGTGTCTGAACTGCAGGATACAGAAGAGCTGGGAGCTGTAGAGTAGACGAATCTGCTCGAGGAGAGAAAGATAGCGAAAAAAGAGGGGAGGGAGAGAGAGAGAGAGAGAGAGAGAGAGAGAGAGAGAGAGAGAGAGAGAAAAGATGGGAAAAATAAAAATCAATATGAAGGGAGAACTTTACTGACCTAATGTTGGGATAAAAACATCACTCACACTTTACATCTGAATGGATTTTGACAACTCAGATCCCTCTAGCATTCAAATCCATATGTAGTGTGTGTGTATAGTGGTCTGGATGTGTGTTTGTGTGCATGTTGTGGTTGTGGTATGCCCTGAATGAAGACCATGCTCAGAGAATGGGAGGAACTAGCTGTGTGTGTGTGTGTGTGTGTGTGTGTGTCTGGGTGTGTTTCCTTCTTATATTTAATGCAGTGTTCTTCAGAGGGTTTCCATTTGGCTCACATGTAATCATAAATAACTGCGAGGCCTAATCCCTAAATGAAGTCAGAAATATACAGAGTAATAATTCACGCTGCATTTATCTGTCGGCTACCATTTACTGGTGTTGAGGTGTGTGTGTGTGTACGGTGTGTGCATGTGATTTATAGGCCTGTTTGACTGCCAATATGTAGAGCAGGAAATCACAGGGAGCTCAAACGGAAAAACGTCTATTTTTTAGACAGCTCATAATTTCATGCAGTTCCTCCTTCAGCGGGGTCAGTTGTGGAAGGCACATGGCAGATCTACACCACCAGAGACTTGGGGGGAGGTATGTGTGTGTGTTTGCAGGGGCGGGAAAGCTGTGTAGCTGTGTGTGAGTGTGTGTGTGTGTGGGCGGGGGGCTGGTGTAGGTGTGACTGTGTATCATAAAGATGAAAAAGCTGGGGAAAAGGGGGGTGCTGAGAGACAGTGGAACCATCCATTTGCTGGATGACCAGCTTATTCTCTGGAGTATGGGGCAGACAGCTGAGGGAGGCAGGCAGGGCGGAGTGGCGGGGCGGGGGTAGGTTAAATCATACGATCCTGACGCATGCTGATCCACTGCAGTGGCTGCTGCAACCCAACCATGGGCAGGCCTGTGCTGAGGAGATTGATTGTCTGGGGGTTGGCTTGCAGTAAAGCGATAGTTCAGCAGGGTTGTGTTGCCACTGGAGGGGGGAGGAGAGGAGGGGCAGCAGAGGCCTCCGCAGAGGACACAGATGAGGTGGAGGCTTGGAGGAGGGTGGGGGAGGGCCCACATTGGCTAGGGTTAGACAGATTACACATGTGGAGAGCCACATGGAGAGCCACATGTGTAATCTGTTAGGTTAGGGTGGTTCTCACTGAGGGGCGTTTGTCGCCAAGACAACATACAGCTACCACAAGCACATTATTGTGTTAAACAATATACAAGGGAATTATTATTATATGGACTATGTGTGTCTGTGTGTGTGTGTGTGTGTGTGTGTGTGTGCGCACGCCTGCACGCTTCTATTATGTTATACATGGGGGTGTAAATGCATAGGATAAAGGTGAGGTAGAGGTCGGTGCTGCTGTTAGCCATGAGTGCATCTGTGACTTTGCTACTGGCCAGTCTCCTTTATTTATGCGTCTGCTGTTGGCACTGTCTCACTTGCATCCTGCTTCTGCCATCCACGCCTGCTCTCGACTGCATGTGTGTTTATTTACAAGACTCGTAACGCTCTTACTTAAAGTCCAATGCAAGTAACTACTCTGTTCCTTTGTGTTTCCTAACAGATGTATTGTAATGAGCCAAGCACTACTGATATGTAATCTTGGCTAGATGTATGTGGTGCATGTATTTCCATAAAAATGAGAAAATGACAAAATGTAATTGTTAAAATGTGCTACCATATGCATCCAATTATGACAGTGATTAAATAAGATACATTTTATTGGCAGGGTGACGTTTATGTGATTAGTTAAGTTGTTTAATCAGTTGCTTCCCCTCTCAAAGGCGGAGTTGGTTTCAATTAAGGAAACTGCAAATGCAGAGACTGTTGAATGTTGAATTGTATTCTGTGATATGTTAGCCTTTAGCCTTTGCTGTTGAAAATTTAATTAGATGATTACAGACTAATGTATATTGATGTAAAGTGATTATATATATATATCCATATAATTTAATGATGTAAAGTGATTATATATATATATATGAATATATATTCATGTATATATGTATATAATTTAACCTGCGGTCCTCACTAAAACTAAAACCAGGTGGCCTCTGGGAAACAATGAGATCCCGCCCCACCCCTAAGCTAACCCAGACAAAAAAAAGCCCTATTCCCTTCCCATTGCCCTGAAACCTGCTGTCACTGTTCAGGTAACGGCTGAGCTTTGAATGGATCTGGCTCACTTCTGGCTCACATCCGGGTCCTGGTGTCAGTTGCTAGCAGTTAGTAAGGGGAGTCCAACCATCTCCCCAATCCCCCGCCCCCCTCACCTTCCCCCAACTTTACTTTGTTGAACCACCTTAGCCAATTTTTCACTCTCATATAGCCCTCTATCTGGGCCATGGAGTGCTACAATGACATGCCTGGGAGCAGTGATCCCCCCCTCCAAGAAAAAAAAAAAGAAAATCTTTATCTATGCTGTCCCATGTGACTCTACAGAAGGCAGCCGTACCCTCCCCATCCTTCCTCTTCTTCTCCTCCATATTATTTGGAGTTGAGCCTTGTGAAGGAAAAGGTCAGTCCTCAGAGTCCGCCTCTCTGGCTAAATTGGCTGCTTTGAGCTCATGGCTGCAGCAGAAGGCAGTCAGCAGCAACAATAGCAGCAAAAACAGCATGGCAGCAGAGGCATAGACGCAGCGCTGGTATCTCTTCGACTGTAGCCCAGCGCTCCACTTCTACCCCCAACGGCCCCCGCCACCGGAGCCCCTCTCTGGCCCTGGCACAGGCTCTGGCCCAGCCCTTTGTTTACACAGCCGACCAGGGGCCCATTACGCTTTGCCGAGGAAGCAGCTTCCTGGTTTAGACCACTTCCCCATTAGCCATTAGGGCTAAAAAGCTGCTCTCTCTCTCTCTCTCTCTCTCTCTTTCTCTCTTTCTTTCTTTCTTTTTCTCTTTCTTTCTTTCTTTCTCTCTCTCTCTCACACACACACATGCACAATTGAATCTGAAGCACAATGCTAACCATCCAAGCCAAATTTAATAGCTGTGAAAAAATGCTCACGCTAGCAGGGCTTTACAGCTTTTTGCAGGTAATGATTAGCTAAACATGCAATGTCCATCAGTGTCCCATCCCCCTCATCCTTCAACCTTCCCTTGAACCCCCCCCCCCCCCCCACACACACACACACACACCCTCCCAACCCCCCGAACAAAAGCCACCTGTGTGTTTTAGTGTGTCTGGCGACCGCAAGGCCCTCTTTCTACTTGTCTTCCCCCTGTGCCTGGCAAACAGCGTGTTTAAATGTTGCCCCTGACCCCTCCTCAGGGATCGACTGAGACTCAGTGGCGTCAGACAGAGCTCCCGCAGCTACAGGGCTGGGCAGAGAAGGGATTGCTGACGCAGCCAAAGATGGTAAGGAGACAGCCGCAAATGGCCTTTTTACCCACCATTAACAATGCTGATGGCAGCACTGGCTGGCTGCTGAGAGAGGAAGAGAGGTCTGCTGGGAGTGCGGGGGGAGGTGGTGGGTGGTTGGGGGATTGTGGTGGAGGAGGAGAGTTGGGGGCTGCTACTTCACATTAAGGGTTTGCCCATTGCCTAAGCTGATGGGGAGCAAGACAGGAGTGCAGCGCATCTATCTACTGATTCCTCATTTAGCTGGAAGACTGGGGATGAGATTCCTCTTTCAGTGAACTTGCTAGAAGAAAGGAGGCATATAGATACACTACACATGCTCTTGTAGTTGTGTACAGAAGTAACATAAACCATATAAACTATAAACATTTTAGAAAAGAGAATTTATTAGTTATATGAAGTTAACAGAAGTTGAAGCCATTGTTTTTTAACTCCTTCTATTCTCAAATATGAATGTTACAACAGACCTCCTAGGTTGATTAAATGGACTGGATAAAAGACAAGACTGTAGCTAATATACAGTTCCTTATTGTGACATTTTTAAGCACACTCAAACACCAACACACCCACACACAGCATCAGCAGCATAAACATTGGCAGCATGATTAAGACAAAATGTATATAATTAGTTTTAATTTTCTTGTTCTTTGAGGACATAGAGCTAAATACATAATTTGCTTTTAAACAGGCCCACTACTGTAAATACTATTCACTCCCACATGCGCTCGCACACACACACTTCCAGTAGATGCTTAGTTTTCAGTAAATATCTTTGAATCAGTAGTGTGTGTGTGTGTGTGTGTGTGTGTGTGTGCGTGCATGCGTGTGTATGTTTGTGTATAGCTGGTTGGTCCCAGACTCCATCCTGATGGACTCCCAGAGATGCCCAAGGACATGACTTCTGTTTCAGTGGACTGATGTGTATGATGAGAGAGACCAGAAGATAAGATGAATCCACAGAGTGAGGGGTGGGGGATAGAGAGAGAGAGAGTGAGAGGGGGAGAAAGGATGACAGTTGCAGGGATAAAGCTGATTATCCTTGTCGGGGTGTCTTATTATTTTGCATGCCAGCTTTTATTAATTGTCGTGTGTGTTCTGTGTATGTAAATCCTGTAATTGTTAAATTCAACATTGTATATGCTTCTGAAATTATTTAGATTAATTATGAATTAAATGAACTTCGATGTCTTTTATAATTAATATAACATCTTCATATTCAAGATTTCAGTTTGCAAGACATTAGAATGCAGGTGCTGTCTTGATAGTCACATGGGAAGAAGAACTATTTTGTGCTGTTTAATTTTTGTCAACCTTTTCTAAATAGGCTGGCTTTGAAACGCTAGGGCAAGACTTCAGAGGGAAATTGGAATATATTTTTGCGAGTCTAAAAATAAACATGTTGGAGCTTTCAGAGGCTTGTGCGTTTGCTCTTCTCCCCATGCTATTATGCTGCATTTTTGCATCCATCAGCAGAAGACAGAGCAAGTTTTCAAACCTTCTCAATGCCGTGTTCATTTAAATCATCCTTCGGCAAGCAGGGGTGAGAATATTATTGAATATGGTTCAGGGGGAACACTTGTTCAGAAGCAGATGGTTCTTGGTCAGAGTTCACTACTGGGCCTCCCAAAGCTGACGCTTGAAATGATCACAGGGATGTTGATTCTCAGTTCTCCTGCCTGATGGCCTTCAGTAAACATGGCATTAAGACTGACCTGAACCCTGCATTTTTTACCCTGCCAGGGATTATTCTACAGATTACACACAGCATGTGGTGCTTAATGTATATTGTGTTGAATTATTTACTTCAGCAGTATAACACTCTTGTCGTGGGGTTATACCCACGGCTGTGGTTACCTACGCCATTCAGCCTCACTCGGTTGTCTAGTGACGATTAGCAACAGCTCACAAGAGTTTTCACTTTTTCTCATCTTTCTACCCTCGCTTTCTAGGAATACAATGGAATACTAGTGCTTAAGTTTAACAGTTTATCAATCCTTTGTATCAAATATTCTACTTTGGGTCGAGTGATTATTAGCTGTCAAGACTCACTCGTGGTATAGCGGTGGATATACCAATTCCTAGTGATACGTAGAAGTTGTCTTGTCCAATCAGAAACTGATAAATATTTTGACCAGATCTAACTGTGGTACAATTTATTTTTTTCTCCTTGGGCATGAGCTCCCTTAAAAATAATTAGCACCAATTTCATTGTTAGGAAGATTGATTTATTAAATTTCTTATTCTATTGTCTTATTACTATATTGTTCTATTAGGATAGTATAAGATAAATCATATATGACATAATATGACCTTAAATGGGCAACACCTCTCTCCAGTCATTGTAATGCTGCTTTCCTCTATGACCGACAATGGCCCTTTCATAATGTTCAGACGACATTCAACTCTCGCTGCCTTTTGCCTTTTTCTAGCTAACTCAACCACTGCCCCAGGATCAAAGTGACCCCACCCCCACCCCCTCCAACACACACAAACACACACATACATCCACCCAGTCATCCACTACATGAAAACATTTCCTAAGAGATATAATTTGACCGCAGACAGTCAAACAGTCAGACAAACAGTCAAACCTGTTGGGTTAGCCTCATTGGGTTAGCATAAAGAGTCATATTTGAGGAGTCAAAAACCTAAAAAAATATTTTAACAATAGATTCAACAACCAGATAAACTCAGCAGCATTTCTTCCAACTACACACCCCTTTACCCAACCCCCCCATACCCCCTTTCCCCCACCCTCAACCCCCCGTGGGCCAGCTAGCTCAGCTTCAAACACCTGCTCCAAAAGCGCTCAGCTAAACGAGTGGCAAATATTGTTCGCCATGACAGCAGTACCATGCTGAAGGGCGCTCCCAATGTTACCCTGTCAGGCTGAGCCAGCTATCAAAGCAGAAATGTGAACTGAATAGATACTAACCCCCACAAGTGAGAGAGAGAGAGAGATGTGAGAGACCAAAGATGTGAACTGGTAGTTCATAGTGGTTTTGATTTTTTATATTTTATTTATGCACAAACCAAAAATGTGTCCTCATTTGTCTCTGTTATTGTATGTCATATAAATGTTTTATATACATAATATGTTGTGTTTCTTTGCTTAAAAATGAAAGAATTTTTTTATAATTATTTTCTTTTTTATTCTTCCCCCCCGCCCCATGCTTTGGCAGATAATCAGCAACATGGAGCCTCAGGTGACGAATGGCCCGAGTGCCACCACGGCCAACGGTCCGTCCAGCAACAGCCGCAGCTGCCCCTCCCCCATGCAGACGGGCACGTCCAACGATGACAGCAAGACCAACCTCATCGTCAACTACCTGCCGCAGAACATGACCCAGGAGGAGTTCCGCAGCCTCTTCGGCAGCATCGGAGAGATCGAGTCCTGCAAGCTGGTGCGGGACAAGATCACAGGTACCACTCGCACACACCCTCCACAAACCATATGAGGACTTACTGAACCATTACTTCACCAGAAACATACAACGCTAAATCGGATTGAAAAACTATTATTTAACGCTCACTATTATTATCATCCCACCTGAAACCAACCTTCCACAACACCAACGCTGATTACAGATCCGACACAGAATTATGATGCTACTAGCAACCAACCCTCCACAACGCCAACACTAATTATAGATCCAACCCAGCCAAGGACTACGGTATCACCAGAAAAATTAGATCCACAACACCAACACTGATTTTAGATCCAAGACCAGGCCTCTATCCATGATGCTAAAATAGAGACATCACATATATTTTAACTTTGACTCATCACAGATGGAGGTCCATAATGATTCCATTCAAACCATCAAGCACTGACAATTATAGCAGTAACAACTGCTATCAAACAGTATGCATAACGTCACCACAGAAAATGTGTGTTGCACAGTTATTAACAAAAATGTCTCCATTTGATGCAATGTACCAGAGTTAGCCTTCGGTTAATTTACATCCTAAGGCCAGCAGACACAGGACAACATTCAACAAGTGTACAGAACAGCTGCTTCAAACCTTACATAATAAAACTCATATAACACCACTGTACACACAGTCAGCACCAGTGTATGCCATTCTACTGTGTGGTGGCCTTCACTGCAAGTGCTGACTGTCCAAAGGTTGTATAGCGAAAGGATATGCAATTGTCAATGGAAGATATGGTGGATCTCACTGAATTTTACAGAGCAAAATCAAAGCATGCATAAATATCTTTTGCTGCATTGATTGAAAGAGAGTGTCTGATGAAAGACAGACTCTGGAAGACACTGCTAGGGCAGTGCACTTGTGTGTGCGTGTGTGTGTGTGTGTGGGTGAGTGTGTGTGTGTGTTTGTGTGCGACCCCCTGGGGCGGTGCTCCAGATCATTAGGAAAAAACTCTGTCTGGAAGAAGCGTGGTGTGCGCTGGCGAGAGCCAGGCCCTGGGCTCGGGGCACTGGGCGTCCGCAGAGGTGTTTAAAGCGGCGCTCGGCGGCTAATCACCTCTCTAATCCCCCACCAGCATCTGAGTGGGTGGCAGAGGCCCAGGCTGACACACACAGGCTCAAAGCACAGGCAGATGGATGGGGCGCTAGCGCTGAGATAATGCCAGATAATGGCCTCTATTTTATACCGTACTTACTGACACTTGGCTCCTCATAATCTCATTAGGGAGGCCGAGGACTAAAGCCACGGCTTTCCCTTTTTAAGGGGGGGTATTATTTTTATTATTATTTATTACTTTTTTATAACTTTTTTATTTTTAAGACAGATGGAGGGGGTTGGATGGGGGATGGGGTGAGCAGGAGCACACTAACACACACACACACACACACACACACACACACACAAAACAGCCCAGATGTGACCAGTGCTTCAGCCAAGTGCTTCCATACATACAGTCAGCCACAAAGACACACACACACAAACACACACAGAGGCATTAACACAAACAGCACAAACACATAGAGAGTTTCCTGCTTTCATAAATACACACACACACACACACTCACACACACACTCACACACACTGCCCAGAGGTGGCAACTGACTCCTAGCCTTATATAGCTGTGAAGAGGAGATCAGTTCAGTGTGTGTAGTCAGATGAAAGCACCAGCCACCGCCATCATCTTCTGTAATGGCTCCCAAAAGGCGCTTCAAACACTCCTATTCACAAAATAGCCTGGCCATCCAGAGACCCTTTATTTCCTCTCAGGCAGTTTTAGGGACACCTAAGAGCCTCAGATTCCGCATTGAGTAGGCCCCGACAAGGCTCCAGTAATCCCCTTAAAAACATGGGGTGATAGCTATTCTGATCACCAAGCAGAATCGGGTGCAGAGCCGCGGGAGGCATTGGCGCACCGTGCCAGGCTTAAACGGCACGGCGAGGCTGTTAGCTTAGATCAATGTTTAGTGTTTGTCTCCCTCACACACCCTTCCTCGCTCATCTAACTCTCTCTCTCTCGCTCGCTCGCTCTCTCGTGGCTCTCTGCAAAGACACACACCCATGCCAACACACACCAGGCAAGGTCTCGGTGATGGCTGAGGATCACAAGGTAATGGGGGATTTTAAATATTCCCCTCCCGTTGCGCATGCCTTGCTCCCACGGGGGCAATTTCCCAGTTGAAAATTTTAGACTAACAAAGCGCGGCTCCGTCTTTGTGAAGCGCACACTGCTCGGAGGCTGGCTGGTAAATCAGCAAGCATCATTAGCCGTATGTGCTTCTTATTTATTTATTTATTTAGTGGTGGAGGGTTTTTGTTGTTGTTTTTTTTTTGGTAGGTATTTTGGGTGAGGCATTGTAAGCCAGCAGCGTCTTTTAGCCTCAGTGTCATAATATTTGACCTGATCTCTCTTTCTGTGTTCTTTTCCTCTCTTCCTCCTGCTCCTCTTCCCCCTCTTCCTCATCCTCTCATCTCCTATGTGATGGATGCCTTAGCGCAAGTCATCTCGCTGCTTTCAAAGTATTTAGATCGGTATCTGAAAAAAAAAAAAATAGGAAGAAGAAGAAATGTGACGATACCTTTAACAAGTCGAGTTCCAAAGGAAAATCTTCCCTCGACAAGGTGAGAATTTCAGGGTCCCAGTGAGCGAATGACAGACAGGTGTCAGGCTCTCCGCCCCTCCTCCGCATTAAGGGCTGTCAGCTTCCCCGTATTGGACATATCCTCAGCAGGTGAGGTGCTAGTCACGCAGTGGGACGGGCCCCGGTGGCGGCTGCAGTGAGAGGAGAATCAGCCTCTGTCAGGACCAACTCAACCTTGCTTCACCTGCCACTGTGTGTATGTACTCAAATCCCCAGTCAACACACACACACACACACACTCACACATATTCTTGCACACATACACACACCCTCACATACACATTCGCTATCTACTGTACTTCAGCCCAGCCTAGCCTGCATGTTATACGATGAGGACCAGAAGGCTAATGTTTTATTTAAAAGTTGGCAACACGCAACCGCACAGAGCAAACGGCATCAACCACAGCACCTTTCTGTGGCAGTGCCTCGGCAATGCAGGAGAAGCTCGAATGAGATAAATAGACTGTGATAAATAGAAGTTATTTCTTTTGAAAATAGATGAAGCTCAGGGAGCTCTAAGGTTCACAACACCATTTCACCACTGCAAGATTTTTTGCTCGATAGGAAAGCGCATCCAACACAAGGAAATAATTGTTTTGTTGTTTAACTGAAAGCCTTGCAGCTCGTCGCCAGAGATCTGAATATATGTGAAAACAAGTCTGGGAGTAAGCCTGTAATAAGGAATTGAAATCTCCCTTTGCCAATTCACACATTTGCAGCCAGTAGCTACTGCTGCTGCGGCTGCCTCTTGTCCCGCCCGAAAGCCTGCACTCCGATGGCTGCAAATAATAGTAGAAATAAACGCACGCACGGCAGGTCACGTCAAAAGTGCCTGGGGCGGATGGCGGCAGTGATTTACTTGTGGCCAAGCGGCAACATCTTCAATGAAAACTTTTAATGGAACACATTAGTGGAGGCGTTGGAGCCTCTAGTGCAGCAAACAGCACAGGAGACCATAATAGGCACAGTTAAACACAGGATACTGTGTTCTAGTCATCTACTGTACCATAGGCTGGAGAACTGCCATCTGAGCAATGTCATCGTGACCACCAACTGACCTGGGATCAGCCCAGAGGCATCATGTCTCTTTACCACAAGATGTTTATCAACTGCTGAGATGAATTGTGCAGGCAATTACACTGACAATGGAGGAAAAGGGGAAAGAGGGGATAAAAAAGATAAAGGGAGAACGAGAGAGAAGGGGAATGGATGAAGAGCAAGGTAAAAAAAAAAGAAACAAGCAGATGTAGCGCATAAAATATTCATGCTGTCGTGATGTCAGCTGAAGCGTGGTGTGGCTGGAAACACCTTGGCAGGCACACGTGTGTGTGTGTGTGTGTTGACGTGTGTTGTGTGTGTGAAAGAGAGAGAGAGAGAGAGAGAGAGAGAGAGAGAGAGAGAGAGAGA